>QEPC01009431.1:335277-358182 GCA_003113815.1 Sphenodon punctatus | reverse complement strand
CGAACGGCCGAACCGAACGGGCGAACGCGAACGCGAGGTACGACCGAACACGAACACACGAACCAAATGCGGCCGAACCGAACGGCCGAACACGAACACACGAACCGATCGCGGCCGAACTGAACGGCCGAACACGAACCGCGATCTGTTCGCCCATGCCTAATAATTAGTTTTAGCATCTTTAGCAAGTTGCTCCTCAAATTCCTTTTTGGCCTGCCTTATTAACTTTTTACATCTACTTTGGCAACACTTATGCGCTACCCTATTTACCTCATTGGGACTCTCCATTTTTTAAATGATGCCCTTTTGGCTGCAATAGCCTCCTTCACCTCACCATTTAGCCACACAGGCAGACCTTTGGTCCTCTTCCTACCTTTTTTAATTTGTTGAATACGTTTAATCTGAGCTTTCAAGAGGATGTTTTTAAATAGTCTCCATGCTGCCTGTAGACATTTAATTCTTGCAACTGCTCCTTTATGTTTCCCTCTAACTAGTTTCCTCATTTTTACATAGTTCCCCTTTCTAAAGTTATATGTTACCACAGTGGTTTTATTCGGCATTTTCCCTCCTGTGAGTATGTCAAATTTGATTATATTATGATCACTATTGCCCAGCGGCTCCAGCACAGTTACCCCTCACACTAAATCCTGCACTCTACTTAGGACTAGATCCAGAGTGGCTCCTTCTCTTGTTGGTTCCTGGAGCAAACCAACCGAATTGGTTCTACGCCCTTCTGAGGGCAGGCATGCGCTGGGAGACAGGCCTGGAGAAGGTAGTGGTAATGTTGGAGGGCTATATTGGTGCCCTATACAGCCCTGCAACATGCATAAGAAATGGTCAAGTTGTGTTAAAGTGGCGTTAGCATTATGTCTGTCTTCACCCAAGGATCCTCAGCTGTGCAGCTCCAGTCAAGAATCAGGTACCCTTCCTGGGGAATTAACCCTTTCCTTGTCTAGCCCATAGTCACGGTCTGCTACCCATCACAACAATGTCCCCCTAAATGTCTCCCTCATTTGGAGTACCTGATTATTTGTATAAGAACATCAGAACTGCCATTACTAGCCCATCTTGTCCAGTATCCTGACTCTAGTAGTGGTTTCAGAGGAAATGTACAAGCAGGTCATATGGATAACATTTTTGATGGAGGGAAAGTGCCTAGACTGGATTTTACATGAGATAGAAGTGTAATGTTAAGTTACCTTTTAAAAGAAACTTTCCTAGAAAATATTTATTAAATAGAGCTGAACTATATACCTGAGAACACAGCATCAAACACCTGACTTAAGACACCCTCTTTCATTGGATGGCTTTCCTCCCTGCCTGTGAATATGAAGGTAATCTTTGCAGACTGAGCTTTAGTTCCATCTCTCTAGGAAGCAAAAGCACATGGAACTTTGTGAATCAGCAGGCTGCCTCTTTTGATTGGAAGATTGAAGTTTGGGGCCTCAGTTTACTATGAAAATGGTAACCACATGCAGGAGTTTTCCTGGGGTTGTTTTGACAGCCAAATGTCTGTACCATGTACACATATCGCACGTGCACGCACATGTACTAAGTATCGCACGTACCACGTACATTGTGTAATACTTTAAAATAACCCCAGATGTATCCAGGGAACATTTAAACTGCTGCCCCACAGGCATAGCAAGTGGTATAGCTATCCAGATGTTATAATAGCCCTACAGCATCTCCTCCCCCTTTCCCCCAGCACACACACTGGCCCCAGCAAGGTGCCATCTGTGACTTTTCAAGCTGTGGAAATGTGATAACTAGTGACAATGTAACTCTGCCTTTCCCCAAAAAACAGAAGGGCAAAGAGAGGAAAAGAAAGAGCTATAAGGAAGATAACAATGAGCAATTCATTTCATTCAGTCAGGCTGTATCGTAATAAAATAAAAAGCAACTGTGAAGTCTGATTTAAAGCCAGACTCTATTGAAATGAATTTCATCTCCTTTCCTACTTGTAGCAGTGGTGACGGTGTGAGGAGTTTCTTGATTTTAAGAGAGTGTTTTCCATCTCTTTCATCATCAATAGTCTCAGATTGGACCATTTGGGGACCAGTCTCGTAGGCAGCTGGCTCTGCCTAGTTCACTTAAAATGTGCCACTTTGAGCCATAGTATGAGAATCGTTAAAACAAGAATGATGGCAATGTCTCTTTGCTAAGGAAACCTACTGCCGAGTCTCTTTGTTAACATCTCAGTACTTCTGAATCACTGTGTGGGACCATTCTAGTGATGTGCGGGATATAACTAACAAACATATCCAGCAGGAGAGATGATGTAGGTGCACGCAGGTTTCCCCTCTGGTGTAAGTCCTTACAGAATTGGGCCCTGCCATAATCAATGTTTTCCTTTACATGAGTGTCCTGTGCTGAACCCACACAATGTTTACAAAATAAACTCTCCAAACCACTCCTTCTTCAGGTTCCCTCAAGCTGTGACTTTTCCTCCTTATGTGGCAACCCCTTTTGTAGTCTCCCAGCCTTCACTCATGAGGAAGTTCCTTCCTGGGCTCCCATTCTGGTGACCCTTTCATCTGGGTCAGCAGTCCACAAAGGAAGATGTGGTGGCTCTCGCTACTTATGTATGGCTGGCTTCTCAGAAACGGAAGGTGGTGAAAAATGAACTATGAGGGGAATCTTTCTGGTTTCTTAGGCCCTTTTCCCTCCAATTGTAGAATGGAAATATAACTGACATGGTATCAGATTTGGAAGTATAATGATAGATTGGAGTATTTAATTATGTATTCAATTGTGTAATATGTATTTTAGTTATGCTATATTTAAAGTATATTTACACTTATATTTATATTTTAATTATATTCTATTGTGATTTGTTTTGATACGAAGCCTATAGTGAAAGCTGACACCTAAATAAATAAATAAAAAAATTAATCTGGGCCAGCTGGTCAGCACACAACAGGGTGTGCCCTGATACCTTTCTCCACTTCTGTCTGGGAGAGCTGTGGGAGGCAACAATAAAAACTGAGTGAAAGCTCAGCACAGGAGGGACCACCAGGGAAGAGGCAGCTACCAAAAGGAAACTCTCTGCTTCACAGACAGGATCCTAACCTATGAGCTGCTGCTGCCTCTTCCCTGGTGGTCCATCCCATACTGAGCTCCGCCTCAGCTCTTATGGCTGTCTCCCACAACTTACCAGCATCTTCTTGCCCTGTACTAGCTAGAGCATCTTCATTATTATTAATTATTATTATTATTATAAACATTTATATAGCGCCTTTCCTATCCTTTAACCAGTTTCTGATCCATGGTAAAACACTACCTCCTATCCCATGACTTTTTAATTTTCTCAAGAGTCTTTTATGCAGGACCTTATCAAATGCTTTCGGGAAATCCAGGTTCACTATATCTACCGGGTTTCCCTTGTCCACATGCTTATTTACACCCTCAAAGAATTCCAACAGATTAGTGACGCATGACTTACCTTTGCCAAATCCATGTCTTTTTACCAATAGATAAAAAGACAAAAATGGCAGCCCACCAAAGTAAGTAGGCTGACCTTCTTTGAAAATATTTTGCTGATACCTCCACTACTCCTTTTAATAATCAAACCTGTGTTCTCATGAGATGCAGAGCAGCATGTAAAATGAGGAAACAGGAAGAGAATTTCCTAAGCCAAGACAGTTTTGTTAGCTGACAAGTTCCTTCATAAAACATTGAAGTTCTTTTTTATTTTAAAATCACTTCTTGATGCACATCTGAGGTTCCCAAACTGTGAGTAGTCGCGTCATCTGTGGAAGGGTTTGTAGTCCTAACTGATATTGTTTGACTGTGCATGGGTGATTTCAGACGTTACGGGGCCCATTGGCCCCGTACCGAAATCAACCCATTCATTTCCCGCCGGGGTCACCCCGTCACGCCGCAACAGACGTGCCGGGGGGATCCCGGCGGGGAATCTGGGAGGGGACGGGGCCGTGCGGTGCAACGTGCGGCCGCATGGCCCCGCCCCCTCCACGCTCCTGCCGCCCGCCCTCTTGGGAGACGGGCAGGCGGCGGGGCCAATGCGGCCGCCGCGTCGGGCTCGATTCGCCACGGCCAGACGTTACTTTTTTTTGGTCCCCGCTGGGGATCTCTTTGACCACGCTTCCCGGGACATTCCCCTGGCTAGCCCTGGAAGCATGGTTCAAATTGACCCCATGTGCGGATTGACTGTGGCGAACATCTGGCGGCCGCCAAACAGATGTTCGAGACACATTGATCACAGGTGGGTATTCACCGTAGTTCACTGTGATCTCGTAATGTCTGAAAATACCCCATGTCTTGACTATCTGGAATCACAGGGTTATATTCAGGGATCCGTCCTCACTGCCCCCCAAAATTATGAGTTCTGCAGTCTGGGAAGTCAAATTCTACAAGTTCACCACAAACATAAAAATGTGCATAATTTCACAATGTTTATTTATGAAAAGTTATTTTCCAGGCTGCAGTCACGCAGCAATAAACAAACTTCCTTCCCCCCCCCCCAACAACCTTCTACCTTTCCAACACAGATAAAAAAATACCACATACACCTCATCTGAAAAACCAGGCAATATATAACAAACACACTCTACCCATATCTCCAGCAAAACACCAGCTCCTCCCTCCACATATCCCAGCAATACCCTCTTCTCCACCACACATTAGGGTAGCCAGATATACAAATGTTAGAGGACACATGAGAAATACAGTTTGCAGGTCTCCATTGGCTCCAGTGCAGCCCTGAAACCTGTATTTCTCATGTGTCCTCTAACTTTGCATATCTGGCCACCCTACCACACATACACACTGTGGACTGTCCTCTCTCTACATGCACAAGCAACACCCTCTGCTCATCTGCACACTGGCTGCTCCTATCTCCACGTTTCCCAGCAAAGCCCCTTCCCACCATACAAACTGATGCCCCCCTCCTCCTCCTACCGCCACACAGAGAAACAGGTCACCTAGGAGCTGACTCTCCTTGTTACAAGATGGGTGGACTTCAGCTTGCTGGGCTGAGGCAGACCCTCCCATTTAACAGAGAACAGTGACAGGGGAGCCACTGTTTTTGAGCAGAATGTCCAGCCCTTCCCCTCCCTGCCAACAATAAAGGAATCATTTAAAAAAGAATTAAAGCTAAACATCACAGAACTTAATGGATACCGCAAAAAACAACGCAGAGCATGGTGGTGCAGTGAGCACAGGTCCCTGATAATATTCAAATGTCAAAATGACATCAGATACAAATTTTAGGAACCACCATGCTACTACTACTACTAATGAATAATAAATAATAATTAATACTGTTATATTATTATTATTTTATTATTAAATAATAAATACTAATGAAAATACATTTTATTTGTATAAGTCCCACCACTGAATGGCGCTTGGAGAACTTTACAGGATAAAAATACAGCATATATAATCCATTTAAAATATAAATCTATGTTAAAACCATTTAAAAATGGGAAGGTAGCAGGAAGGACCACACACATTAAGGGGAACCAGTAGTGGACCCTAAAAGCATACGGAGAATCAATAAGGTTTGAGATGTTTTAAAGGTGAGGAGGCAGGAACTGAGATGAACATCTGAAGGGGAGCGAGTTCCACACTGAGGGACCCACCACAGCAAAGGCCCAATTGCCCGCCAGCTTAAGGCAGGATGGTGAGATTGCCATAACAGCTGGTGATTTCTTAGCACAGATAACAGCAGGCTCCGGGAGTAGGTTTTGAATATAGCCAGAGATGGAGAATATGGTTTTCTGGAGTATTAGGGTGATTTCAGACGTTACGGGGCCCATGGGCCCCGTACCGAAATCACCCCATTCATTCCCCACCAGGGTCACCCCATCATGCCGTAACAGACGTGCCGGGGGGATCCCGGCGGGGAATCTGGGAGGGGGCGGGGCCATGCGGCGCAACGTGCGGCCGCACGGCCCCACCCCCTCCACGCTCCCACCGCCCGCCCTCTGGGAGACGGGCGGGCGGCGGGGCCAATGCAGCTGCCACGTTGGGCCGGATTCACCACGGCCAGACGTTACTTTTGTTTGATCCCCACTGGGGATCTCTTTGACCACGCTTCCCGGGACATTCCCCCCGCTAGCCCGGGAAGCGTGGTTCAAATTGACCCCATGTGGGTATTGACCGTGGCGAACATCTGGCGGCCGCCAAACAGACGTTCGAGACACATTGACCACAGGTGGGTATTCACCGTGGTTCACTGTGATCTCGTAATGTCTGAAAATACCCTTAGTAAGCTTATATTTGCAAAATATAATAAATATAAATATTTAGTTTTTGTAAGCTTTTCAGGTTATGCATGTGTCTGTATTCTTGTGCGAGTCCAGATGTTTTTGAAGATTAATGTGCATATTAAATACTGCAACGCTTTGTTTTCATTTTTACTAAGTGCCTAGGACACTTGTGCATAACTATGCCTAACTAAAGAAACCTTTGCAACACCTTTAAAAGGCAAGCCTGGGAACAAAAATTCATAGTTCTACTAGATACAAAGAACAACGGGCTCAATTTAGACATGGGTTTCACAAGTCATAACAGAAATGTGTAAGTGTAATGGCTGTCTTCTACAGCTACAGGAAGCTTTAAGTTTACTTACTATCCGCAGCTCTTACGTGTCCCACTTTGCAGTATTCCACGGTTTTGAATTGTGGACCTCCTACTTGGGGCTCATTCTCGCCTCCTCATCCCCCCCCCTCCATTTTTCCATTGCCATTGTTGCTATTGTTTCCAATCACTGTATATACTCAGGGCCCTGATTCTCCCGCAGAATTTTTTTAAAAAGCCTCCCCCCTTATGTTCAGTTTTATTAAGGAATTCAACTTATCACCATGTTCCAGCACAGTATAATAAAAACAAAATAATATCAACAAATAAAATAAAATAATAATAATAATAATTAATAAAGCCATCACACTCATCACAATTAACAAAAAGAGTCAAAAGGATAACTCATCTTAAAAATTGATTAAAAACAGCCATCAAATATTCGGTGCCCCTACCACCATATTTTGCAATTTGAGTTTCCTTTCTCAAAGGGCCAGAAGAAGAAACAAAGCAAGAGATTTCAGAGCACTAGGCTCTTTCATAGTTAAAAGGAAGACAATCTTTTGCTCAGTTGAGTATGCAAGTCAGGGGCCCAATAGCGACTCAATCCAAACGCTTCTTATATTCTCATAATATGGGCAGATAAAAAGAACATGCTCCAAATTTTCAACCTCTTTATAGATGCAAGAGCAGCATCTTAACTTGTAATCCAAGTCTGCCGCTCTACCTCAGGTGATGGCTGACTCAAACATTTGAAAGCATAGTAAACAAAGTTAATATTCTCCAGACCTCCCCACCACCAGCATCACCGGGGGAGGGGGGTGTTACCCACTGCCAAGCAGACCAGGTTGCCCATCCCCTTTCCTTTCCCCTCTCTCTCCTGCCCTGCTCTGGCCCAGGACAAACTTACCCTGACTCACTTGGCAGTGAGGAAACCCTGGCGCAGAGGAAGGAGTGCTCAGGGTTCCTGCTGATGCCACTGCCTGCTGCACCGAGGTTTCCCTCTGCCGAGCGAGACAGGATAAGTTAGCCAGCATCACATGCAAACCTCTGATTGGCTTTCATGCGGTGACTGATGGGTGACATCTCCACATGCAAGCCAATCCCACGTGATGTCCCATAGCAAGGAAAATTCCATGGGGAAATTTCCCTGTGAGCCCTATTCTGCGCAAAAACTTCTTTTCACATTAGAGGATTTTACACGAGGCCCTGTATATGTTAGGAAATAAATGAGTTTGCTGTACCTCAATTTACCCCAAATGGGATCGAAGGTCGCCAATGAACAAGCCAAAGTATGCGGGTACAACTCAATTTTATTGGTTAGACACTTAACATCTGGACATGGCAGTGTTACCAGTTAAGAACCCCAGTAACCGAACCTAGGATATCTTACATGTCAGGGGCCACGGTCCGAGACGCAAGCTGGTTCAGAGGAGAAGAGGAGGGGCAGCAGATAGTTGGACAGACATCTCTGGATCTTTGAGATCAGAGGGTCAGAGATCAGAGGGTCAGAGGCCCACACAGGCTTACTGCAATGCTAGTAGCTGCAAGTGCCAGTGACAAGATATAAGGCCCTGGGTGTTTCCTTTTATAGCTTTATTTATTATGAATACATGTTGCAGGGTCCCCTCTTTGAACATGCCAGATGCAGAAATAAGCTGACCATTCATTTCTCTATCAGTTGGAGCATAGCCATTAAAGCTGCTTTTGGGGAGTTTTTCTCTACTGCTTAATTGCCAGTCTGACCTACTGAGGCTACTTCCCTTTTCTTTCAAACCTTCTTCGTTAGAGATAGTGGCCATCTGGGGTTGTTATTATGGCCTTGGAGATATATTCTTCTGCTAGAGTGTGAGTTATTTACAGTTTTATTCTCATGGACCTTCTTAATTTGTGCCAGCCTGAAGCTTATGCATCAAATTACCTGAACTGAATTTGTTCAGGCCTCATCCTTCTTATGTCTCTGACCATGGCCAAACTGCCTAATCAATACNTTTGGTCCCCGCTGGGGATCTCTTTGACCACGCTTCCCGGGACATTCCCCCCGCTAGCCCGGGAAGCGTGGTTCAAATTGACCCCATGTGGGTATTGACCGTGGCGAACATCTGGCGGCCGCCAAACAGACGTTCGAGACACATTGACCACAGGTGGGTATTCACCGTGGTTCACTGTGATCTCGTAATGTCTGAAAATACCCTTAGTAAGCTTATATTTGCAAAATATAATAAATATAAATATTTAGTTTTTGTAAGCTTTTCAGGTTATGCATGTGTCTGTATTCTTGTGCGAGTCCAGATGTTTTTGAAGATTAATGTGCATATTAAATACTGCAACGCTTTGTTTTCATTTTTACTAAGTGCCTAGGACACTTGTGCATAACTATGCCTAACTAAAGAAACCTTTGCAACACCTTTAAAAGGCAAGCCTGGGAACAAAAATTCATAGTTCTACTAGATACAAAGAACAACGGGCTCAATTTAGACATGGGTTTCACAAGTCATAACAGAAATGTGTAAGTGTAATGGCTGTCTTCTACAGCTACAGGAAGCTTTAAGTTTACTTACTATCCGCAGCTCTTACGTGTCCCACTTTGCAGTATTCCACGGTTTTGAATTGTGGACCTCCTACTTGGGGCTCATTCTCGCCTCCTCATCCCCCCCCCTCCATTTTTCCATTGCCATTGTTGCTATTGTTTCCAATCACTGTATATACTCAGGGCCCTGATTCTCCCGCAGAATTTTTTTAAAAAGCCTCCCCCCTTATGTTCAGTTTTATTAAGGAATTCAACTTATCACCATGTTCCAGCACAGTATAATAAAAACAAAATAATATCAACAAATAAAATAAAATAATAATAATAATAATTAATAAAGCCATCACACTCATCACAATTAACAAAAAGAGTCAAAAGGATAACTCATCTTAAAAATTGATTAAAAACAGCCATCAAATATTCGGTGCCCCTACCACCATATTTTGCAATTTGAGTTTCCTTTCTCAAAGGGCCAGAAGAAGAAACAAAGCAAGAGATTTCAGAGCACTAGGCTCTTTCATAGTTAAAAGGAAGACAATCTTTTGCTCAGTTGAGTATGCAAGTCAGGGGCCCAATAGCGACTCAATCCAAACGCTTCTTATATTCTCATAATATGGGCAGATAAAAAGAACATGCTCCAAATTTTCAACCTCTTTATAGATGCAAGAGCAGCATCTTAACTTGTAATCCAAGTCTGCCGCTCTACCTCAGGTGATGGCTGACTCAAACATTTGAAAGCATAGTAAACAAAGTTAATATTCTCCAGACCTCCCCACCACCAGCATCACCGGGGGAGGGGGGTGTTACCCACTGCCAAGCAGACCAGGTTGCCCATCCCCTTTCCTTTCCCCTCTCTCTCCTGCCCTGCTCTGGCCCAGGACAAACTTACCCTGACTCACTTGGCAGTGAGGAAACCCTGGCGCAGAGGAAGGAGTGCTCAGGGTTCCTGCTGATGCCACTGCCTGCTGCACCGAGGTTTCCCTCTGCCGAGCGAGACAGGATAAGTTAGCCAGCATCACATGCAAACCTCTGATTGGCTTTCATGCGGTGACTGATGGGTGACATCTCCACATGCAAGCCAATCCCACGTGATGTCCCATAGCAAGGAAAATTCCATGGGGAAATTTCCCTGTGAGCCCTATTCTGCGCAAAAACTTCTTTTCACATTAGAGGATTTTACACGAGGCCCTGTATATGTTAGGAAATAAATGAGTTTGCTGTACCTCAATTTACCCCAAATGGGATCGAAGGTCGCCAATGAACAAGCCAAAGTATGCGGGTACAACTCAATTTTATTGGTTAGACACTTAACATCTGGACATGGCAGTGTTACCAGTTAAGAACCCCAGTAACCGAACCTAGGATATCTTACATGTCAGGGGCCACGGTCCGAGACGCAAGCTGGTTCAGAGGAGAAGAGGAGGGGCAGCAGATAGTTGGACAGACATCTCTGGATCTTTGAGATCAGAGGGTCAGAGATCAGAGGGTCAGAGGCCCACACAGGCTTACTGCAATGCTAGTAGCTGCAAGTGCCAGTGACAAGATATAAGGCCCTGGGTGTTTCCTTTTATAGCTTTATTTATTATGAATACATGTTTCAGGGTCCCCTCTTTGAACATGCCAGATGCAGAAATAAGCTGACCATTCATTTCTCTATCAGTTGGAGCATAGCCATTAAAGCTGCTTTTGGGGAGTTTTTCTCTACTGCTTAATTGCCAGTCTGACCTACTGAGGCTACTTCCCTTTTCTTTCAAACCTTCTTCGTTAGAGATAGTGGCCATCTGGGGTTGTTATTATGGCCTTGGAGATATATTCTTCTGCTAGAGTGTGAGTTATTTACAGTTTTATTCTCATGGACCTTCTTAATTTGTGCCAGCCTGAAGCTTATGCATCAAATTACCTGAACTGAATTTGTTCAGGCCTCATCCTTCTTATGTCTCTGACCATGGCCAAACTGCCTAATCAATACATAATATATACACCTCACTGCTTTGCTCAGTCTCCAGTTCTAATTCCTGACTTACCTGATGAAAGACCCTGTGAGGTCAAAAAGCTTGCATTCCTCCACCAACTGGAGTTGGTCCAATACAAGATATCACTGTTCTACTTCATCTCTGTTGCTCATAGGACGTTGCCATGAGCAAGTCACCAACCAATAAAACAGGATTATTAATCACTACTGTAAGAAGAATATAACATTTTTAAAAAGTATCACCAGAAAAAAACAAAACCTCTGCTTTTTTCCCCTACCAGGGTATTTTCCAGTTCATAGTCTGATCTGCTATGGAAAGAAGGCTTATGTGAGCACCTTGTATGTTTTTGTACATCCCGATTAATTACTTTTGAATCCACAAGACAATTTTAGTCAAATTTTAAGTAGGGACCCAGTATATAAGCAGGAACTCAAAATTTTGTAAAATGACTTGTACCTGGGGGTGGGGGAGGGGGAGATATGAACCTTTTTCTTTTTAAAAATAATTCCACTAGCTCTCTTTGAGCACTGTACCCTCTTGGGAAACCAGCCTTCATTAGTCTCTGTCTTGTTTACTGCATATACAGACTGTTGCCAGTGCAATTGCCAATTTGTTTGCTAGATCACTTATTGTGGAGGGATGGGCAGTGCTTAATTTGTAAAACAATGAATTGCCAGGGCCCAAGCCTGCCCCAGGACCCGCCCCAGCCAGAGCTTGTCAGAGCAGGGGACTGAACCCTAATGTCCAGCTAACAAATCAATGGACTAACCTGCCTTTCTGCAGCTGAATAAAAAACAGAAGTTGGAGTGATTTCATCTCTGGGTGATTTCAGACGTTACAGGTGCCCGATTCACCACGGGTGGATTCCCAGCGGTGGCGAACTGGCTAACCACCACCCGTGGGCAAGAGAGGCCCCAAACAGATGTGACGGGAGCGGGACCACGGCAGGGAATCGGACTGGCAGACCACGGCCCGGGGCAGCGCAACAGACGTTACGCTGATCCTGGGTCAGGCCATGGTCAAAGCACCAGGATGGTGCCGGGGCAGCTCATCCCAGCTGCTGCCGTGTGCCCTTTAAATCTCCCTCCCCGGTGTGCGTTGTTGCTCGTTGCCTGGCAGCGACACTGCTTGCTTTGTCCCCGGCTGGGAATCATGTTGCTTGATTTCGGCCGGTGGTTGCCGTTCAGTTGTTACTTTTTTGTTTCCCGGTGGGAATTGCTTTGACCATGCTTCCAGAGATGGTCCAGTCTGGAGGTCTGGAAGCATGTTTATTTTCAAACCCTGGTGGGGATTGACTATGGTGAACATCTGGCACCCCCGAAACAGATGTTCAGGGCGCTTTGGCCCCGCCGCAGGATTGACCGTGGTTCACTGTGATCTCGTAACGTCTGAAAATACCCTATGATGATGATCAGACCAGGGGGCAGAGCAGGAAAGTCATCAAAGAAATCCAAATAAACCATCCAGGCCTTTTCTGACAATCTTGAAACGGCCTGGTCTTTCACATACAGGGGTATGCTCTCCTACTGGGAACATTTTCCAGGGCTCAGCCCGCCCTTGAAAAATTCAATTGCCAGGGCTGACCCCTAGGCCTTCTACCAATTAAGCCCTGGGGACAGGGAACTTTTCCCACCTCCAGTCCCAGTCTCTGTGGGTCATATCATCCTGCAGGGGGATGTGGCAGCACAGGGACACTGCACTGCAGGCTAGGCTTCCACCCCCACAGAGGCTACTTCTTGGAGCTGGGCATAGGTGTGCCAAGGTCCCAGCCAGGAACTTCCGGAGCTGGGCTGGGAGCACTCAGCCAGCAGAGGCTCAGCAGCCCCAACCCAGAGCACACCCCACCACCCAGAGGGTTCCTCTTTTCTTGCCCTCTGCCTGCAGGCTGCTGGGAAGTGGACAGCGGCCCACAGTGAATTTAAGATTGGGGTCACCTCCCTGAGTCAATGAAAAGGCATCTTGGGCCAAAAGTGGACTGCCCCAAAGGTTTTCCACCCCTTCTGTAATTTTATAATAATTTTACCCTTGGCCACAGAAAAGAGATAATGAAGAAATTGTTTTGTTTTATCTTAATGAACCATTTGACAAGTCCTAGTTGTCAACCAGATGGTACTGTAGGGACCACACTTTGTCATCCTCACTTATTGGCTGAAACTAGTGGAACTACCTGCAGACTTCAGGTATAGGGATGGGCGAACAGATCGCGGTTTGGGTTCGGCTGTTTGGTTCGGCTGCGTTCGGTTCGGCCATTTGGTTCGTTCGCTGGGTTCGGGTTCAGCCGTTCGGTTCGGGTTCAGCCGTTTGGGAAATATTTTTATATTTTGTTTTGTTCTGTTTTTATATGGTTTTTTATTTGGTTTTATATGGTTTTTTGGTTTTTTATTTGTTTTTATATATTTTTTTTAATTTACATTTTTACCTAATATTATATCTATCTATCTACACTAAATCTAACCACCATTAACTATTCTAAATGCCATGAACTAAATGGATTATCTAATAAGTACACAGGCCTACTCCTACAAACACTAAAACTAAATCACTAACGCTATCTCTAAGTTAACTCATCTATCTATCTATCTATTTATGGGATAGGGGGAATCACAAACAACACAAGGAGGGGTACAAAATTGAAATGAAACCTAAATCAATCTAATAATCCTACTCTAAATGAAAAAACAGGGGAAGTGAAGGGAATCTGGGATGGAATATATGGGAGAGGTAAAGGATTCAATGGAGGGGGGAGGGAGGAAGGAAGATTGAACACAGGGAGGGTTAAAAGCAAAAAATAACCACTAAATCTATCTAAGCTAAACTAAATAAATGAATGAGAATATGGGGGTAGATGGGTTGGATGGGTGAAATGGGAGGAGGATGGCAATGGATTGGGGAGCTGGGAAATGCTGGGAGAGGGAGCCTTCTGAAATGCCTGCTGTTCAGGAAGAGTGACTAGCTCAGAAGGTGTTGGGAAGGGGGGAGGCAGATAGTTTTGTTTCTTGCTGCACCTGCCTCACCGCAAGCCCCATTGGCTCCGTGCAGTCTAGCCCGTGGCCAATCGCAGACTGCGAAGCCAGTGGTCTGAGGTGAAAAGGGATGGTGATTGGGCAGGCTGGCTGCTACTCCAAGCCTCTCCACCCCTCATGCCTGGAAGTCTGCTCCTCAGCTGACTACCCCTCCCTGTCATGTTTGACTGTCCAGTGACATTTTTTTTGCCACCCGAACTCACCCAAACGTGATCTGAACTGACCTAACTGTTCAGTCATTTCAACATTCGGAATTGAGTTCAGTTCGGTCAGTTCATGTTCGGATTCGGGTTCAGATTTGGTCATCCGAACAGGCCGAGTTCGGGCCAAACTCCGAACTTCTGAACCATGTTCGCCCATCCCTATTGAGGTACTACAGATTGCATAAGCCTTTTTCACACAGACACGCCAACATTGATAAAATGGGTGTTACATTTTATTATACATGTTGCAGGGCACCCATAGATCACACCTGCAGCCATGCAACATGTATAATAAAATGTAACACCAATTTTATCAGTGTTAGAGTGTCTGTGTGACAAGGACCTTAATTACTGATTGCTAGTAGCTTGATAGAACCTGGCACTGTTCTTGAAGTGTGCCAACCCCTTTAGGAGTCAGACTGAAATCACAGAATCATCAGTGAAGTTACCAAGACATCGAAGTTACCAATGGGTGAAAACAAACATGACGCTAACCACACTTTAACCACCCTTGGTGGTTATTTACGAATGTTGCAAGTCTGTATTCGTGCCCTATGCTGTCCTGCAACATGCATAAATAACCACCAAGGGTGGTTAAAGGGTGGTTAGTGTCATGTCTGTTTTCACCCAAAGTTACTTTAGGCATTAGAGGGTATTTCATAGAGATTGGTTGAAAGATTTTGGCACCAAAAGTGACAAATTGAGTGTATTTGGTAATTTTTAGAACTCTGAAACCATTTTCGTGGGTCTCTAGGCTGCTAAAAAAATGTTTTGACAAGCTTGAACCACCCCTCCACCCATGTATTCCTCAAGAAGTGTGAGGTCAACTGTCCTGTGTTGTTTCATGTTCCTCCCCCCTCCCCATTTTTTTAAAATGGAGGTTTTTATCATTTCATCATATGGGGTACTTTCTACCCCCAATGTAAGTCAATGGGAAAATGAAAGCACTATACGCCCTTTGCACTCGGGGTCTTTTTGAACCCTTGCACATATATTCTTAAAATATATGTGTCTTTTAAAGAAATGAAACTTAACCCAGCACCTGCTCTCCTAATTAAAACTCTCAATGAGGGTGAAGAAAAAAATGTAGCCCTTAGTTTGAGTTCACAAAGGTCATTGGTGGTGTGTTTAGGAACATATCACCATAAACTGCTTTGGGGGGTTACATAGACCCCCGGTGAAAGGTCAACTTGCCAACGTCTATTGTTCCTTATCTTTACACAGCAATTAAGACCTATTTGGAGTGAACTCTTGACACTGTTTTTTTGTATGGCACCATGAAGCTTTGTGTTGGAAAAATACCTATTCATTCTGCATTGGGGGTGTTGATGACCCCTGCATTTACTGTTAAGTTTGGAGCTCACTTGAAAACAATGAAGCACTGCAACTCTTTACACAGCAATTAAGACCTATTTAGAGTGAACTCTTGACACTGGTTTTTTTTAATGACAGTCATTAGCAGCTTTGTGTTAGAAAAATACCTATTCATTATGCATCGGGGGTGTTGATGACTCCTGCATTTACTGTGAGATTTGGAGCTCATTTGTAAACAATGAAGCCCTGTATTTTTCATAAATGTCCTCTAAAATCTGGCCATCCTACTGTGAACTTAAGACTTTTGAGCTGGCTCCTCATCTCCTTTTCTGGATTGGAGAGGGGTCAACATTACCCCCTGTACCATTTTTGTCAGTTGTGCTGCTTTACATGAGGGGTCATGGTGACCCCCAATACCATGGGGGGTTGTTTTGTATTTCTGTTTTTCAGTTGTTATACTAATAAACTGTCATTGTTTTTCTTAATCTGGAGTCCATTTCAAATCAATCACATTCATTATTTTTCAGCTATTTTTAATGGGGGTCCTTTTGACCCCCAATACAGTTATTAGTCAGTCAGTTTCTCAGGCGCAGGAGGGTTACATTTAAAAATAATTTGATTTTTCCCCATTTGGGGACAACTAAAATGTAATGGGAAATGAATACTTTGGTACAACAGAAATGTACCAAAGATAACGTCTTAAGTTTATTTTTAGTTATTAGAGATTTTTAATTTTCATTAGCCAAAAGGTTCTATTGACTACATATTTTTTATTTTTAAAATAGGGGGTGGGAAGAAAACCTATATTTCTATGAAAGTGTCAATTATATTTCTGAAGTAATTTTGTTATTTTATTATTTTTAAAATAATAATTTTGCTTCAGGGGAAAAACAAAAGAATTCCAGTGAGCTGAAATGTTGAATGAACGCACTTAGCATGTATTGCTTTCCAGACAAAAGGACAGTAGAAGGACAAAAGATAATAGGTTTCAGTGTCTATAATGTTGTTCTAAAAACTCTACTGAAGCCAAATAAATTATTCACTGGATTTACACCATTGTAACTGAGATCTATTCACAGATTGTTATCTATGATGGAGAAAACATTCATATTCCTAGGTACTATGAAGGATCCACTATGAAAGCTAACTTTTTGCAAGAACCAGCTTATGTTTGGGGAGTTGGGGAACATGAATTGATGTGCTCTTGAAAGTGAGGTTGTTAGACCCGTTACTGAATCACCAATTTTCCATTTTAGCAACCCATTCCAATTTACTGTTTTAAGAGTCTGATATGGCTAAACATTAGGAAGAACTTCCTAACGGTGAGAGCTGTTCGACAATGGAAAAAAATTGCCTAGCGAGGTGTTGGTCTCTTCTTCACTGGAGGTTTTCAAACAGGCTGGACAGTCATGCAGGATGCTGTAGCTGCAGATTTCCTGCTTTGAGCAGGGGGTTGGACTAGAGGTCCCTTCCAATTCTATCATCCTATGGTAATTTAGCAATAGTAATGCCCAGTATTTTTGGTATTCAGGCCTCCTCCATTTTGTCAGATAACTCCGTGGGCAGGTGATGAGTGTGTGCCACGAGCGCACCCCCACTTCCACCCACCACCTGTGTGGTGTTTCCACAGGCAGACACCCATCCCCTCACCCACTGCCGTGCCATTAGCATGGATGCCCCCCCACCCCGCACACCCGCCCGCACACCCAGCAGGGGAGGGAAGGTGTCTGTGCAAAAATGGCCCAAGATAAGAAACATTGACCTTTGAAACAGGATCTCAATTTTTGTATAATGCATGTTAGTTTGAAGGGTGTCTTTTCTGTATCATTTATCTTCTTTCCTGCACCAAATGATCTTGCAAGGCAACTGCTTGAGTACTGCCTGCCTTATTTAGATCTTTACACTGCATAAGAGTGCCTTCAAAGATTAGGGAAACCAAGGCGCACAGCTGGGACATCTTAGAGAAAGAAAATACTTTCCAGTGGATGATTCCTGCCCTTGTTATTGTGAAGGGGTGTGTGTGCCATTGATCTGATCCATCACTGCAAATGGAATAGACAAAAAACATGCAGACTTTGCAATAAGAAACCCTTCCATAGAAATATACTTTTACAGTATCACACACACATTTCCCATCATTTTCTGTCAATTTCTAGTTTTTTGATATTTTGTCATTTTTCATCAATTTCTGGCTTTTTGTCAATTTGTGAATTTCTGTTTTTCTTTTCTTTTCTTTCCCAATTTCTGACCATTTTTATTTTTGTTAGTTTCTGTCAATTTACAACATTTCCCCATCAATTTACATCTTCTAAGTGCTGTAAATTGGAACATTTTAAAGCAGGCAACAATTGCAGCACACTTGGCACAATTCAAAACAGGCAGCAAAACAAGGCTAGGCAAGATGCTGTGAGTGAGTGACTAGAGGTGCTGTAAATGTTGAAAAATAGCCCCCCAAAATGGTAAGTTTCCTTGTTGAGCCATGAATGAAGGTGAATGACCTGTTTTCAACAGAAACGGCATTTACTGTAATTGCTTGTTTCAGGCCTGCTCACAGCTCTGGATGGGACTCCCTTTTTATATAATGGTTGTCCCTTATCTGAACTCCACAGCTCCATGGAACACAATGTACATGTCTTATTTCACTATATCTCAGTTCTGCAAATTTATCTTATCTTTGAAAAGGGAAACTGCAGGTCAGGGCTATTAGCCAGGTTTGTGTGAAGGGATGCTATGCAACTGCAGTTTAGTTCAACTTGTTAAACTTCAGCTTTTCAACTGTTTAAAACACAATGGTGGGGGAGGCCTTCAGGAGGTGGGGCTTTGGAGGTGAAGATGGCTGGGCTGTCTCCTCATCAGTTTGTATTCTTGTTACTCCGCTGCTCACCTCCTGTGTTTGTAAGATCAGACCCTTAAGTGACATTAGGCGTGTAAATATCTGATTTGCAGCTTCACCAAGTGCCCAACCACATGCTTTCTTCAATAGAGGCAGGAGATCAAACTATGAGCTAGAGCCAATTCTTACAGCTCTGCCACCCCAGAGACCTGGAGTCAGGATTGGAATATGGCAGAGGGTATCACCCTGAATCCCAGTTCTCTAGATTCCAGAAACCCCTGCCTGCTAGTCTGCAGTGCGACTCCAATGTAGTCCAGCTGCTCATGATGTCCCTTCCTGGAAGATGTCCTGGCCTTTGAAAGTGACAGGATCCTCCAGGGTTGCTTCAATTCCACCTGTTTCAAAGGCCAGCTGGTGCTTTCCCTCCTAGAGTGCCTCTCAGCTGAGAGGAGCTCTAGGTGTGGAAGCAACCTTTGAAAGTGACAGGATACATCCAGGTCTCAGGGCTGGCCCCAGGCATGTGCCATATGTGCGGCCACACATGGACCCGCGGCCAGCTGGGGCCCCACACTTGCCTGGCTGCGCAGCAGGCTGCAGCCAGCTTCTCCCCCAGAAAGTGATTCTTCCTCCCGTCCCTGGCTCCAGACCCCATCCCTCACCTGCCTCTGCCTCCTAGTAGCGCAGCAGCAGCAGCAGCAGGGGCTCAGAGATAAGGCTGTTTGTTTACAAACAGCTCCTCCCCATGTGCTGATCAGAAGGTTGTAGCCTTGTAAAGAAGGTTCTTCGAGATGGGTCCCAACATTCTCACAACTGGGTTGTGCACATTCACCCTATTCAAATAATAGAACACATGATGGTTTCGAGCTCCTCTAGTATAAAAAGCACCCTCCTCCTCTGAATGACAGTTCCTTTCAACCCTTTCTAGAAATATAAGAAAAGAAAGCAGTGGATGCAGTCAGTCTCTCTCTGCTTGCCTCACTTCCTGCTTGGCTGCNGCAGTCAGTCTCTCTGTGCCTGCGTCACTGCCTGCTTGACTGCCCCTGCAGTGGAACCACTCCTGGGGAGTGGTGGTAGACACTTGGCTGGGGAGGGGGGGAAGCATTAGGAGGCCATGCTTCTCCATGGTTGCTCAGAGGGGTGGAGAAGGGGAATCCTTCCTGTCAAGAGGGAGTAAGTTTTATGTAAATTTATACATTTGCATAATTAGGTCAGGCCTAATTATGCAAATTAGGCCCCGCACCAAAACTTCGCACATGGCCTCACAAACTCTGGAGCCGGCCCTGCCAGGGCTGCTATGGTTCTGCCAATTTTAAAGGCCAGCTGGTGCTTCCCCTCACCACCAAATGCCTCTCAGCTGAGAGGATCACTAGGTGAGGAAGCAGCCTTTGAAAGTGACAGGATCCATCCTGGGCTGCTATGGGTCTGCCACTTTCAAAGTCCAGCTGGCGCTGCCCCCTCCGCCCCTCCTGTAGACTGCCTCTCGCCTGAGAGGACATCTAGGTGGGGAAATGGACTTTGAAAGTGACAAGATCCAGACTGGACTGAGAGCTCAGATGAGAGGCACTCTAAGGCGGGAAGTGGCCTTTGAAAATTACAGAAAATGGCCCGGGTTGAGGTCCTGACTGGGGCCTGTCACAGTCAAAGGTTAGCCACCATGATCAAGTAGCCTTTTGGGTCCCGTCAATAGTGTCTAGATAGGGCCAGGTTGATTCTCTGAATCATCAGGTGCCCAGTTGCTGCTCTAACCCCAGCCCTTCTCAGAGTTTCTTCCCATCCAAAAAGCACTTGCCTTTTCCTGACCCTTCAGACTGCATCTCCTGACTCCATAGCAAGCCCCCAGTGGGGAGATCCAAGGAAAGAGATCTGTGGTGCCAAGGAGATAGATGGCTCCCTTCTTCTGTGTGGAAGGGACAAGGCAGACCCACAGGGGGTGAGTCAGGCCTTGAGAATTTGATCCTCTGTTTTAGTGGTAGCCCCCCTGCTGTAGTCCTCTGGCTGTGATGAAATGTGCCATTTCATCACAGTCCCAGAATACATGTGGCTGCCCAAATGCACCCAGACAGAATGGGAGAATTGGAGTTTTGCTTGAGATTACTTGCTCTGCTTCTTCTCTTAGCCCCAGAGATGTAAAACTAAGAGGAGATTTGCATTAGCTGCAAGCTGGGGTTTTGGCATTACCTGTTTAACTGTAGAGAAAAACACCAAGGGAAACTTGGAATGGAAAGAAACCCAAGCAAAAAAACTTTGTAACCAGGTTTGGAGTTTCCCTTGACAGATACCTCACTGCACATCCAACCACAGCCATGACTTAGATTACACTTGGAATCCTCCTGGGCTATTGCTCTTACAAACCAGGGTCTCTCTACCCACTCTTGCAAGAGGGTGACAATTGGTCAAAAGAGGCTGCAGGATTAGGGCCTGCCCTTAGGGCTGAAGCTGCAACTCCTTTTTTCACTCCACTATTTCATTCTGTCATTCGGAATTGCCTGCGACTTTCTCCAGTTTTTCTGCCGGCATTCCACAAATTCCACCGGCATTCTGCTAATTTGGAAACTGTGGGAACAAGCTCAGAAATTGTCAGAACAAACATTGTTCTGCTACTTCGCAGTGCTGGTGGAAATTGTGGAAGATCGAAACTGTCAGAACAAACATTTTCCTGCTATTTCCACAGTCAATGGAAGTAGCGGAATGAAAGTAGCAGAATGGCAGAAGTAGCGGAATGAACGTCTCTATCGTACCATGCTGCTCATTGTGGAAGAGCTTTTTCCATCGGAAAAACGGCTTGCCGTTTCAGTCCTAGACCTGGGTAAATTCTGGTGGGGATGCAGTCCTCCTGGGCAGCTGAGAGCGATTTTCCCTTTAAGTGAGTTGGTTGCCTCCACAGGCCACACTCCTCATGGGGGTATAAGAGCAGGAAGCTCTGCTTTAAATGCACTGTAAATAAACCTACCTACACTCCATGGCGGAAAATATTTGGAGTACCATGGCTCATTGTGGCCCTGACCCTGGAAAAAAAACTTACATCCTAAGACAACTCTACCACAAACACAGCAAATGAGATTCACAAGTGCAATGTCTTTGACATCTGTAATTTGGAGCTGTCCCCGATTGTAGAATAAACGTTGGTATGGGTTCTGTATCTAATAGAGGAATCCGCTAGAATTCTCTCAACAGATTCAGCAAACAAACAAACACCAACTTTAAAGTAAAAGAAAGATTTATAAAAGAAATTAAGTTCAAGTTTAAGTAAAAAAATACAATTGGTTCAGAGTTAGACAGTTGGCTACAGAAAACAAAAGACTGAAACAATGCAATCCTAAATTAACTTGAATAATTCGTAACTCAATATGTCACCAACACCCATTAAATCATTCTTAGAATTATGTCTTCACAGCCATCACTGGCTGGGATCTCCTCTCATAGTTATAGAAGTGAAAGGTCGTTGGGGGCCATCTAGGCCTACGTCCAGAGGCCTCCCTTCACTAATGCAGAATTCACCACACCCAAATGTCCCACACAGAAAAAAAATCCAAAAAGAAACGGAGCCTTTAACAAAAACCTGGCACCAGCAGAGATTAGGACCAACCAAAGTATGATGATGCCTGAAATGTGATGGTGCCTACAGCTCAGCACGCGTCCCTCATGCAGGAGACCTGACAACCATGGCTCCTCACACATCCCTCGGGCAGGTGGCCTGTAGTTGTGGCTCAGCACTAGATCAGAGGCAAGAGCAAATATTCCTTTACCGTTGGGAAATACCTATGTTTCAGCAATGCTTGCAACTGTTTTTCAGTATTTCCTCACGGTCTTTGATTCCGCACTTCCGCCATTGCGATGATGCAATTTCCCATCATTTCTATCATTTTTTGTCAATTTCTAGCACTTTTGCCAATTTTCATCAAATTCTGGGTTTTTCTGTCATTTTATGCCACTTTCTGTCATTTTTGAAACTTTCAGCACTTTCTGTTTTACATGTCTTTTTCCGGTACTATATAAACCCTAGTGTTACCCCTCCTCTGTACATTTTGCATTACAGATAGGGCAGTGAGACTTCCCTCTCACTGGGGTGTTCAATTTATCAAACAATTGCAATTTGCCAAACAATTTACCTGATTAGTAAAATACAAAAAAAAAAAAAGAGCCAGAAAATATAATAGTGGAAAATAGAAAAAAATGGCAAAAAGCCGGTAAGTTATCTCATCACATGGATGGCTAAATGCTTTGGTCCCAGCATTGACTGTGAGGGGGCCGGTTAAGGAGGCGAGTGATAAAAAAGGGTAATCGAAGTGCTGGTTCGTAGGGATGGGCGAACAGATCGTGGTTCGAGTTCGGCCATTCGGTTCGGCTGCGTTCGTTTCGTCCGTTCGGTTCGCCCGTTCGGTTTGGTTCGTCAGTTCGAATGTTCGGCCGTTCGGTGGTTCGGATCGAATGTTGAGTTCGGATTCGGGATTCGGTTCGGTCGGGATAGGTTCGGTCTTTAGTT
>QEPC01009431.1:308942-320916 GCA_003113815.1 Sphenodon punctatus | reverse complement strand
TCAAGCATAAGGACCTTCTGGGTTCAGGGGGGCGGGAACCGAAGGTTCCCGCCTCCCTGACCCGGAAGCATTACCCCCTTCTACGTCACTTCCGCTTACCCACGTCACTTCCGTCCCAAGACGGGACTTCCGGACCCACATCACTTCTGTCCTAAGGCGGGACTTCCGGACCCACGGCACTTCCATCCTAAGGCAGGACTTCCGGACCCACGGCACTTCCGTCCTAAGGCGGGACTTCCGGTGACGTAGACCTGTCAAACTGATAACGATCAGTTTGATGACTAGTGTCCCCCTTACTACTGTCTGGGTACTGAAAATCTGGTAATTAAAGCCTCTGTAAATCACTGAGTATTGGGGGTTAAGAATGTCAGTGGATGCTGTAAACTATCTGTGGGAGGATGCTTGATTGTGGTAAGTTCCTATTGGATCATACATGCCCACCCTCTGCTTTCTTCTTTTTTAAAAAATGTATTTATTTATTTCCAACATTTAATACCCTGCCCCATCCTGACATTGGCAGCTCAGGACTGCTTACAAATTAAAACAAATAAAACCATAAAATACATATTAAAATCCAACCATAAATCATAACAATCTTAAGGATAAAAATCTCCCCCCCCCACCCCCATCCCCATCCTCCATTAACCCACATCCACTCACTGCCACTCTCCCCCACCAAAGGCCTGGTGAAACAGCCAGGTCTTACACGGCCATTAAAAGGAAGGAAGGTCCGGGGACAAGCGGACATGTGCCGGAAGAGAGTTCCACAGCCTTGGGGCAGCCACAGAGAATGCCCTCTCCATCATTGTCCCCCGATAAACTCAGGGGATTTCCAGGAGAGAGCTCCCAGTCAGCTGCAGGGGCCGATCAAGGATAAGAACCAGCACCTTGAATCAGACCCAGAAGACTGTAGGCAGCCAATGCAGCGAACAAAGCACTGGTATTATATGCTCACGGTGACCCGTCCCCATAATGAGACGGGCCGCCACATTCTGCACAAGCTGAAGCCTCTGAACTGTCACCAAGGGTAGCCCCATGTACAGCACATTACAATAGTCCAATCTTGAGATGAGAAAGGCATGGATGATAATGACAAAGTCAGAGCCGGAGATATATGGCCAAAGCCGCTGTACCAGATGTAACTGGCAAAACGCGCTCCTCACCACCTCAGCATCCACGCAGAGCTGCGCATTGAGGAGCACCCCCAGACTATGAACCTGAGGGATCAAGAAGGGGCAAACCCTATCAATGATGGGGGCCTCCAATCCCCCAACACACACACACACCCAGCATCACCTCCATCTTGTCAGGATTCAACCTGACACCCTCATCCAATCCCTCATGGCTGCCAAACATGGAGTAAGTACTGAGACTGCCAGGCCTGGATCAGATGAAAATGAGAGGTAAAGCTGGTTGTCAACAGCATACTTATGACACCAAACCCCCGCACAACCTCACCCAAAGGCTGCATATAAACGTTGAACAGGAGAGGGGACAGAATAGAGCCTTGTAGAACTCCACACGTGAGATCCCAGGGAGATGAAGAATGGTCCCCCAGTACCACTCGCTGAGTTCTCTCAGCCAGGAAAGAGCAGAACCACTCAAAAACAGTTCCTCTCACCTCCGCACGGTCCCACAAGCGAGTCACCAACATTTCATAGTCAACAGCATATAAATGGAATTAAATAAATAAATAGCGTCAACAGTAGCTGATAGATCTAATAAAATCAATAGAGTCAAACCAACCGCGGTCCAGCTCCTAGTCTGGTATCCTGTCTGGCGCTGGTAGACTGGTATACCCGTTTCCTCTGGTACATTGTTCAGCACCAGAAGAAACTGCAGTTGGCAATTATGAAATAGTCTGTTCACATGAAAAATATCTTCTTAAGCCCCATCAGGTGAAGGGTGGCTCATGCCCAGAAATATATGATTTATAGTTCTTCCATAATTTCTGCTTTTGTTGCTTTTACGTTGATTCTTATTATTCATAGAATTATAAGGTTAGTAGAAAGAATTGGATACGTTTCTGAAGTTGGGTCCATTAGCAGCTATTGGCCAGGCAGATTTGGGGAATATAATCTCTTATTGTAGGGTGCTGGGAGTGAACAACAGGGAATGGATTACCCCATTGTGACCTGTTGGGTACTTCTTCCAAGTGACCAAGATTCACCACTTTTGGAGACAGGTGCTTGGCTCTATGCACCATCGGTCTAACCCAGAATGACACTTTTTATGTTCTTATGTTCTCAAAGCTCTGAGCAAATCAGGGGTACTTGCTTTCTCTTTTGGTGCCTAGTCAAAGTCAGTTCTTGTGGAAGTGTTTAAATTTTAAGATTCTGAAGGGAGAGACAGTCTTCTTGTGGTAAGTTTATATAGGACCTTTTGGTTCTGCATTACAAATAATAATAACCTGAGAGAGAAAAGTAGTGGAAGTGGCTGTCACATTGTCTATGATGATAAAAGTATACAAACAGGTTGGTTTCAGTTTTTAATTTCTCCAGCTTTTTAGGAACAGGTAGTTGAGAGTGAGTGTTAATAAGTAGGATGATAGCCCCATTTACAAGCAGTGAGTGTCATGTCAGTGTCATGTGGGTGTCAGCACCCAATCAATGGAGATGGAGCTGAGTGTGAATGGATACACACTGCTATCACCACCCAGGTCTACTTTCCAACCGGCTGCTCCATGTGCATGTAGTGAGCCCTTCTCATCTCCTTCACACCCGGAAGGAGGGACCAATATGCAAAGCAGCCAGGCAGGAAGGAAGCTCTGCATGCCAGATGCAAGCCCTGCTTGGCTCCTTCCCAGACAGGTGCAGAAACTTAGGTTGAGTAACCTGATACAGACACATTGGGTGAAAATAAATGGCATGATAGCCAACCATGAGTGCATGGGAACCTGCTACTTATTTACTCATCCCAATCCAGGAACACATTTTCCCACACCGGTGCCCCTGCATGGCGTTCAGCCAGGGCGGGGTGGTGGTGGGAATGACTTGGGGCCAATACGTAGGCTAATACGTGCCTACATGTTGGCATTTAGGGCTCACAGCCAGAGCTTGGAGCCTTTTTCCGAGCTGGTCCCTCCCCAAACAGATGGCACACCCATGTGCTGGCCCACATGACAACATGTGGGCATGTACTAGCCCCACGGTTTCCCCACTCCCGCACCTTGCAGAACAATATGCAGGGGCACCACCAGTCCAGGAACACATGTTCCTGAATTGAGTGAGTTAATAAATGGCCCAGTTGCCACCTGCTCATGGTTGACTATTATGCCATTTATTTCCACCCAATATGTCTGTATCAGGCTATTTGATCTGAGTTTATCTACCCCTCTAAGGTTTCTTGGTTGACTTGAGTTTCTCCACCCCAGACAGGGACTCGTTTTCACTGGGTTTTTTTCCATTGCTGTCAATGGGGAAACGTAGCGGATGTGGAGCCCTGGTTAGTGGCGTTGCTTGTTGAGTAACGTGCTACCAAATATGTATCTGACTCATTCATTTGATGTACTCATATCTCAGTTCTGAAACTTATCCAGTTTTAAAGGGCATTCATTGTCTTCATTAGCACCTGAGGAAGCAGCACAGTCTGTCTCATTACCAGATACTCAATGACATGTCGGTTGAAAAATTATCTGCATTTTGGATTAGATGGGGATATGCCCCATCCCCCAAATTATCTCTGAAGCTTCCTGTGTGTGAGTGGGTGTCTGGCTGGCTGGCTATGTACCTACATTAGAGCTGTAAATGAGTAGCGAATTTTATTCTCGTGAGTAATCCACGCAATTTTAGGAAGCCCCATCGGATGCCTGAGGAATGCTCACACACATGTATGAGCATCCAACCGGCTGTACAATATTACAGAGATCTCCGTGAGTAGAACCATGCCACCCTGTCCTACCCAAGTTACCTGGCAGCTACAAGGGGACCCCAGGCAGTGACAGTGGAGCTCCAGAGGGTTCTGGATGATCAGAGAGCTCAGCGGGGCTCTGAGTAGCAACAGTGGGGCACTCTCTGGGGATGAGAGAAGCCCAGGCTTAGTGTTTAAAACAAACAGCTAGACCTACTGAGAAAATGAATCTATGCAATGGGCTTTAGGGAAATGTAGTTTGTCAGAAGACACTTTGTGGTTGAAAAGGCTTCTTGTGAACTACATCTCTCAGAATGCTATCCACCATGCTGTGGCAACACGCCTTTCCTCCTTTGAGGAGGATGTAATCACAGTATTAAATAGGGGGTGGGGGGGGAAGTGCTCACTGCTGCCATACCCAATTCTCCTCTGAATCACGGTCTCTCAGTGTTACTCTCCCTTTTGGGAAGCCCTAATGGGTTTTTTTTTAATTATTTTTAAGTCTGGCCTCCTTTTTCCCCAACAGCAAGCACAAATCCTCCTAGGGAGGACTTGTCCCAATGTCCATGGGTCCCTAAATAAACATAAGCATTAACACAAACACCATCCCTTTGGGGTATAATAAAGTAAACCACACCTGGATCTTGGAGACTTTGTACAGTCCTTAGCTGGGTCCCAGGTTCTGGGTTCCTCCTGGCTTGCCCAGCTGTAATCTCTCAGGTTAGTTTAGCACAAAGTTGCCTGGCTTCTTAAAGGATTGGTACACTTTTAGCAATCCATGCTAATACTTTTAGCTACAATTCTATTCTGGGTTTGAGCTCACAGTCACCCTGTGGCCCTACCACACATGTCCTCCAATTGGAGGGAGATCACCGATTATCTTTAACCTCCGCCCAACTAGGGACATAGTAAACTGAATGACAAAGAATGCCAATTGGAAACCAACAGAGACAACACAAATGCCGACTGGAAGTAATGGGCTTTGTGAATGCCAATAGCTGTTAAAGGATAGTAAACCAATACAATGGAAGATGCTTATCTGAAACAAAAGGAGAGGGGGAGATCTAAAATGCCTAAGAACTCGAGTGGGGGAAAGGAGGGGATGGCCAAGATAGGGGCGGAAGTGATGAAGCCATGGAGAGGAAATGGAAAACGGGGTGGGGTAGGGTGGGGTGGGCTGATTGAAATGATAGGTCAGATGACACCAAGAGAAGCTTATTGTTCTTCAGTTCTTTGTGGGTGAAGCCACAAGTGACAGTTGGGCTGCCGCATCCCAGGCTTAACCGAGACAGGGAGCCCGGGCGGACAGGGTGCATGCCGGTTGGAGCACAAAACACACATGCTTCCAGCCAGGCTGACAGCTGCACAGCCTGGGGGTGGGGGAACGGAGAATGTGCAGCTGACCAGTCCTGCCCTCACGCTGTGCCCAGCACCCCACCCTCTGCCATGACAGATGGCTGGCCATGGCAGAGGTGGCCTGGACTGGCAGATGTCCCAGACATACAGCTCCAGGGTGGCCCATTTTGGCCCATTTTGGAGCAGACCCTAGCCTGGGCTGTGACCCCAGAGCTCTCCCTGGGTCAAACATCTGGCGAGATACCCCGGGTCAAACATCTGGTGACACCTACACACACGTGAAGGCTGGGTTCATGCACAAGCATGCCACAGAGGGCCGAACAGGTTTGCTGTTGCATTTGTTTTTACCCTATCTGTCACTCCCATGTTGCTAACAGAGGTTAAATAAAGTTCAGATAAGAGAAGCTAAGAGAATTCAAAAACGTTTTCCCATTGTAACATGGGGACACGGTCTGGGAAAAATTGAGAACTTCTAACAAGTTAATTTTTGATAATAAATGACAAGAGTACAGTATAAAAGCAAAATGACAGAATAGTTAAGTCATCCTTACATTGTCCCTTTGTACCTCCCCTCCTTCTTAACCCTGAAACTTATTCCAATCTCCTCTCTAGCAGTTGTGTCAAAATACATAATAGCTTTGTGTTATTTCCTAGTATTTAACCCAGGCTATTTTCCCAGTAAAGGGATATTATATAACAGCAGTCTCATTTCCACTTGCGACTTAACCATGGAGTTAATACAGTTCTCCAAGGTGAGAGGCTTCTGCCAAGTTTACACACTCAGAAGTAGGGGTATGCATTTTGTATTCATTATTATAATAACAATAATGAATTTAGCATTTTTGTTATTGTTTTTACAATCATGATAATGAATTAAATAATTACAAAATAATAAAAAAAATTAATATTTGTCATTATTTCATTATTTTACCTTCGGACACACATTTCATTATTTCACCTTGGGACACACATTTTAGACTGTAACCTTTTTTGTTTTGTATCTGATTTTAATTACATTTGGATAGGGTATACCACTCACCAAAGGGAACATCCCTGCCAGATGTCAGAAGGATTGGATGAAGGGTCCAGATTTTATAAGCATCATGGTTTGTGATGAATTTCTGGCTGTACTTTCTCCAAATTTCCCAATTTGGATGGGATTGGGAGAGATTATACCCCTCAAACAAGGGATCATCTGTGCCAAGTTTTAGAAAGACTGGATAACAGGTCCCAATTTTATAAGCAATTTATGTTTTGTAGTTTGTGCACATATTTCCAGCCGTAGAATCTTTTTGTCCATTCAATATGGATGAAATTTGGACTTAGTGTACCTCTCATGCAAGGGATCATCCCTGACAAATTTAAGAAAGATTGGATAAAAGGTCCAAATTTTATAAGCAATTGAATGTTTGTGAGTTTAACAGAAGTCGAGGAAATACAAGTTTTGAAACTTTTGGGACAAAAACTAAAATTTCAGTCCAGAAGAGAGACTTCAGGAAGCAAGGGAGAGGGAAGCAGCCCGTCAATGAAGAAACATGACTGACACATCCAGGCTGGCCAACTGGCATCCCAAACACATCCTGCAGCACTGTAACAGAGGACATGAGAGAATCTGTTATTGGCTCTTTCCTAAGCAGATGCTTCCAACTTCCTAGTAACAAGCAGGTGTGTGGGGTAGGCACAGAACAGTATGAGGATACACCATTGACATTTCTGCTGGTCAGTTAGCATCATTAACCCATCTTGTACCACTGTGAAAAACATAAGAGAATCTCTGGTATAGTCTCATTCTCTGGGGATGCTTCTCAGGCTTCCAACTTGCCACTACCCAATCACTGCAATCAGGAAAGCTTGGGGTGGGAACTGGGGATGAAATATAAGCTTCTGCCAAGCTGCATAGCCCCCACCATGGCTAGATCTTGAGTGGCTCACAGGCTGGCTGCTCTGCGTGTGTGACTGTGTGTGCTGTAGTCTTCAGCCTCACTGCAAGTAAGTGCTCAAAAAGCAGAACTGTGCACCTACTCTCCCCTATGTATGCCCCCACAGATTTTTAGGTGCCAATGACTGAAGCCTGTGCCAGTGCCTCTGGCACCTGCTCCTCCTCTGTTCTGCCCACCTCCTCCAGTGTTCTTCACTCTCTCTACAAATACTCCAAAAATCAGATGTCTGCATCTAGTAGAAGTAAAACCTCTATAGTTTAAACAAAAGCAACACCTACAAGTAATTTAAGGAAATTTACAAATTCTGTTAAAATCACAAACTGATATTGCTTATTAAATTGGGACCCTTAATCCAATATTTTGGACATTTTTCAGGGATGATCCCTTGGGTGAGAGGAACAAACTGTCCAAAGCTCATCCAAATTGCTTGGAAAAGAAAGATGCTACACCTGGAAATGTGTGCACAAACCATGAAATGATTAAATTGCTTATAAAATCCGAACCTTTTATCCCTTTCAGGAGGGGTATAATGAGTACAAATTTCACCCAAATTATATGGAAAATGAAGATATTATAGCTGCAAATGTGTTCATAAACCAAAAAAGTTCAATGGATTTCAGAAACAGGACCCTTTATTTAATCTGTATTAAATGTGGCAGGGAGGATCCTTTGGGTAAGGGGTACAATCAGTCCAGATTTCAAGCAACTTGGATAAAAAATGAAGACGTTACAGCCAGAAATCAACTTCCCATAGAAATCAATTGGGGGGAGGGGAATAACACAATTTAATAACAATAATTAATTTATATATGTAAAAATATGAAATATGAAGATAAATAATGAAGTAATAACAAAATTAAAAATACTAATTGGGCCCCTGATGCACATCCCTACTCAGAAGTATTTATTTCTCTATTTCCCATGTTTGTATTTTGCTGTCAGACTTATCTTTCAGTGTATAATAATTTAAAATAAAATGATAGCAGAACTTCTTATGATTAATCTCTGTATATGAGAGAAACAGACAGACCTGATGGCATTGCATGGGATAATTCTTGTCACTTTTTAGACTACCATGTTCTACTAATGAACCGGCAAATGTTTATTGTTGTATGATATAGCACAAAAGCCATAGTAAGGGCATGCCCTGAAATCAGTAGTAGTCTCGACTTTCAGCTAACTTCAGTGGCCTTTCAATCAGCCCTTAAAATTGTCAATATAAGTGGCAGTGCAAGTCTGAGATATATGTTCTATGCTCACCTTTTCTGCTTGCTTTGTAGAATAAGTTTAAAGTACTATTTTGTGTCTAGGATGTAAGTCCATCTGTGCTGGAAATTTACATCCCTCTTCTTTCTAGGTTTTGGAGACTAAAATATAGGTCTTTTTTAAACTCTTAGTTGGTCTGAGTTAATGTTCTTAGTTTGGCATGTGATTTGTATAACTGAGTCTCTTGGTCTACCTCTCTGTGCAGCGTAGTCACCAATTATATCTGGGGTAACCATGTGTGGGACACTCAGATTCAAGGGTCAGATGCATGGATATGTTCACCTTCACAAATGCCTGATCTATAAATATTCTTTAAAGTCACAATACAGCATCAAAACCACCTTATTAAATGTAAAAGTTAACCCTAATGTAAAAAATGTCAATTTCCATTGAATCAGGCTTTGATGTGTGCCTTGTAATAACTTACATATTTATAAAATACACTACCAAGCTGGAATATCCAACCATTAGGAGAAATAGGAGACAAAAGTAGTAAGATTAAAAGCAGCACTAGAATTAGTGAATGTTAGGCTACAAAAGAATATCATATTAGCTGATAAGTTATGTCAGTCAAGATTGCAGTCTGGACAAGTTAAATTTAATTATTTGCTATATGCTGGGTAAGATGTTGACCTGTACTTGCGTAGGAACTGACCAAAGTGTCTGCCTAGCAGATTAAATTTAGAGTGAATTGGAGAGCAAAAGATGTAGATGGTAAATTCATCTAGCCTTCTACTCTGCTCAATTATTCCTCTGACTCTTTTCAATCAGTTGAATATACACTGGGTGAAAATGAATGTGTACCGTCACTTCTCTTTAACATTGCTTTAACATTTCTTATACATGTTGCAGTGCTTCATATGGCACCAACACAGTCCTCCAACATACATAAGAAATGTTAAAGTGGTGTTAAAGCAGAGTTAAGGTGCATGTCTGGTTTCACGCACCGAGTTTCAGGGAGACTCCACATGATAAATTATATAGGACTACTTAAGCAAAAGGGGCAACTAATTGAATGATTCATATTGTCCTAGATGTTCGTACAAATATTTCCCCATTTTCCCTTGGCCTGAACTAAGTGCATGCATTCTTTTTTTTATTTGGGGCAGAGGATCCCTATTCTTGACTTTATATGATGAACAGAATTGTATTGTTGCCCTCGAGCTTGTTTTTCACTCCTTCTTCAGTATGCACACACATACACACAATTGTTATATAAATTGTTATATAAATAATATGTAATGATTTTCTCTTTGCTAGTTTGTAATCTTCACTCTAAAGTTCATGACAATTTGGTAATCCAATTTTTCACTTTAATGACATTGCACCAGTTTTGATCGACCTATAGCACAAGTTTCAACAGAAGGCTGATTCGTGTCTTTCTGACCTGTCTGTTTCCCCTACAAGGCATGGTGTGCATTGAACAGCAGCACTTCCAATGGGCACCTCTGAAATTACCTCTGTATGAGACCATAAACAGGTTGAGGGCTAAAGGGAATTGACAAGGCCAGATCATATTCACTACACAAGTGTTGTGTGACAGCTCCAGGTCTTACGTTTTCAGCAAGGAGAGGAAATGATACATGGTCTCCAGTGGAGAGTGAAGCACTGTCTTGCTAGAGCAGTTACAATTCCCAGAAAGATGAAGAGGCGATGAAAGGGAGTAAACAGAGAGCTTGGGTATCTTTAAAAATAGCTTTGAGACAGACTGTCTAGCAAACATCGGAGGAAACCAAACTGCGAAAAAGTAAGCTAGTGTACCCAAGCAAGAGCAATATGCTCATCCTACCATAAAACAGGCATTCTGGGGCTTTTCCTGTACTTCACACAGAACAAAAGGAAGGAAAGCAATATTGTAAGTATTTAATCATGTAAACATAATAAACAAAGGGGTAAAAAAACCAACCCAATAACTTTAAACAAAATAGAAAGAAATACATCTCAACTGGTTTTATAAAAATAACCCGATTACACATACAGATTGTCTACTCATGAAGGCTAGAAAACTTAACAATATGCACAATGGTAGCTGCCTAGAGAATAAAAGCCCATAACAATTACTAGTAAGCCCAGATGCGTTTCAGGGACCCAGCCCCTTCCTCAACGAGATATCATTAAATTATTAGAAGAACATATTTATGTAGGCTGCAAAATAAAATGCTTCAAAAACAAGCTATGAGCTCTAGTGTTACAATATAAAGAATGGAGAGTCTGGATAAACCTCCAGACACCAGGGATAGAAAAGTATCAAAAACCAACACCAAGGTTGTGTATTCTTTAGCGGAATCTCAGAGGATTCTAAATCATTCCTTCATAGTTTCATACATCTCAAATGAGCAGAAAAAGGCTGGTCTCGTGTACACACTCAACAAGTAGCCAGGATTAGAAGCAGCACATTACAGCAGATACAAGGGGTAGATATAACAAGAATAGCAAACACACAGGTGGCCAGAATCAAGGTGCAAGAAATGGTAACAAATAATGATAAAGAACTAGCAGCACGGACACATGAAAGACGGAAGGAAAGTGAGGCAAAGGCAAGACAAACACACAATCAATAAACTATTACAAGGAAAGATGCAACCTGATGCAGGACAGGGCAGCTTATACAGCAGTGTGTGCTAGAGCAGAGAGAGAGAGACAACAACAGATGCTACACCATCTGACTCTAATAATAATAATAATAATAATAATAATAATAATAACAAGACGGAGGTGATGATTGTGGGGAAGGCCGGAGGAGTGGTGGCCCCCATCATTGATGGGGTCCACCCTGCCCTGGTAGCTCAGGTGGGCAGTCTGGGGGTGCTCCTGGCCCCGCAGCTCTGCCTGGATGTCCAGGTAGTGGCTGTGGCAAAGGGGGCATTTCGCCAATTACATCTGGTGCGTCGGCCTTGGCCATATGTCTCAGACTCGGATATGGCCACAATCGTCCATGCTTTTATTACCTCGAGACTGGATTACTGCAACGCACTCTACGTGGGACTACCCTTCGTGCTGCTTTGCAGACTACAGCTGGTGCAGAATGTGGCGGCTCGTCAGTTGCTTTCCTCAAGTAATACAAAAAATTAGGGATGGGCGAACAGATCGCGGTTTGGGTTCGGCCGTTCGGTTCGGCTGCGTTCGGTTCGTCCGTTCGGTTCGTTCGTTCGGTTCGGATTTGTTCGGTTCGTTCGTTTGGTTCATTCGCCGAGTTCGGGTTCGGATGTTCGGTTCGTTCGTCCAAACAGGCTGTTCGGTTAGGCCGTTCGGCTGTTCAGTTCGTCCATTCGGTCGTTCGGGAAGTGTTATTATGGTTTTTTGGGGGGGTTTTATATGTTTTTTTGGTTTTTTATTGGGTTTTCTTTTGTTCTTTATTTGGTTTTTTGGTTTTTATATGGGGTTTTCTTATATTTTTTTATCTAATATTATATATATCTGTCTACACTAAATCTAACTGCTATTAACTATTCTAAATGCTATGAAGTAAATGGATTATCTAATAAGTACACAGACCTACTCCTACAAACACTAAAACTAAATCACTAACGCTATCTCTATCACTAAGGTAACTCCTACAACTG
>QEPC01009431.1:288709-306620 GCA_003113815.1 Sphenodon punctatus | reverse complement strand
TACAGAGAAGGGCAACAAAAATGATCCAGGGTATGGAACAGCACCCGTATGAGGAGAGGCTTGATAGGTTGGGGCTCTTCAGCTTGGAAAAGAGACGGCTGAGAGGAGATATGATAGAGGTCTATAAAATCATGAGTGGTGTGGAACTTGTAAACAGGGAATGGTTATTTACCCTCTCAATTAGTACTAAAACTAGGGGACACTCCATGAAACTCACAGGTGGCAGAGTAAAAACAAACAAAAGAAAGTATTTTTTCACTCAGCGTACAATTAGGTTGTGGAATTTACTGTCAGAGGAGGTGGTCAAGGCCAGCAGTATAGCTGAGCTTAAAAGAGGTTTGGACAAGTTTCTGGAAGATTGTTCCATTAGCAGCTATTAGCCACATAGGATTAGGGAACAAAACCCTTGACTGTTGGTCGTTCAGACTTTGGATCGAGTTTGGTTCGGTCTGTTCAGGTTTGGGTTTGGTTCAGTCGTCCGAACGAACCGAGTTCGGTCCAAACTCCAGACTTCCAAAGCACATTCGCACATCCCTGCACTATATCTGCTGGGTCTCCCCTGTCCACATGCTTGTTTACACCCTCAAAGAATTCCAAGAGATTAGTGAGGCATGGCTACCCTTTGCTAAATCCATGCTGACTCTTTGCCATTAAGCCATGTTTATCAATATTCCCAGTGATTCTGTCCTTAATGATAGTTTCCACCATTTTGCCCGACACAGACATCAAGCTTTCCGGTCTGTAGTTTCCAGGATCACCTCTGGATCTCTTTTTAAATATTGGGGTTACATTTGCCACCCTCCAGTTCTCAGGTACAGTGCCAGATGCCAACGTTAGGTTACAAATTACTACTAGTAGGTTTGTAATTTCACATTTGAGTTCCTTCAGAACTTTGGGGTGAATACCATCTGGCCCTGGTGATTTGTTCGTATTAAGCTTGTCAATTTGCTCTAGAAACCTCCTCCAGGTTCACGCTGATTTGTGACAGTTCATCCACCTACAAAGTAGGGTTCCAGCGTGGGTATCTTCCCCAACATTGTCCGCAGTGAAGACCGAAGCAAAGAACTCGTTTAGCTTCTCTGCCTGGTCCTTGTCCTCTCTGAGTGTCCCTTTTACTCCCTGGTCATCTAATGGCCCAACCGACTCCCTAGCAGACTTCTTGCCTCTGATATACTTGAAACTGGTTTTATTATTTGTTCTTGCCTCTTTAGCAAGTCTCCTTTCAAATTCTTTCTTGGCCTGCCTTATTAGCACCTTATAGTTACGTTGCCAGTGTTTATGCTCCTTTGTATTTTCCTCATTGGGGCTGGCTTTCCATTTCTTAAAGGATGCCTTTTTGGCATCTGGCCTTGTGTTATTGCAAATTGGGGATTTTAAGTGTCAAATTGTCAATATCACAGATTTTTGTGGTTTTTTTAAAATAAAGGGCTTATAGATGTGTCGGGTCAGTATGCCTAGTGGGTAAGGTGTTGGACTTGGACCTGAGAGACCAGGTATCATAATCCTCTCTTAGGGTCCAGCCACAGAAGCTTGGTAGGACCAATCCTATGCACACCACATGGTGAATAATCACAGCTGCTACACTTTGGGGCAGTGCAGAGAGCAGAGCAAATGGTCCGCCACCTAAGGGGAAACTGGGTGGGCTGCTGTCAGACATCGCCTTGTCCATGTTTGTGAGATAAGACCCCTACCTATGCAGAGGATGTTCTTAGGGCTGTTGTTAGCTGGACCCTTGCCCGTTGTGGCTGGTTAAGGCCTGCCGGGAGACGATGGGGCCATTGCTGGTGGGAGTGGTCAGTGCCTCCCTTATGGAAGACAGGGTTCTGAGCTTCCTTAAAGAGGCGGTGGTGCAGCCCCTGCTCAAGAAACCATCGCTTGACGTTGACTCCCTTGCCATTTATTGGCCGGCCTCTAACCACCCCTTTTTAGGGAAGGTTATTGAGTGCGTGGTGGCCCGGCAGTTGCAGGAGCATCTGGATCGTGTCAGTTTTCTTGATTCCTCACAGTCAGGATTTTGCCTGGGTTATGGCTCCGAGACTGCACTTGTGGCATTGGTCGATGATCTACGCTAGGAATTAGATCAGGGCCGTTTGGCCCTGCTGATTCTATTAGATCTGTCGGCTGCTTTTGATACCATAGCTCATGAAATGATGGTGACACTCCTGTGGGACCGGGCAGGGGTGGGCAGTACGGTTACTACCAGATATCCTGAACTGGAGATACTGGGGATTGAACTTGAGACCTTATACATGCAAAGTATGCGCTCTACCACCTGAGGCACAGCCCACCCAGGGGTGGGGCAGTCAGGGAGTAGGCCCATGAGTGACAGCTCAGTACAACAATTTGGGCAGCCTTATTTCACTTTAGGTAAGGCTATTAGACACTGCATTCCCAAACTTTTTTGGAGGACAGAAGGCATAGCAGCCAGCTTCCCACTCCGAGCTGGGGTTAACATCTATCAACCACCAGGTATACAAGCCACTACATCATGTGGCAACAATGTCAATTCGTGGTGAGGCTGCCCAAATGACAGTACCATCTTGTGTGCCCTTAGCCATGACCCCACTGGTGGGCCTTGGCCAAGTTGCTTTCTCTCAGTCTCAATTGCCCATCTGTAAAATGGGAATAATAATGACTAGGGATGAGCGAACACCAGGAGTTCAGTCTTTGGCTCGTTCGGGGTTCGGGAGAACCTGAAACCATTCAGCTTTGGCCTGTTCCGGCAGGAGGCCCCTGGTTTTCCCTCCCCCCTCCAGGCTGCGCGGGAGGAAGGGGCACTGGGGAGCACCTCCCCCCCACCCTGCCCAGACTCATTACATTTTTTTTAACCCCACCCCACCCCAGGGATCACCCTACATGGTGATGCTGGAGCCCCAGGTCCGGTGGTGGTGGTGGGTCCAGCAGCAGCAGGTCTGGTGGCGGCAGTGCTCTGGAGTTCTTCAGGCTGCTACTAGGCCTTATGGGTCAAACTGGAAGACCTAGTAGCAGCCTGAAGCACTCTGGAGTGCCACCACCACTGGACCTGCCAGACCCACCACCGCTGCCAGACCCGGAGCCCGATCTACCTGGTTGTGGTCCAGAGTGCCACCACTGCCAGACCCACCATTGCTGCTGCTGCCACCACCAGATCCAGGGCTAGAGCCCCAGCACCACCAGGTAGGTCAGGCTCCAGGTTTGGCAGCAGTGGCGGCAGTGGCAGTGGTGGCAGTGGGAGCAGCGGCGTCAGGTCCAGCGTTTCCAGCGTCGTCATCTTTCTGGAGTGCTTCAGGCCACTACTAAGCCTTCCGGGTCAAACCAGAAGGCCTAGTAGCAGTCTGAAGCACTCTGGAACACCGCCGCCACCGGACCTGCCAGACCCGCCGCCGCTGCCAGACCCGGAGCCCGATCTACCTGGCGGTGGTCCGGAGTGCCACCGCTGCCAGACCCGCCACTGCTGCTGCTGCCACTGCCAGATCTGGGGCCACAGCCCCGGCACCACCAGGTAGGTTGGGCTCCAGGTCTGGCAGCAGTGGCAGCAGCGGCATCAGGTCCAGCGGGTGCATCATCATCATCATTCTGGAGCGCTTCAGGCCACTACTAGGCCTTCTGGTTTGACCCGGAAAACCTAGTAGCAGCCTGAAGCACTCCAGAGTGCCATCGCAGCTGGACTCACTGCCACCGAACCCGCCGCCAGCGGACCCAGGGATGGAGCCCCAGCATCAGCAGGTAGGGCGATCCCTGGGGTGGGGGGTTTTAAAATTTATTTTTTTTATGAGGTTGGGAAGGGGGAGGGGAGGTGCTCCCTGGCGCCCCTTCCGCCCACGCAGCCGGGAGGGGGGAGGGAAAACTGGGTTCCTCCCTACCCCCTGCCCCCACCTGAACAGGTTCAGAACCCAAGCTTTGTTCAGCTGGTTCAGGCAGGGGGCGGTTCGGATTCGGGGTGTTTGCTAATGGGCCAAACACCCCGGTTTGGGCTGAACACCCTGAGTTTGGGCCAAACCCCAAACTTCTGAACCGTGTTTGCAGATCCCTAATAATGACCTACTTCACAGGGTTGTTGTGTCAGGAACCTAGGTATGTGTTGGTTTACCACCCCTCCTGTTTTGACCTGGAATCTCAGGGTTTTAACCCATCATCTCTGGATGAAGCCCTGATTTCTCCAGGTTATTCCGGGTGCCTGGATAGCTGCAAAAAAATTGGGTTTCAGAGGATGGTGGAGGGGTATGGCCATGTCAATTGTGAATGGGACAAAGAGACTTTCCCTTCTCATTTCTTGCATGGCATAGACATCACCCTTTGGAGCATCATAACACTTCAAAGGTGGCATGGCCATGTCAGAAATGGGTGGGAAAGAACCTTTGTTCTGGCCTTTCTTATGTGGCCACACAACGTTTAGAGTTTTGTGATGTCACAGTGCTCCGGAGGAGATTTGGCCATGCCAGAAAGGGTCAGGAGAGTACTTTTGCTGTACCCACAGGAAGTGTGTCCTCACCCCCTTCAGGTGAAAGCACTGGGCAACCCTAGCTATGGGTTGGGGTCTGGAATGGGGCATAGTTCCAGGAGTCATAACTTGGGACAAGGGCTGGGTTATTCTCATAGGCATCAAACCAGAGACATTGCTGGAGTGTGTGGTAATATGTGACACTAGGTCAGAAGCTATGAAGATCACAGGGGCATCAGCACTAAGGAGCAGATGGAAGCTTGTAGTTGAGGATCACACAGGGTAGGGTTGTCACTTCTTGTGGTTTGACCCTGAGATTCTCATTTTGGCCTATGGGAGTTTCAGAGTCAAACTGTGAGAGGTGGCAACCCTACACCATTGGCTTTGGCCAAGTAGAAGCCAGCCAGGAGGGCCTGTGATGGGACTGAAGTAAGGAGTGGATACAGCAGGGTGGAGAGTGGAACCAGAAGTAAGCTGGGACCAGGATCCAGACACAAGAGAGGCAAAGGGTACACTACTCGCAAATGTGACAGCTTTGCCATCATCCTGCCCGGGAAGTGGGGAGGGGAGCTGGGGGCAACTCTGATGGTGGGAACAGACATTGCCCTGGTGGGGGAAGAGGGCGGGGAGTGTCACATGGCCAGCTGGTGCCCTGTCTTCCTGCCATGACAGGCAGTCATGGCTGCCAATAGTAGGCAGCCATGGCTGGCTGTCATGGCAACCCCGATGCTGGGCTTGGTGGGCGTACAAACAAATGTGCCTGCTCGGTTCACCCAGCTCAGGTCTAACTGGGCAGCTCGCAGGGCCAGACTATGGGCCTGCTTCGTTCCGAGCCCATGTTTCCAGCCTGGCTGCCACCCCCACCAAGGTTTGAACCAGGCCCACATCTGCCAAACATGAGGGGAATAATGCTGGCTCAGGCAGGCCCAAACAGGCCAGCCAGGCCAGTGTCATGTTTGCTAACATCCAAAGTGCAAGGCTGAGAGCATACTATGAAGTTCTGATCCAGTCAAAGGGCCAGGCCACAGCCTGGTTGGTCACAGAGCTCTGGTGCAGGGTAGGAAGTAATATCTGGAACTTTGACCAAGCAGAACATGGATCAGCTCTGGCCAAACAGAGCTCTGTGGATATGGGGTGGCTTCAAGGCTAGAATCTGTCTGCTTTTCTGGGCATGGTTGGCATGGTATGTACTGGAGGTAGTTTTTACCACCTTGAGAAAAACTAATTTTTACTGGGTTTTAACCACTGCAGGGAAAATGAATTAGTCCTTGTTTAAGACATTAATACTTTCAATTATCAACCTTGTTTCATTAATCCACAGCAGATTAAAATGGAATACACACAAGTAAGTTTTAGTTACATTTTCAAATTGTGATTCCCTAAGGCAGCAGATTCAGATATTAATTAATGGTTGTACAAATAAAAAGGTAAACTTAATCGGTAGTATTAACACATGTAATGTAATACTTAAATTTTGAATGCCCATATAATTTTGTTTTGGCATTTTACAATATTTTTTTTTAGGAGGCTGAGAAAGATATTCCACTTTTTAATATAGAAACCAAAGTCTAACATTAGATTAGATGAAAAAGTGTTTCCTTTCGTTTTAAATCTGCTGTCAGTTAGTTTCATAGTGTCCCCTAGTTCTAGCATTATTAGAAAGGGTACCTAACAGCTCCCTATTCACTTGTTCCACAATCAGGATTTTGTAAATTTCTATAGTATCGCCTCTGTCATCTCTTCCACAAGCTGAGGAACTCTAACCTATCAAGCCTCTCCTCATATAGATAAGTGGAGAGGGACGGAAAGGGTAGAAACAGAAGTGACCGACCGTGCCACTGTGGCAACCCAGACCTGGTCAGGACAAGAAGCTGTGGTAGACATGGTCAGAACTGGGTTGGGCAACTCATGACAAGTTCCCATGGCCAGACTGCCATGGAGGGCAGGGAGACACAGGAATGTTTGGCTGGTCCTGCCCCTGTGCTGGAATTAGCACTATGGTGGCCAATGATGGCTGCCATGGTGGTTGGCCATGACTGACCCAATCTGGGCTGGGTCACGGCAGTCCATACCACATGTGATAGCCCACTATGGCCTGCTTTGCTCCGATCGGGTGGAGGCTAGCCCAGGCTGTGACCTGGAGTTAATCTGGGAGTCAGAGCCCAGGCTAGCCTCTGATATAGCCTGGGGTGATCCCAGCTCAACATCTGGCAGCCCGTCAGCCAATGTCAGCTCATGGGCCAAAGCATGAAAGTGCAGGCCACAGCAGCATCACATCTGTTTTTATCCAAAGAATCCATTTCGCTTTTCTGTAATGACTTTGTCTTCCTTGAGTGCCCTCTTTCTCCCTGGATGGTCTAATTTCTCTTCTTTGTTTGCTAAACCAACATGTTCATTTCTTAACAAACTATCCAGATTCAGAAGGTTATTTTTTGTTCAAAGTTGCTAAGACAATAATAGCATGAAGTTAAATATTCAAGTTGAAGCTCTTTTTTGCTCATTTCCTTTCATTAAATCTAAGCAGACCATATTACTGCAGAACTATTACCATATTGCTAAATATTTTTCAGTAGTTTTCATTAGTGTGTTTTTAATTGTATTTTTTCAGTTTTCCTGGAAATAACACAAAAAAATAGTATTTATTTACCACTACCAGTGCCTTGTCCAAAGCTCATTTTTCCTGATAAATTGCCAACCCTGTTGCTGGAGTATATGCCTGGGCTGCATAGGCCTCAGCTTTGATACATGCACAAACCCTGCCTCCCCTGAAGATCTTGGTGTTGCTCTAAAAAGGGCCCCAATAGAGCAACTGGGCTAGCCTCCACCCAATCGGAGCAAAGCAGGGGCTCCTGGGACTCCCTGTAGCTTTCCTGAGTGGCTAGCTCTTCCTTGGAAAGTATCACCTCCAGCTGGTGGTGTTAGATCAACGCTCCACCGTGCTGCTTTCCTGATGGTCTGTCCCGAGCTGACTGGGAACTCATCCTTACACCCAGTTCTGGCTAGCCCAGCTTCCAGTCACATGATCTAATTAGCCCCAACAGTCATTACTACCTACTTACTAGGCGGGTCCCAGGTGACTAGTAAGCATGGAGCTAGCTCTTCATGGGCCTAATTCTGAAAGGATGCCCCCCACAGCACCCTGCCACCATCTTATCATGGTGAAACGGACAGGCAAGCTTTACAATATTGTAAATAAACTGTTTTAGAACCACTTATTTCTGTAACCAAAATAGGTTTTTTGGGGAGGTGGGGAGGTCATGCCTTGTCTCAGGACAAGGGGGAAAAAATGGAATAGTATGATGCACTGAGCAGAGGTTCTCAAACCTTTTGCTCATGTGACCCTGCTTTGAGTTTTATAAATATAATCACATGACCCCAAATAGCAACACAGATAAGCAAAACATGGTCTGTTTTATTTGAGATTTGCAGATGACATGACCCTATTTGGGTTTTCAACCCATAGTTTGGGAATCTATTCGTTTTTTTAAAAAAAAAATCTATGCTGACAAGTACAATCATATTCCATTTTTGAAGAATGTTCTTCCCATTATTTGTCTACTCCTGCTGCATATCAAAAATGTTTTGCTTTCACTCAGTGCTCATACTGATTTCCTCAAAATACTTGCAAATGACTAGTTTCACAATCTTTATATTCCAAGTCTAAAGCTTTATTCAAGATAAACTTTATTAATGTGGGAGCTGTATCACGTCCCTCTGATGCAGATTATAACCCCCATTTTACCAGCTTAGCTCCTGAAAGATGTAACTTCCATTAATACTCTGTCAGCTCAGCATGGTGCCTTTTATAAACGACTGCATCAGCCCTGCTAACTATGCTGGTGGAGCTTCCATGAAGCCTGAAATGTGTATTCTGTGGTAATTCAAAGATGTCTATCTTCTGCAAAGCCTAAAAAATAGGATTTACATGATGCTTACAAGCTCTGAAAGCTGTCAGAGCTATGTGCCAGGGTGGAGGACTAGTTAGGTTTGTCCACCCAAGACTAATGGAGCCAATGGAATTCCAAATGGACTTGAACAAGAACCCAAGGAGAGCAAACAGATAGTCCACCCAGTTTCCTGTGGCTGCAGGCTTGCCTTCTATATGGCAGGCAGCCAAACAGGGAAATGGAGAGTGCAGAGCAATGCTGAGGAGGAGTGTGGTCAAGCCAGCACAGGGAGGGCCAACATGATGCACACAAGACACATAGGGTATTTTCAGACCAACGGGCTGCCCCAGTGCTGGCCGTGCCAGCCCGTTTCACTCTGTCTGTCTAAAGGCACCCCACCAGATATGCAGGCAAAGGAGATTGTGCCTGCTCCAGAGAGAGCAGCCCTGTGGTGGTGCTCCTAAATATCCCGGACCACCAGCGACAGAGCAGGATGGCCAAGCCCAGAGTACCAGTTTGAAACAGAGCAGATGTTCGTCTGATGCCCAGACTCACACTGCAGCTCCACTTCCAGCCAGCCAATACCCCAGGCAACACCATAATGTTGCGGGCACAAGTCTAGAGCATTGGGCAATTGCCTGCAACTCTAGTGGGGGGACACCGCACGGGTGGACCACAGCCCAGGGAAACCGCTGTGTCTGTCTAAAGTGGACCCAGGTGGGGCTGGGAGCAGGCAGATGTGGAGGGTGCACCCCCAGAGGTGCTAGGGGTGGGCAGCCCTGCGTCTGTCTAAAAACACCCATAGAGATGCATTCTTGGTAGCTACTCCATAGCTTTGCAACTCCCTTCTGCTGGAGGTTCATCAAGCCTGATCATTTTTTGGAAGCAATGTAAGACCTTCTTATTTGGTCAAGCTTTTAGTGGGCAGAGATAAGTTCTTAGGAAGTAAATTTTGTATATGGTTGTTCTATATTGTATATTTATTATTACATATTTTTACCTGCTCTGAGCCCTAGATAGGGTGCATTATACATTTAGTGTGGAACTCATTCCTTCCAGATGTTCATCTTAGTTCTTCCCTCCTCACCTTCAAAAAGTCCCTGAATTTTTTTTGTTTTCCAGGTTCTTTTAGAGGATCCACTGCTGGTTCCCCCTTCTTGTGTGTTTTCCTCTTCTTTTTATCTTCCCCTTTAAATTTTTTATTATAATTATTACTTATTTATATAATACCAGCAGTGAACCTGGCACTGTAAATCAATAGTTATAGTGTTTTAAATTGATTTCATATATAGTGTTTCATTGTATTTTAAATGTTGTAAAGTGCTCAGAGCACCATCTATCAGAGGGGCCCTGTATAAATAAAATTGTTGTTGGTAATCCAGAGAAAGAGGCTGGAGGAGGGGGGTCTCATACTAGAGGCTTTTATACACAATCAAACAGGTTACTTTATCATCATTGTTACATACAGTCCAGTTCTAACCAGTCTGATTACAAAAGCGAAAGGAAAAACACATTTCCACTTGAGTACTAAACTCATTACACTGTTGAGGAAGTTACATTGGGTGTCTTTAGATGGAGAGGGGGTGCTCACCCATGGACCGGCTCCAGGGGTGCACTCCTGCATCTGCCTGATTTCAGACCCACCTTTTAAATGGACACATTGCTGCTGCAGCCCACAATCCAGCCGCGCAGCACTCCCCTCATCCACATCCACACCGTGGAGGTGTGGGCGGGCCACACCTCTCTAGAGTTGTCTCTAGACTGCTCCTCGCAGCTCTATAGTGTTGCCTGGGGCAATCCCCAGTCAAGAGCAGAACTGCAGCAGCCGTCTACCAAGTAGATGGACTGCAGCTCCGCTTCTGGCCAGTGTCCTAGGTTTGGGTGACCAGCTCTGCTTGCAGTGTTCCGGGATGTTTCAGAGCACTACAAGCAGGGCTGGAGGAGAACAGGCAGTGCCTGCTCCACTGGCACATCTGACGGGCCACATTTAAATGGATGGCCCACCGGGGTGTGAGGCAGAGCAGAGGCATGGGTCTGATCCGTGTAAAAGAATCCATTGTTGATTCAAACCCACCAGACTGTTGATTAGAAACATTCTGTTAAATTCAGTGATATTCCCATGCATATTTCTACTGTTCTCCAAGGCTACCCAAATAGAGGATGGAGTCAGACTACTTCTTCTCCAGTGTTATGCAGCACAGAGCCTCCTTACCTATTTCACATTCAGCTGCCTACGCATGCGTGGGCTCAGACAATTAGCTTATATTGTCTGGTGTTAAGTGGGACGGGGAGGAAGGAGGGGTTTGAGGCACAGGGATAGAGCCACTGCTCCTACTCCTGTCTGTAGTGAGGTTCCCTCAGAGAGTAAATGTCCTAAAGATCTTGTGTGGGCTTTCTCTCGAGTATCGAGACCAACTCAGATCATCACTGGGTGGAGAGGGCACTAGGACAGTTCCCTGGGGAATGGAAGGGATACAGGGGATAGAGTGCTCATGTTTACAAGATTTCTCAGCCAGGGGAGGTCTCCAGGAACAAAAGGGCCCATGTTTGAGGTCCCAGGTCCGAGGGGAAGAGTTTTGCGATGAAGAGTAGTAAGGGGGAAGAAAATAGGGAGGGGACACACACACACTTCCTCACACTATGGAGGGTGCAGAGGTTTGGGGGGAAGGGGAGTCTCTAATCACAATCAACTTCAAACACTCTGGTACAAGTACCCACACAGCCAGATACATGCCAGCCCTCACACTCACAGATGCACACTCACAGCCAGTCCTACACTCATTCACACACACCCATACACACTCACACCCACGCCGCTATCCAGACCAACACACTTTACACTAGAATCCAAGTCACAGCACAGGGCCAGCCTGTCAGATGATTACCGGTGGGAAGGGAGTGGCCCTCTAGGGCTCTTATACAGATCTTCCCCATTCCCTCAGGTGCTACTAGTTGCGCCGTCCCCAGACCCTGCCTGTATGCGGCTCTCTAGCCACGAGCTGCGCCGCAGCATGTGGCGCGGCATTCCCAGAGTCCCCTGGGTCCTGGCGCCGCCCTGTTGGTGGTGCATCGGGACGCTGTAGTGGTTCTGATTGCCTAGCAACTCTGGAAGTTGTTACCCAGCCCTGCCCCCCCCCCACTAGGCCCCCTTCCTGGCTCGGGGGGGCAGGAGTGGGGTGCTTAGGAGAAGCCCTCTAAGCACCCCACCCCTGCCCCTGCCCCCCGAGCCACTCGGAATTCAGCCAAGTATTCTCTACAGTTCCGAGGGGCAGTCAAAAACACAGGAAAGCTCCCCGAACCTCGGAAATACTCAAATAAGTTTTCCAGCACTAATTTCTATCATTGGCATGCCTGGCTTTGCTTTGTGTTTGTCCTCACAATACATTGTCCAAGCTGACCAAAATGATAGCTTTCTTCCAGATTCAACTGTATCCATCCCACTAAGTGCAACCAGCCTTCCAGAGAGCCACTACCATCTTGCTGTCCCTCTCAGCACTCTTGGAGCATAAATTCAAAAAAATCCTCTGATTAGACTGACCAGGGACAAAGCCTTCCCTCTCTCTGGCTGCTAGAAAGTCAACCCCTCCCTGTGTGAGTTCCAGACCTTCTAGTCACAATGGGAGGAGAGCTCTCTACTCCAGGATCAGGCCTGTTACAAGAATCCTTATTCTAAAGATACCATAGATAGGAAATGGTGATGTGATTTTTAGCAGATTTATAGCAGCTAGGTGGAAACTGAATATTAAACTGGTATGAAAAAAGTCACAGTGTATTTTCTAGCTAGTGAATATTTTCTACCTAAACTGAATTATTTCCTTAATATACATTATTTTAACTGCAGCATAAGCACAGCATCTTTGTATTTTTTCAGTTACATTTGCCAGTGAAAACTGATTCCCCCCGCCCCCGGTATTACAACTCTAATTTTCCACCACATTTGGTCTCATTGATTATATGATTTGGGACAAGCCAGAACAAATTTCCTCTGTGTTTTGTATAACTAAGTAATGAATGAATTGAGTAGTGTCACCTGGCTCAGACTCTTTGTTTGTCTCCTTGGGATTTTGTCTTAGGACTATTAAATAGAAGATACAATTATCTTTTTCCAATTAAAGTGGTTTTAAATGTATTTATTTTTATTTTCAATAAGCTATTCTCTCATTCTTTCCCTCACACTCCCTCATTAACTCACCCACCCCATTACATTTAGACTTGGTATTGGACAATTTTCAAATACATAACTTTTTAGTGAGTTTTACATTGGTATTTGAGCAATACAACCACAACCAAGGAATTTTTTAAAGTCTGAAATTTTCTTTTAAAAAGTGGGCTTTTTATATACTTTATACTTTCTGTATAGCTTTGTTGTGCTGTTTATGTAAAATAACCACATCCAAACACCAGTTGGTTTTAAACTCCACTGATGTTGCTTAGCTCGTCTAAGCATTTTTCATTTGTTCTGGTTTTATGATGTTACCTTTCAGATTTCCATCTGTGAGATATCCTCCTCTTAGACCATTTTCACAGATTAGCACCAACTACATCTGCCTAGTTTGTGACACTGGATGAAAACAAACAAGCCAGTTGCCCACAGTAAGCCATGAGTGACCAGCTCGTCAGTTTGGTGGCTGTCAGATGTTCACCCACTCCCACCACAGGGTGGGAAGCTGGCTGATAGCGGATGCGTCATCTGCAGAAGGTTGGTGATGTGGCGTGGGCTAAGGCTTGCCCAGCCATGCTAATCCAGACTAACGTGCACTGTCCCACCTGTTAGGCCCCACTCAGAGCTGCCGTGAAGTCCAAAAATGAGGTCCAGAGGAGTGCACTCTTCCCGACTACTAAACAGCTGGTGGAGGGGCCTGGAAGAGCACACTCCTCAGGGTCTCCCCCCTGATCAGCTGTTTGGTGGCTTGGGTGAGCATGCTCCTCCAGGCCCCCCTGATCAGCTGTCTGGCAGCAGCTCCTCCTGGGGGCCCAATTCTGCTGTGCAGGAGTCCGGGAATCCTTTCTCATGTGGACAGCTCCTCAGCCGACCCTGTCTCTTATACACATCTAGATGTGTATAAGAGTCCTGGCCTGTAGATCTCAGGTGGAATCTTGTGAGAGGTCTGTAGATCTGTGTGGATATGGATTTAAACTTCAAAATCATGAGCAAATCAGGAATTCAGAATAGTATGATCTGACAGTTACTATAAACTGAAGATGTTTTGGATATTACCTTTGTATTTTCCCTAGTGGACCTGCCAATCGGCTAAAAACATACATTTTGAATCCTTAGGCTTCTACTCAGAGAACTATGCTGATATTTTAAAACATAGCTGTTTTAAATAACAAATTTCCCTTCTGCAGAAAAATTCAATATGTCTGCATTTATTTCTGTCTTGGAATAGGATAAAATGCCAAAACTGTTTTAGTCTTGATTTAGTTTGCTGGTCTGAACTGAACCATCTTGATTCAGGTCCAGCATTAAAATTTCAGTGTCCATGTGGTGCTGTAGTGGGGTCCTGGGAGCTGGAATACCCAATTATTCTGAGATCTTGTGTGGTCTTTTATGAAACAAAGCTGAGAGTCTCATCAGGTTATAGCAGGGGGTGGAAAGGGGGCTGATTTATCTGAGCGGGAATTTACTTTACCCAGGTGCCAGCACTAGGAAGAGGGGGGGAGCTTTGCCCCATTCTCTTCTCAATTCTGTGATATCGCAGTACTTGGAAAGGGGTGTGGCTTCATCTTTTACTTTCCAGCATAGCCATGCCCCCTTTCAAATACCGCAACGTCACATCACTGGAGGCCCATAAAAATAGGTTAGACAGACATCTCTCGGGATGGTTGTAGGTACATTGAATTCTGATTAATTACGGGGGGCTCAACTAGGTAACCGTTGGGGTTCCTTCAAACCCAATGATACTATGGACTTCAGTGGGTAATGCATTGACTGCATCAGGGCTATATTTAGGTTTCTTTCTCTCTCTCTTCTTCCCTCCCTCCCTCCCTCTTCTTACGGAGGTTTTTCTTTTTTTTGCCACATGATTTTCAGTGTTACTGATTTACTGTTAATTAGCTGTCAATTACCAGGGCAAATTAGTAGGAGTAAAAGGATGGTGTAATAACTATTGTTATCTCCAAAGGCTGACAAAAATAATTCCAGTTTAAAAAGAAAAAAAAAAAAGTCTTGACATCTCTCTCTCTTTTTAAATGGAGTTGCCTTTTTATATGACCCAATTAATTTATTTTTAAGTAAATGAGTGAAAAAGGACTAATTCTCGCCTTTATCTATAGATCCGGCGATCACCTATTGCCTTTTTATTTGTGACCTAATTAAATTTTGTATCTAGGTGTTTGGCCACTTGTTGTTTTTCCCACTCCTTACCTCATCCTTTGTCTAGACTGAGGGTGCTCGTAGTGACTTACCTGTCTGAATGTGCATCTGCCTCTACAACTATGGCTATTTTTACACGGACGGCCCATCCCCCCCACTTGGTGCTCAGGCAGGTGTGCAGGGGGACCGTCTGTGTATACGGCCGGCGGTGGGTAGGGGGATGGGTATCTGCTCAGTGTTTGCCCGTGTGAACACCGAGCAGAATGGGTGGGGTGCGTACGTCTTCCCGCACAACACCCAACACCACCCATCGCACACCCATCACCCTCCGTTGCTCCGTGGGTGGGTGTGGGTGGAGATGGGTGTTGGCCGGGAGCAAACACTCACCAACACTCACCAAAAGTGGCATTTACACAGATGCCCCCACCCATCTCCACCCAGGGAAATGCTCCCCACCCACCAGCCAACACCCATCTCCACCCAGAGGAACTGGGTGGAGGCATCATGTGTGCACAGGGCCCATGGTGATTGGCTGCAGTGGTGCCCTGCAACATGTTTAATAAAATGTAACACCCATTTTATGGGTGTTAGAGTGTCTGTGTAAAAAGGGCCTATGTGAAAAGGGTCAATAGCTGCCATAACTTCGGTAGCTAAGACATGCAACTTTTCTAACAAAAGTTCAAATCTTTAATAATTTGAATAAAGAAATGTTCACTCCACCTGGAACAACAGTTGCAGGCAAAGAAGCCTTTATAAACTAGCTGAAAAGAGAAAGGCGAATGACTACTCCTAAAAAAATACCTTTTCACACAGACACTCTAACAGTGATAAAATGGATGTTACATTTCATTATTATGGGTGTTACATTTGTTATTATTTGATCAGCTGCAGCATCACACCCATTTGCGGTCCTATGCTGTGGCCATGAGGATGGCAAAGAAGGAATTCTTTGCCGTCCTCATAGCTGTTACGGAGTAACATCCAGCTGAGCTTTTCTGGGTGGTGAGGGGGCTGGTTAGTCCAGCCTCCCTATGGCTGGAGGGGGAGGTTTCCCGAGCCTGCTGTGAGGAGTTTGTAAACTACTTCACAATTAAGATTACTCAAATCCAGCATGATTTTGGGGCCGGGATTGATGCAGAAGGAGGAGAGATGAGGGTTATGGATGCCCCGTCTGGTCCATTTTTGTGAGATCAGTTTCAGGAAGTGATGCCGGCTGATGCTGAGGGGGTTCTGAGGTCTGTTAGGACCACTTTTTGTGAATTAGATCCTTGCCCGTCCTGGTTGGTGAAAGCCTCCAGGGACACCTTGGGACCAGTGCTGGTGGGAGTGATCAACGCCTCCCTTTGGGAGGGCAGGCTGCCGGATTGCCTCAAGGAGGTGGTGGTGCGGTCCCTCCTTAAGAAACCATCATTAGATGTTGACTCACCTGCTAGCTACCAGCCTGTCTCTAACCTTTCCTTTTTAGGGAAGGTTATTGAATGGGTGGTGGCCCACAGCTCCTGGGCCATCTGGATAGCATCAGCTTTCTGGGCCCTTTCAATCAGGTTTTTGTCCAGGATATGGCACCAAGACTGCATTGGTGGCCTTGGTAGACGACCTCTACCGAGAGATGGACTTAGGACATTCAACACTTCTTGTCCTACTGGAACTCTCAGCAGCGTTTGATACGGTGGATCATGGGTTGTTTTTGAGATGGTTGCAGACCCGGGGTGGGAGGACGGGACTGTCTTAGGATGGTTCCGATTGTTCCTCTCGGGAAGCAGCCAGCGGGTGGTGCTGGGGGAAGAAACATCTAGCCCCCGGGATCTCACTTGTGGCATACCATGAGGTTCAATTCTGTCTCCATTGTTATTTAACATCTATATGCAACCCCTGGGTGATGTCGAGAGATGGTTTGGTGTGCGTTGCCACCAGTATGCTGATGACACCAAGCTTTACCTCTTCTTTTCAATGAACCCAGGTCTTGCAGTCTCGGTGCTTTCCCAGTGCCTGTTAGCAGTGAGTGACTGGATGAGGCTGAACAGACTGAAGCTGAACCCCAATGAGACAGTGATGTTGGTGGGTAGGGCAGCTGAGACGATGGCCCCCCTTGTGGAGGGGATTCGTCCGCCGCAGGTCCTGCAGGTGCGGTGTTTGGTGGTCCTGTTGGAACCTGGCCTCCGGCTGGATTGTCAGGTGGAGGTGGTGGCAAAGGGAGCCTTTCACCAATTACATCTTGTGTGGCGTATCCAGCCATATGTTTCAAACTCTGACATGAGTAATCACCTCAAGGCTAGATTACTGCAACATGCTCTACGTGGGGCTGCCCTTGGTGACAACTTAGAAGCCGCAGCTCATGCAGAATGCGGAGGCCCGTCTCCTGATGGGGACGGCTGCAGGGAGCACATTACACCAGTGCTCCGGGCTCTGCACTGGCTGCCTATAGCGTTCTGGGCCCGATTCAAGGTGCTGGTTTTGACCTTTAAAGCCCTACATGGCCTGAGCCCCTTTTACCTGAGAGACCAACTCACTCCCTGGGCCCTCAAGTGACCTCAATGATCTGCTGGGTGTGCCTTCTTGGGGGTCCAAGGTGAACTGGGGGGGGCACAATGGAGAGGGAGTTCTCAGTGGGTGCACTGTAGCTGTGGAACTCCCTCCCAGAGGAAGCTTGCCCAGTTCCCAGCCTGTTGGCCTTTCATCAGACCTGTAAGACATGGCTGTTTGTCCAGGCCTTTGGCGGAGAGGGGGAGTAAGGGTGGGTGGGGGAGTTGTCTGCCAGTGGTTTTTTTTACCTCTTTTATTGCTTGTTTTTACAATGTTTTAGTAAACCCTTTTGTATATTGTGCATTTTTAAAACTTATTTTTAAATGTTTTGTGAGCTGCCCCGAGCTGCCGTAGGGCTGGAGGGAGTGGGATACAAATTGTTAAATAAACAAACAAATAAACGTAAATAAATAAATAAATGTTGCAGGACTGCAGGTGTGCTCTGTGGGTGCCCTGCAACATGTAAAATCAAATGTAACACCCAGAAGCCTGGGAAGAACATCGGCCCCACTTACTTGCTTGCTGCTGCTGGTGCGGGGGGGGCCTGTCTGCCTCGCTCTCGCTGCCGCCGCCGTTGCCACCGCCGCCGACATCTGCCGCTGCTGGGGCCGCCGCCGCCGCTGCTTCATCCCCGCGGGACACCTGCGGGGAGACAAGAAAGAACAGTGAGGTTGGGGGTTAGGGGGGGGAACGCAGAGGGCAGCCACGTGGGCTGTCCTATCCCCTCCCCCCCCCACCCGGAAGTAGCGGGGGCATAAGGCCCCG
>QEPC01009431.1:226358-250852 GCA_003113815.1 Sphenodon punctatus | reverse complement strand
GCAGCCACAGCCGGCGCTGAGGCCTCCAGACCGCCCGCCGCCGCCGGAGCTCCCAAAGGTAAGCGGCAGCGCACAGACCTTTAGTAGGGGTGATCCCTGGGGGGGCTGTTAAACCCCCCCCCCAGGGATCGGGTCATACTTACCGGCGGCTGCGGGGATGCCGTGGCCGCTGGTCCTGGGGGGTGGGCTCGCCTCGCCTCTGGGTCTTTTCTTTACTCTTTTTTAAAAAACAAAAATCCAGGCTGGGCAGGGTGGGTGGGGGGGTGTCCCCCCTTCCACCCACGCAGCCTGGGAGGGGGAGGGGGAGGGGGAGGGAATTAATTTATTTCATTGGTTTCAATGGGGACACAGCGCCCCATTGAAATCAATGAAATAAATCCGGTACCGGCATCCGGATTTAATCCGGGAATCCGGTTTTCGTAGAACCGGTAACCGGTAAATCCGGTAGCCGGTAATGGGCCTGGGGTCCCACCACTACTAGATATGGTGCAAACAACGGACGTCAGGAAGCAGAGAGAGAAACGAGAGAGGTTTTCTTAGGTGACCGCGGCAAGTGTTTCATGCTTTGGAGTCTCTTTCCTCCTTTCAGATAGATACGTCATACTGTTATCTAAATACAAATAGGGTATATAGACATTGCTTGAAAATATAATGACCATAGCAATTTCATCTCCCCCCACACTCCAAATTTGTTAGCTGATATATAAAATTGAGAATTTCTGCTTTAATTGACATTTAGTGCTACTTCACACATTTTCCTGAAAAATATTTTGAAATATGGAAATTGCCACAGACAACGGTAATTGCATGCATTTAATTTCCATGTAGTCTGTCCATAGATGTGGTTCCCTATAAAACCTCTTAATATGAATTGTCAACTGATGATGTTTTTTGTTTGGAAGTGTAATTACACACATGCCCAGACATTGTGATTATTTCTTTTGATCTAAATTTACTCAGGCAACAATATGTTATTTTTGTTTTAGGGAGCAATTTTTTTTTAACAACAATGACATTTTCTGAGAAACTACTGAAATTAATGTGGGGTTTGTTTGTTTTTTGCTGGCATGCCCAATATAGGCTTGGCTGGTTAGCTGGCAGTAGAAAACATGGACATTAAATCAGTAAGCATCCATAGAATCCTGGGGCTGGAAGGGGCCTCCATAGTCATCAAGTCCTCTGTATCCAGGCAGGATTAAATACGGCCCCTTTTACATGAGATCCCCCCCCCCATCTCCACGTAGTTTAGCTGCGTGGAGATGGGTGGAGGTACCCATGTGAATGCTGCAGGGAATGGGTGGGGGATGCATGCTCCCATGCTACACTCACCTCCACCCATCTCCACTCATGGAGCAATAGACTCCAATGCCCGATGGTCCGTGGGTGGAGGTGGGTGGAGATGGGTGTGTACCTGTGGGAACGGGCGCACACCGACCTCCACCCACCACAGCTGCACACCCATCCACCCACCTACTGTGGTCCGTTTAAAAATGACCATACATGAAAATACACCTCAATAGATGTTTCGCCAGCCGCCATTTTAAGAGTTCCAACTGGTTCCATCGCCCAATTGCTCTTAAATTTGGGATTTTCTTTTTCTTTTATTCAACCTAAATCTACCATTCTGCACCTTTAAACCCAATTCCTCTTGACCTATACTCAGTGGGGCCAATCCCAAGCCCCACAGATTCCATGTACATGTGTGCGGTTTCTATGTGGCACACTGTGCCCTTAACTGAGGTCTGTACCGTTTGTGTGCAACTGCATGTGGGATCCACAGGGCTAGAGATCGACCCCAGTGTCATTAGAGAACAACTGCTCTCTATCTTCTTTATTGCAGCCTTTTAAATATTTGGAAATTGTTATGTCGCTTCTTATTTCTCTCTCTCTCTCTCTCTCTCTCTCTCTCTCTCTCTCTCCCTCAGCTAAATATTACATTTTTGTAGCTGCTTTATTCAAAACGGACTATGCTACAGAGCGTGCTGTTCCTTTAGAACTCTAGTGAGAAAAGAAACTTTAATGTCATGAAAACTCAGAAACCCCATGGTCCTAGCCTGTCACCGAGTGTTAGCAGACTGTTCACCTGAGGGAGTCATTAGGATGGTCTTGCAGTGGAAACAAGTCTTTTTCCATAGAATTTAAGAATTCTTAGATCAGACTAACTCCCATACATATGTTCTGGGTGTTAGGGTTTTGTAGCAAGATTTGAAGCAATATATGTATTAGACACATACCATATAAAACTAAAAATGTTTGTATTAGAAAAAGTAGCTAATAGGAGTATTATCAATGGGAGAAAATAAATGGCCCAATATCCTGTTGTGTGTTTTTGTAGTTTTCTATTCTTTGTAAATAGTGTACTGTTGGGGATTATTTTACTGCCTTTCCTGCCACACCCATTGCACAACAAGATGGCAGCTCTAAGAACATTTACTTAATGAATATTTATGGGGCACAACTGTTTATTAAATGTTGTTGACATTTTCAAATCCCCAAAGGCTCCCACTGAGTCCTGATGGTACATCAGAGACTGTCTGTCATCTGAGTGCTCCTCACAGGGCAAAACACTGTGGGAGTTGTGCATTTTAACAAAATGCCTGGCTTGAAAGGATCTAGAACAGGGTACATCAATAAGGCATTCCTGAGGTTAACATCTTCTTACATGTCCCTTTGATGTGTACAAATGGGGACTCAAATACATTTATCGTCTCTTCCAAGAAGAGCACCTATTTTAAACACTCTGCAGGAGCCTGAGCTCTTTCAAATAATTTAGATTTAAGATAAAACTACTGGTTAAGTGCTATTTCCAAGATTTCAGAGCCTGATTCTGGCCCAAATCTCAACACAAAAGAGAATGACCTCCTCCCATTATTCTCTCATTTCTCCACAATGTTCCTGGGTCCTCCATGGGCTCAGTAATTCATACCAACACTTTTCGAGTAATTAAATACATCCATTCCTAACTCATTTGAACCTCTATTATGTTCCCACGAGCAGGGTTGGAGGTAGTGATGGACAGAAGGGACCTCATTCATTTTCATTTCCCCTTTCATTTTCAGTTCCAAAAATTCATTTGTTTTTGTTTCATTCATTTTAACCCTTTTGCATTCACTTCACATTGCAATCAATGGGAATCACTTGGCAGGGCTTTCATGCCTTTAAATACTGGTTTTAATGTTCTTCTACGACACTTTCCCTTCCCTTAAACTTTCACAGTCTGTCCCAGGGGGGCAGAAATATCAGAGACAGATGGGCAGAGGACAGAGCAGAGACTGGCAGGCAGCGGGCACCAGGCTTTGTAGCTGCAGACGCTAGCATAGAAGGAGATGGTGGTGGCAGTGCCCTAAGTCTTACAAGGTTTCAAGATGTACAGAATGCCCCCAGGAATATCAGACAGAGACTGACATGCAGCAGGCAGGTCTGAGAAGCAACTGAGACTGGCAAAGGAGATGCTGTTGTTGTGAGCCACACCGAGCCGTCTGTTGACAGGAGAGGTCGGGATATAAATTTTAAAATAAATAAATAATATAAATATAAAAGGGGCTTGCTGTCCCAAGTATGTTGGACTCCAACTTGCAGAGAATGCCCAGGAGGGCAGAAGATATGAGAGAGAGAGACACACACACAAAATAATCACACAGACTGGCAGCAGCAGCGGCAGAGGAACAGCAGGCATTGGCTTCAGCATAGGCAGGCACGTATGTCAGGACATCAACTTGCAGAGAATACACCAGGGGGAGCAGGAGACAGGTGAGAGAGAAACATATTTGGCGGGCAGCAATAACAAAACGGGACAGAGAAAAGCAGCAGGCAGGTACTGGTTTTGGCATTCACACTCCAAAGTATGTCAGGGTGTCAACTTGCAGAGATCACCCCAGCAAGGCAGAATTGGCACCCCAAAGTGTGACACAAGTAATAAGTCTCCAAAGCCAAATGACTGCATGAGTATGTCTCTGTGAAGTGTCCAGAGGAACTGTGGCAGAGTCGCCTGGTAGGGGAGGAGTACCAGAAGCTTTTACTGATTTCAGTGTCCTTCTCCACAGCCACCCCCATTCTTTGAAATAATGTACAAGGAAAGATCTATCTGAGGGGATCTTCTGTGTGTACCACTGTTGCTGCGGTGATGTGAGATCACTGAGATGTGTTTGTGATGCCAATTGGCCAGTGGAGATGTCAATCATATATCTCCTGACTCTCTTGTGATTGGGCTCCCCCTCCCTTCTGTTGTTTTGTTTCCAGCCTCAGCAGACTTAGGGAAATGAAAACTAAACAAATTAAACAAAATGAATGAGAAGTCATTTGTTTTCATTTTCATTTGTTTCCTAATTAATTTATTTTCATGTCCTAGTTACTAAAATGAAAGGGATTTCATTCCTTTTAGTAACTAAACAAAATAAAAATAAATTACAAAGCAAGGATAATAGAGAGGTTCTTACCTCTCCAAACAAATTAGGTTAAAGTGGGGAGGGATATTTCTGCCTGGGAGGGAGGAAATTATTGTGCATACCTGAGGAGGGAGGGGGAGATCTCCATTCCACTGCTATCCCTTCAGCCATCAGCAATTCTGACCTTACCCCATTCAACATTTTTACATGCGCCTTTATTGCTACAAGACTTTAATGTCCAGGTTTGGAAAACATGCGCTCAGGGAATTAGACACTGCCCCGCATTTCCAAAAGTCAGCCGGGCGCCATTGTAATCAGCAGTGCCCAGCAACTTCTGCAAGTTTTGAAACCCGGATTTGTAAGTCCTCTGCTACCTCGGACTTACAAATCCAGGTCACAAAACATGTGGAAGTTGCCAGCCACTTTAGTTTACAAAAGCACCTGGCTGACATCCAGGAGGATGTGGAGCATCTAAAGTCCCTGCACACAAGTTTACCAAACTCGGACTTTGAAGTTCAGGAGTAATTAAGGTGTGTGTAAAAATGCCCATTTGTTCTGTGAGGGAGAAACAAAATCTCTGCCTTCCTGATGCTTGTTATTCCAGTTCTCCCTGCTGGTAGCTCCCTACAAGTTCTCAATTGAGTTCTGGGCATTGGGCAAGAGACGTGCTATTTAATCTCTGTTCTGCTTCTCCTCTAGAGTAAGTCCTTAGGAGGTATAACAGGCTCAGCACTGTTACCTTCCTTATACTCAGGATGGTATTTAATGAGCTACATCTACCCGAGTGAGTCAGAGGTAATCTCTGCTGACTGCAGGGGTTCCTTACCTGTTACAAAGCAGGCAGGAGGAGGCTTCTGCCACTTATTCATTCTAAAAAGAGTGCTAGTATACATGGTTTTACTTTGATAGTGTTGTTTCTTCACTGTTTCTCAGCACATTATCCTAACAAACAAAATATAAGCTACAGCAGCAAATCCTCGTCTTGTTGAAAACAGTCGGGAATTTTGAATAGTATGTCTAAGTAAGGCATTAAGAGCAGACCCTTTCTCCAACTCCTGAGTCTGCTTCATCTAGTACAGGACCAATTATCTGTCTATGTGGAGGAGAAAGGTTTTGAAAACTTTGGCTGTTTCAAAGGTTAACCTGCTTTATTTATTCCTTCCAATTTTTAAAATGCAGTAACTGGGTCCTAGACCCCGTCCATTTAAACTCACTCTCATTTGTCATTCCTCCCCCACCCCACCCCCCCATACACACACAAAGAAAATCAGTTTTAAGGAAGAAATGTTTGTCCAGCTAAAGTGAAGCCTGTGCTATGCAATGACTTAAATCTTGTGCAGGACATATGGCTAGACAGAGAGGGACACTCTGAGAATATCATCTGGATCCTGCTTAGATGGAGTCTAGTGCTGAAAAGGATAGCAAATTTATTAACCATGATTAATATCCCAGTATTCCGGTTAGTTTGGTGGTTTTCCAGTATTTACCACAGAGGTTAACTGCCAAACCAGAATACAGATATTTACCACATCGACACATAATTCAATCAGCTCCAGAGAGAGGAATTTTTTAAAAAAATGAATGGGCAAACAATAATGCAGCAAACCATAATATGGTTAACGACAAATCCACCAAACACTAACCACATACGCTAATACATTTGGTATCCGGCAGCATATTGAATACCAACAGATATCATGGTAACCAGCTGGATGGTGGACAGTAGACGGCGGACTGTATAGGAATGAAACATATCTCTGAATGAAGGCCCAGCTCAAGGCCTACATCTTTTATGTCCCACCGAAGATCACAAAATAGATCTAAAATAGCACTTAACTTAGGCTTCCCCTTTATTAGTCTCTCTGTGTGCCTACTCCATTTTCATTTTCTCCATCAAGGGAGAACTCTGAGGCAGACTTTTAAAACGTGGAATGTTTGCATACATTCAAATTTCAGCAATATTGGCTTTTGTGCCTATATGCATACTTCCCACTTTGAGTCCCACTGGCTTCAATCGGAGCAGATTTGGCTTATTAAACTAACCTTTAGAGTGAGGGAATATTTTGAGATTTCTATCTTGATGGTAAATAGAAACCCAAAAAGTGAGAAAGCTTAATTACAAGAAGCTTTGACAAACATTTTTTAGCTGTCAGAATATTCATTTCCCACACAGTCTTGGCAATAAATCACCTCTCTGCTTAACTGTCATAATCAACAAATCAGTGACAGTTCAAAAGAAGTTCACACATCAAATAGTAATCAGTCTGGTCTCTAATACCTTTAATAAATCATACCTCATCTGGAAGAAATGACAATTTCTAGTTTAGAAATCTGCCTATTTTGCAATATTTTGCAGTACTCTGATGCTATATTTTGAGATGCATGCTTCAGATCAACTTAACTTGCAAATGCATTAAAGTGGTAATTATGGATATCAAAATTCTTTCTTTCTTTCTTTCTTTCTTTCTGCCTCATTTTTCTGCGTTCCCAATGGTGGAGGAATCACCCTACCACTCGGGACTCGGAAAAACCTCGGCTGAGTGCAGGTGGGAGGGCATAGGGCAGCATGGCCAGCAGCGTGGGACAGGGAACAGGGGGTGGGAAACAGGGCACCGGGGGGGCAGCGGAGGGGGAAAGGCAGAGTCCAGACTAGAGCAGTATGGTCGGATCAAGATCAGCTTTTAGGTGAGTGCCACTCAACTAAAAGTCATGTGGGGGCTGGGCATGCGGCTTTTGTCTGGACTCTGCTTCAAACCACAGGAGCCGAGCATGCTTGGACTCGGCTTCCTAGTATGAATGAGGTTTCTCTGAGCATGCTCCTAAAGCTCTCTGGGAGCAAGCTAGACTATGTCTGGAAGCAAACTGGACTACATTTCCCAGAGAGCTTTAGGTCCATGCTCAGAGAAACTCATTCAAACTAGGAGGCAGAGTACAAGCATGCCAGGCTCTCCGGCTTGAAGCAGAGTCCAGACTAGAGCAGCGTGTCCGGCTCCTGAACAACTTTTAGGTAAGTGGCAACCCCCTTCCCTGCACCTCCTTCCCAGCCCCCTGGTGCCCTATTCCCTGACACACACACCCCTCCTTCCCTGGCCTGCACTGCTGGCCATGCTGCCCTATGTCCCCTCTTACTGCACTTGGCCCCTCTTAATTCCATATATTCTCCAAGGTTCTGAGGATGGCCTGAACACTAGGGACTGGTCCTCAGAACCTCGGCAATACATCACAGGCACATGGTGACACAGACAGAATGAACTAAAGGGAGATGATTCACATCAAAATGAAACACCTTCACTGACACTTTACTACAAAAATGACTCAGGTCATTTTTGCACGAATGCCCCCATCCCCCCTCCCCACCCCAGTGCTGGGTATGTGGCATGTGTGCGGTGGTGGGGCGTCCATGCGTACGGTGCAGTGGCGATTGGGGGGATGGGTGTGCACCTGTGGAAACACCATGGGTGGTGGGTGGAGGTGGGTGTGTGCTCCTGTCACACCTATCTCTACCCATCACCCACCCATGGAGCCATCCGACAAAACAGAGGAGGCTCCATGGGTGGAGATGGGTGTGCACCTGTGGGAAAGGGAGCGCACCCACCTCCACCCATTGCAGCCGCACACCCATCCCCCCACTCACTGCTGTCCATGGAAGAAAAGGCCACAGAGAGAAAACAAAAAGTGAGGAAGAGTAACTGGGATAGGGAGGGAATGAAAATTAAAGCACAAAGTCAGAACTAACAGCTGATTAAAGTGAGCAGGCGCTGTCAAAGGCTTATATAGGCTTCCCAATGCCATCCTCTCTACCCCCCGATTGGCACGGCCAAGTTGAAGAAAGGCCTATCCTAGGAGTTCTCTCTGTTCGCCATTCTGCTGACTCATGCATTCTCAACGTTCCATTGCAAGTTGGCCCGTGGGAATGCCAATCAATCAAGTCTCCTGACAGTCTTGTGACTGCTCTTCCTCTTTACCTCCTATGGAGAGCTTTTGCAGCTTGGCTGTATGTATACAGTGCAACACAGCTAAAATAAAAACAAATGTGTTAAAATGAATTTTGTTTGTAAATACATGCGTTCTAGTTAGATTAGTAACTGAAACTAATGTAGACAAATTTGTTTTAGTTACTAATCTAACAAAATTAATTGTACACCCCTAATTACAGACCTTGTCAAATGCCAGTCAAGCCTTTAAAAAATGTCTTTGTAATCCAGGCTTAATTCTAAAGTTAGAAATTAAAATAATTTCAATAATTGATTAGGGATGGGCGAACAGATTGCAGTTTGTGTTTGGGTGTTCGGTTTGGTCTGGTTTGGTTCAGGCATTCGGTTCAGTCATTCGGGTTTGACCCGCCGAGTTTGGGTTCAACCATTCCGGTCGGTCGTGTTCGGTTCAGTTCATGCCATTCGGTTCGGTCGTGTTCCGTTTGGTTCGGTAAAAGTATTGCGAAAGCGTGTGATCGTGCCGGAAAGTGGAAATTCGAGTGCGTGCAGAGCTGTGTGGTGAGAGAGTGTGTGTTTTGGCTGTATGTGTTTGGTTTGGCTGTGCTGTTTTGGTTGGTGAGTGTTGGTGGGTGACTGTGTGTTTCTGTCTTTGTGTGAGTGAGGTTTTTTTGGGGGAAAAATGAAGAGACTGTTGTCTTGATTCCCCGGCTGGGGGCCGACTTGGTGCTCCCGGAGCTGGTGTTGGTGGAGGAGGAGGAGAAGGAGGAGAAGGAAGCGGTCACTGGCCCAGCCCCTGGACCGTCGGTGGTGCTGGACGGCTTCTCAGATGAGGAGAAAGCGGCGGGCACAGGAGGTACTGACAGGTTTGTAAACTTTTTTTTTACTTTGAGGACAAGAAAGGCTCTATCCATTAGAGCGAGCTCACTGGCATGCGGGTGGGTGCGTGGGTGGTGAGCATCAGTCAGGCACAAACAGTGGGCATCAGCGGGTAGCAGCGGATGTCTTCCACAGAGAGAGGGGGTACTTAGTGTGGGGGGCACTTCCAGAAGTCAGGCATGAGCACGAGAAGCACCCCCATCCAAACACCTGCCAGGCTAGCAAGGGTCTCCATTCTCCAGTTGCCAATGCCATCCCATTCCCTACGCACCCCCAAATAAGGGCAGGATTTGCATGTGTCAGCCAGGGCCTCTCTAGTTGCAATCCCTAGCATTCCCTAGCACCCCAAGGAGGGCAGGATTTTCATGTGCCAGTAAGGGTACTTCAAGTTGCCATCGCTACTAGCACCCAAAGAAGGGCAGGATTTTACGTGCCAGCAAGAGTCTCTCCATTTGCCATCCCATTCCCTAGCATTGCCTAGCACCCCAAGGAGGGCAGGATTTGCATGTGCCAGCCAGGGTCACATCTCCCGTTGCAATCCCTAGCACCCCAAGGAGGGAGGACTAGAGGCATCATCATAAATGCATGATATTACTTTGGTGTTCTTAATGTGTTCCCATTTCAGAGAGGAATTGGATGCCAACCCCAGCACTGGTGCCAAGACAAGGAGGACCCCTAGGCAGAGGTTGCCAGTGAAACCCCCAAACATTCAGCGGAGAAGGTCAGATGTCTGGAGGTTTTATGAGATGGGCGATGGAATCGCCATATGCAAGGTAAGGCACAGGGACTGGAACAACAGGAAATGGATTGTCCTATGACGTGTTAGGAACGGAAGTCCCCTGCAGAGAGACTGGCCACCCAATCCACCCACTTGTGGAGACAGAATGCAGGCAGGGCTTGACAGGCCATTGGTCTGACACAGTATGGCAATTCTTATGTTCCTATTGTTTCTTTTTATGCTATTTAGTTCTGTGGCAAAAGAATCAGGAGGCATAAAGAGGGGACCACATCGGGGCTCATTGCCCATATTGAGAAGCTCCACGGCCTGAATGTGAGGTGGCAGGAGGACTCTGGCGTGGCTGTGGAGCCTCAGCCTCAGTGTCTGAAGAAGGTGGGGAAGGCAACCTGGAAGCGCCGGCATGTAAGTCCTTCCCCCTCCTCCAGCCCCAATGTGGAGTCCCTTGCACCCTGGGAGTCTGCTGTGGCCAAGGCCTTTCGGGCCGAACTTGAGAGGCCTGGCTGCCAAATGATGAAGGGTGTCTGCTGCCTGGAGAAATACCTGATGGAACAGTTCCAGGTGCTCGAGTTGGAGAAAAAGAAGGTGGAGGCATACGGCCATTATATCTCCACTGAGATGGAACCCCTGGATCTGTACCACCAGGCAGTCTCCAGGTGGCATCGGGATGTGGAAGGGGATGTGGAGTTTGCCATCTCCCATGGCTATGAGATGGAAGAGAACTGGGTGGCCGCCCCTCAGTCCTGTGCTGCATCCCAGCACCTTCTGCCTTTCCCCCAAGTCCCGGGGGACAGGCCCAGAGACTAATCATTTTTCCTTTATAAGTTTCCTTTAAATTTTTTGTTTTGGTTTCATAATGTTGTTGTTGTTGTTGTTGTTTAAATAGTTTTAATAAAAGTTGTTATATTTGTTGTTATGAGCTTCATTTGACCTGTCCAATCTTTTATCCCTATGTGCTGAAGTTCTGGAAGGCAGGTGGCAGAATCTCATACAGCTTATCGATCCCTACCAGCAGTATCTGGATGGCTCCACATGTAGCGTAGTTAAGGTATTAACCCAAAGATGTGCCAGGCAGCAGCAGGGTCTCAACTTGCAGACAGCCCCCAGGAGGGCCAGGGCTTGTGTCTGTGTGGGTGTGCCAGAGAGAAAGAGAGACAAGTTCCTTGGCAATGGGCGGTGGGAGCTCGTGGTTAGACAGTGGATTGCTGGTTGCCAGGGTACAGAACCCTTTGCACAGACAGCATATAGGCCTGGGGGGTGGGGGACTTTGGCAGCAGCAAACATGGGTTGCCGGGGCAGGCAGGCAGCATGGCATGAGTGGCATTCAGGCAGGATTTGAGGTTGGCAACCTGGGCGGGCAGGAAGGCAGGCAGTCACGGCAGCTTGGCATGAGAGGCAGGCAAGCAGGTGGGCTGAGGCAAACTTTGAGCTGGCAATAGCAACCTGGGTTGGCAGGCAGGCACTGCATGGCATGAGAGGCAATCAGGCAGGTTTTGAGCTTGGCAGCCTGGGCGGGCAGACAGACTGCATGGCATGATTGGGAGGAGTAGCAGCCATCAAGTTTCCCATGTACAGGCCCCTTGGCTGGCACTGACAACATATAGGCCTGGGGTCCATTGGCACTAGCAGCAGCAGACAGTGGGTTGCCAGGGTACAGAACCCTTGGCACAGACAGCATATAGGCCTGGGGGCCATTGGCACCAGCAGACAGTGGGTTGCTGGGGTACAGAACCCTTGGCACAGACGGCATATAGGCCTGGCCTGGGGGCCATTGGCACCAGCAGACATTGGTTGCCGGGGTACAGAACCCTTGCAACAGACAGCATATAGGCCTGGCCTGGGGGCCATTGACACCAGCAGACATTGGTTGCCAGGGTACAGGACTCTTGACACAGATGGCATATAGGCCTGGCCTGGGGACCATTGACACCAGCAGACAGTGGGTTGCCAGGGTACAGAACCCTTGGCACAGACGGCATATAGGCCTGGCCTGGGGGCCATTGGCACCAGCAGACATTGGCTGCCAGGGTACAGAACCCTTGGCACAGATGACAAATAGGCCTGGCCTGGGGGCCGTTGGCACCAGCAGGCATTGATTGCCTGTGTCAAGGAAAATTTTATACTCACACTGTTGATAAAATCTGTCAGAAGTTTTTTATTGATCTTAAAGCGCAGAGAGAGAGAGCAGTACTGAATCCTCACAGGGAAACAGACTGGTCTGGCTCCTTCCAAAATGCATAGGTATTGTATAGGTTACAAAGATACATCCGATACAGAGATGTCAGTTAAACACAATGTTATACCACAATGGAAGGTTACTGCAATTGTTTATCTACTAAGCAAATTATTTTCAAAACAATATAAGCTAGACTGTTTATAATATAAGGTGCCTAACAAGCTTAATCTAGCTTCCCAGCTGCAAGGTTATTTGGCCTATTTCTTATAAAAACACAGGCGAAAGGAGTCTCAGTGTCTGAATCTAAGGCCTGCGTGGAGAGCTTCCCAAGGCCTTATTTTAAAAACAAAATACAGAAAGCAGATAGTTCTCTGTTTAAAGAGCAAAGGCAAAGCTTCCATCAGGCATTAGGTTTTTTCACAATGCTTCTGTGTCATCCATTTTGTGATACCTTTCTTTTGGCTATTGTAATGCAATTCCATAGGGTCCCTTATAAAAATTTTCCCACAATCCCTTCCTTTTATGCCATTGAAGGCATAACAACCTAATTTTTAAACCCTTATGGACATTAGCCATTAATTTTTGCTTGCTGAGTTTGGAGATCTGCATACATGTTATAAACTTGGGTACTTTGCTTTTGGTTTCAAGCCTTGTGATAGTTGTTTCACAGTGCTATGTAAGCAACATCTAATAAACATTAAAATTAATTAATAGGGATGGGCGAACGCGGTTCGGATGTTCGGAGTTCGGACCGAGCTCTGTCTGTTCAGATGTCTGAACCGAACTCTCGAATGACCAAACAGTTTGGTTGTGTTCGGATGAGTTCTGATGAGTTTGGGGGCAGGAAAAACATCTTTTCAGAAAAAACAAAACAAAAAAACCTCCCAAAGTTTCGGTTTCGGTTAAGTTTCAGTTTCGGTTTCTGTTTTGTTTCAGTTTCAATAGTGCTGTTTTTGACTGTTTGGTCACGTTCGGCCAACCCGAACTCGGCTGAACCAAACCATTGAGCCCGAACTCGGGTTTCAAACTGAACGACGAAGCATCCGAACATCCAAACTGCATTCTGTTCACCCATCCCTATTAATTAAATACATAAAAATAAGCAAAAACAAAACATCAAAAGCAAGTAAAACAATATAAACATTTTGGAGCCTAAGCCTCCAAGCCAGGCCCAAAGGGTCCATTGATCTGTGTGATGTAACTGGGCCACTGCTTCTTTCATTTGAGCAGTTTGATCTAGAATAGAGTCAGAGTTTTTGGGGATGTAAACACAGCATTCTTTTTCAATCATAGTGCATACACCCCCTTTGTTGGCTAGGATTAAGTTGAGAGCTATTTGGTCTGACCCATCTGTCTGATTTTACCCATTTCATTGACTATGTTCTTAAAGCCTAGGGATGTTGCATTAGCAACTGTTTTTAATATCCCAGTCATTTGTTTTATTTCTCGCATAGAGAAGGCAACTCCAATGGCAAGTATTGTGATACCCCAATATCTTTGGGCCTCAGTGATTTCCCTTTGGTTATTCAGTTTACCTTGAGGGAGGGAAGACAGGTGTCGAATAACAGGGACAATAGCCCCAACAAAACAAGATCCCTCCCACCAGGGGGCAATTTCTTATAGGCCTTGTTTTCACAAGTGAAATAGTGTCCAACCAGGGCAATGTGTTCAGTCATATAGGACAAGGAGGACTGCATAATGTGAAATCCATAATAGCTGAAATTCACTGAAGGAGCTTCCATTTAAAGCCACATATCCAGTGGACTTTATGGTGAATGTGTAGTTACAACTGCTGTACCCTACCTTGACCCCTTCCTTAGGTGCATGTGTTTCCCACAAAGACCTATTGGACTTAAAACAATATTTTCCCTGCACTTTCTTGGCTAAATGGACGTGTTCAGTATTATTGTGACCTATATTAGCCCATGTTAGTTCTTTTCCCGGAAATGGAGTGGTCAAAAATATCTTTCAAAAGCATACGGGTAAATGGACCCAAATTTAACATTTAAACACACAAAAAACACTACAGCTATTTAATTATAACAAAACCATTAACACTCTGCACTAGGCATTTATTATTAGTGTGTATGTGTCCGTGTTAGTGTGTCAGTGTGCAAAATTATTTTGCCTTTTTTTCTTGGGCAAGTGAAACAACAGTGGTGGCAGTGATGATGCAGACCTGTAAGAAAACAAAGATCTGGATCCAGTAGGAAAATCACCTGAGTCTTTTCCTCTACCACTAAGGTGGTCACATCTTTTCCTTGCTGCATAGTTGCAAATTTTCTTTGCTCTTTGTAGTGGCAAATCCTCTTCTAATATAGGCGGCAGGGAAGAGGTTACTAGCACACTACCCTGCCCCTCTGACCTTATTTCTACAGGTGCAGAGGTCCTTTTGCAATGGGAGGTGTGAATTCAGGATGAAAGTTTCTGGGACTCAATGGGTGATTTCAGACGTGACGATATCACAGTGAACCACGCTCAGTTCTGCATGGTGGCTGTGATAGCGTCACGTCTGTTGTGGGAAATGGATGTCTCCCCCCAGATGTTACCATGGCTGGGGATTGCATTCGACACGTGAGCAGCTGAAGCGGGGGGACCGGAGGCCACCGCGTGTCGAATGCAATCCCATGCCAGGGTGAACCCCGGTGTCACGTCTGGTTGGGCGCCACGGCCCGGGATCACCAGCGGGACCCCGGGCCTGTCTCTTATACACATCTAGATGTGTATAAGAGACAGGGCTCAGTCACCATGCTGAAGGTTTCACAGGATCCTTTGGGAAAGGGCTTCTTGACTCTGTAAATGAAAAGCCTTGACACACTTTATTGGCTGTCTCTTATACACATCTAGATGTGTATAAGTGTCGAATGCAATCCCATGCCAGGGTGAACCCCGGTGTCACGTCTGGTTGGGCGCCACGGCCCGGGATCACCGGCGGGATCCCGGGCCTGTCTCTTATACACATCTAGATGTGTATAAGAGACAGGATCAATGTAGCTTGAAAGGTGTTTTTCTTTGGAGGCTTGTGACATGGCCTTAGTCACCATGCTGAAGGTTTCACAGGATCCTTTGGGAAAGGGCTTCTTGACTCTGTAAATGAAAATCTTGACACACTTCATTAGTGCTTGACATTAAGACAGCACAGTTTTATCAGTCAAATTGATGATCATTTCACTTGCGGTGGTATAGTTTTATGGGCCTTCCCATCAGGATTTGTAATAAGGTGATACACCAGTCTTTTGCTGCAAGATGATCTCATACACAGAAGGGTTAAAAGCAAAGTCCTTAACCAATTGAGGTTTGCTTTATGAAATATTTATCATTAATAACATTTTATTTTCTTACTACTTCTTGCAAACTGAAAATGGCCTGAGCAGTAAAGGTTCTTCTGGATCCTCAGGGCCTTTCCAGCCCTCTCTGGCACAAAAAATGGGCACGCCCACCATTGCTACCAGGCAAAGGAATCCCAGATAATGGGATAAAATTCTTTGAGAAAAACTTTCTGTTCTGATTGTAAAAACTTTTGCACACAAATATGATTTTTTTACATTTAGAACACAGTCACACAAGAACCCATACACAGTTAACTAAACACACCTAAGTAACTATATACATTTTATTCAAAAAACAAATGGGAAAATACTGCCAGGCCACAAAATGCAAGGCATGAGACCTGAACTCCGTTCATATCATTTGTGGCATTCAGGCAGTAGAGATCAGCTTAAACAAGCTGAAGGACCTAAAAAAAAAAAGCTGCAAATAACTCATATAGGAACAGATAATTTAAAATCTTACTGCTACAATTATTTTTCATTTTTCATCATACCCCCCTTTTTGCTCAAGAGGATCACAGTGTGAGGCACGCGAGCAAACTAGCAGCTAGGCAGTAGTTCAGCATGAGCCCTAAATGTGAAATTGCCACTGGGCTTTTTCTGGTAATTGCAAGCAGTAACCAGGGATTACAATGTTATTTGGCTACTAAGGGGTTGATTCAGTTGCAGTGGCCCATGAATCCGCATCCAAAACATGTTAGGTTGGAACATCTTTAACACATAGTGTCTAAAAGACCTTTGCTGCTGACCTTATCAAAGCAGACAATGCTTTGAACTGACTGTACAGCAGCCAGTTTTTTTGTTTTGTTTTTTTCTAGCCAAGCAGTCCAAAAATTTAAAGGGAACTTTAATAAGATAGTTGCTGATTACCATAATACTACCCCAACATTTCTTTGGCAAGAAAGCAAGCTCTGGTCAGGGCTATTAACTCAGCAACCTGAGCAGAGTAAACAGCTGGAGGTGAGCTGCTTTCAATTGCCTCATATTGTGAGCTAGATTTTCACTGTTATTTTTTTAAGCAGGAGCCATCAACATAAAAAATCAAATCAGGGTTCTGCAGAGGAGTATTTTTTAAATCCGCTTGGGACACAGTAAGATGTGAGGTGACACACAAACAATCATGGGGTTCCCCATCAGAAGGGGTAGGCAGTAATGAAGCCGGGTTAAGAACTGGACACCTGGTGAGAGTAATATTCCCTGCTGACAGAAAAAGCCTCTTATATTTGGTCAGGCGGGCATTTGACAAATGCTGTGTTTTAGATTTTAACAACAATATTGCATGAAGGACAGATACCGCAAAAAGAGAGGCCAGAACCAGAGTGTTTGAATGTTTAACTAGCACAACTGCAGTGGCAACATCTCTCTGTGTTTGTTAACTCTTAATTAGTCACAGCTGCAAAGTTGTGATTCAGGTGCCCCCACCCCCACCCCCAGTGCTCCTATTGCAACAGCAAAAATTTTTTTTAAAACACTTATTAAACTAAATCACTTACATTTTTAATGCAAACTATATCAAACAAAAGCTTTATTTTTTCACTGTGCTAAATCTTTCTGTTGCTCCAACACACAAACTTATTTTGTTGTTGTTGTTGTTGCTACGTGGGGCAGACATGCCAATATTTCACAGCCATCTTATCTACATGCTTTCTTTACCTAACACAAATTATTGGAAACTGTCTTAAAAAAAAAAAAACTTAATTAACTTTGCTTTTCAAGGCAGGGTGATCCGTTTTTGGGGGGCTTTTTTCTGCATAGGGCACTTTATTCTACATAGGAGGGTTGTTTATAAGGACCATTGGCCTTTCTTTGTTGGCAATTTGAGCATTTGATCCCATCATAACCAATTTTTATTGCTCCGTGTGCCATGTTATTTTGCAGTACTAAATGTATGGGGTGGTGGTTTAGCCATGTGGGTAGCCAAATGTAATTAGTCAGCATGGCTCTTGCAGCCAAATTTTGCACAGTCCATACTTTTGGACCTGGATTACTTATTCTTAGATAATTTGGGGTCATTGCTTTTCCAGCACCTGCCAATTGCTCCAATATGTAGTTACCGGCATCAACATTTCCTTCTCTTTTAAGGGCCCACATTATTTTAATTTTTGTTTGCTGGGCCAGAGGTACACATCCAGGGATCACACCATGACACAGGAACCAATAATTATAAATTAAAACATGTGTCCAAGGGCCATCTGATCTTTGTCTTTGATCCTTCTCCCAAGAGACTGTGTTGACCTCTATATAAAATGTCTCCATCAGTCTGAGCAACCCTGGATCCAACCACTGATAGATCCACCAGTCTCTTGGTCTAAGTAATTTCTTTCCTTCTAACCCTACTGGAACATTCAATACCCACTTACTTATTGGCCCTGGGGATATAATTGCAGAGTCACCACTGATTTTCCACTGTTCTGCACAAGTGCCACCTTTTAAAATTTTCAGAATTGGAAACAACTAATTGAAATTTGTCCAGGCTCCGTCTAGGGCATGTTTATCGGGCCTGGAATACATTACAGCAGCTGGCTGTTACTTTTAACTTTGCAAAAGCAAGGCAAACTCTCCTTTCTTTGAACCATGTGCCCTTAACGTTTTGCTCAGGAAAACCTTTTGTATAGCAGCATACATGGTACACAAACAAACACAAACAGCAACAAACACACAGAAAAGCAATTTGTGGTAGCAGTACATCATTCCGTTTCAACTGTGCACTTGAGGAGCAGAAGGATATAAGCACCTTTGCCAGGATTTGAATTTTTTTTCTGGTTAGTTTAACCCTTCTTTTACATGAGCAAGCACACAAACATACAACACAGATTTAACTGGACAACAACCATGGTATAAACACAGGACACACTTACATTCACATTAAACTGTAGGAGTACTGAGAAGTACAAAAGTTACAGGAGAATGGAGTAAACAACAAAATTTTGCAATTTTGATCTGTTTCATTTATTCATCATGCTCAATCATGAAAATGATTAAAAAGCAGGCAACACCTTGCTATGAATTTTTAACAACTACAACACACAATTCTAACAAAAGAGGACCAAATTGGCTTCCTGCAAAATGAAAGGAATTACAGCTTTTTAGGCTGCCCCAATATAAAGCAAAAAAAAAAATGTCTGATGGTGCCTGGACAGGAGCTGGTAAACTGGCCAAGAGAAAGAGGTGGAAGAGTCAAATGTTTGGCTCAATAGGTCACATTGGATCGGACATCCACTTCCCAGCATTCCAGTTGGCCACAATAGTGATAAGTGGTGTTTTTCAGCCCTGAAAATTCAAGACCCATACTATAATTTACCTCCTTGTCTCCCCTTCCCCCCCCTCCCCTCATCAATGGTTTCTGATGAGGATAAGGTAGAAGCATGCTTTTCTGCAAATCTGTGGAGCCTTCCTTTTAAAACAAGCAAAGCTGTCCAAATGATAAAAGCCAATTAAAATGAGTATGGCCTGAAACAGGACTAAAAGCAGCTGAGCCCAATAGTAAAACTAACGGTGTTAGAACTCGGTGACGCACCAGCCTGTGCCTGCAAAGGAACTGACACCACTGAAAATGCTTCATGAGCAGGCAAAAATGAACCTGCACTTACAAGACTATCGGGAAGAGTAGCTGTTTGTATAAAACTTGATAGATATGGCAGCTGCCGCAGTTGGGACACCTCAGCATTGTTTGGATGATAAGATGGTAGAATTGCAGGGCTGCAAAAATCTACCAAGTCCTCAGACTCAATTTTCTTATCAGTGCCGTCAGGCAATTTAAGTTGAAGATACAAAGAAATGGCTGGAGTACCAGGTATGCAGACCTGATCAGGTTTAAGATTACTTATTAACTGCTTCATTTGGGTTTTCAATTTGTCCCGAAATTCTAAGAAGACCTAACTTTCTCACACACACAGGGCTTTTACACAAGGACAGATTTCTTAGGATGTCTTTTCAACTACAGAGAGCACAGTCTAACAGCACACTCTGCTGTAGTTTGAGCTCATTAACATTCTTCCTTCACTCAGCACTCCCACAAACATACCAGCTTTCAGTCAGACCTGCAGTCAGACACTTCCAACTACAGGGAAAGGGAATGAATAACATTAACACTACTGAGTCACAGGATTCCATAGAGGCCCATCCGCTACAATTAGCTTCCCCATAAGATAGGCAATCGCTACCCAAAAGGTGGGTGAGCCCAAAAGGCTGCCTTGCAATGTGACACTCAGCTTAGTCCCAGACTCCGTCAACAGTCACATACAGGGAGGCACATTCACAGCACCTACACATCTAAAAAAAAATAAACCCTCTTCCGGCAGGATTGTTACACATGCATTGAGAAACCCCATCTCCTGTTAGGATTTCCAACCCCCACGGATTTTACATATGTATTTAGAATCCCCCCCTTCACAGGATTCTGTGGATCCACTACCTTTCTTCACTGACTAGTCTTCTCTACCTAAACTACTCTCTATCTACACTACTAAGAATGTCTGAAAGATATGATCACTCAGATTCAGAAGGCATCTGCCCAATGGTCTGGCTCCCAGAGCCTACGGGCAGCCCCTCACCCACACCTCCATAGGGGTTTCAAAAGGCCCCTTTCCTTATCTGGTGCCTGAAGGAGAGAGATGGTCTGCAGCCCCCCCTGGAACCAGGCGGGCTAAGAGCCTTCCTGGCCAATGCACCAAACTGTCAAGGAAAATTTTATACTCACACTGATAAAATCTTTCAGAAGTTTTTTATTGATCTTAAAGCGCAGAGAGAGAGAGCAGTACTGAATCCTCACAGGGAAACAGACTGGTCTGGCTCCTTCCAAAATGCATAGGTATTTTATAGGTTACAAATATACATCAGATACAGAGATGTCAGTTAAAGACAACGTCATACAATAATGGAAGGTTACTAAAATTGTTTACCTACTAAGCAAATTATTTTCAAAACAATATAAGCTAGACTGTTTATAATATAAGGTGCCTAACAAGGTTAATCTAGCTTCCCAGCTGCAAGGTTACTTGGCCTATTTCTTATGAAAACACAGGTGAAAGGAATCTCAGTGTCTGAATCTAAGGCCTGTGTGGAGAGCTTCCCAAGGCCTTATTTTAAAAGCTAAATACAGAAAGCAGATAGTTCTCTGTTTAAAGAGAAAAGGCAAAGTGTCCATCAGGCATTAGGTTTTTTTCACAATGCTTCTGTGTCATCCATTTTGTGATACCTTTCTTTTGGCTATTGTAGTGCAATTCCATAGGGTCCCTTATAAAAATTCCCCCACACCAGGGTACAGAACCCTTGCCACAGACAGCATATAAGCCTGGGGGCCATGGGCACCAGCAGACAGTTGGTTACCAGGGTACAGAACCCTTCACACAGATGGCATATAGGCCTGGCCTGAGGGCCATTGGCACTAGCAGCAGCAGACATTGGTTGCCGGGGAAGCAGTCAGGTGATGTAGCATGAGCGGCAGTCAGGCAGACTGAGGAAGGGTTCGAGCTTTGCAACCTGGGCAGGGGGTCAGGCAGGCATCATCCCATGAGCGGCAGTAGGGCAGGTGGGCTTGGGAAGGCTTTGAGCTAGGCAACATGGTGGGCAGACAGGCACCTTGGCATGGGAGGAAGGAAGGCAAGCTAAGGCATGCTTTGAGCTTGGTGGCAAGCTGGGCGGGCAAACAGGCAGTGTGGCATGAGAGGCAGTAGGGTAGGCAGGCTGGGACATTGGCAGCAGGGCACTCAGATAGGCTAGAAAAGACTGTGCAGCATGAGAGAGTGAGAGCCAGTCAGTATCACATATGTGGGCCAAGATCGTGTAGACATAGGCTGGCTGGAAGGCTTACAGTTTGTTTCCCAATGCCACCCTGTATCATGAAGTCAGTCAGATAAGGTGGCTGAGGCTGTCTAGTATGAGGGGGGGGCAGGGCGGGTGCCGGGCATTGGGAGGGAGGGACAGCACCTCAGCAGCATAGGAGCAGTAGCCCTAGCCCATATTGAGGAGGAGGAGGAGCCCTGTTCCAACTGTCCCTGACATGGGATGGCGTGTACTACTGCACCATCACTCCTTGTCCAGGGGCAGCTTGGGGAATCCCAGCAGCTGAAGGTTCACCTTCAAGAAGAGCAACTGCTCCACCAACTTGGCCCCCAGTCTCAGGCGGTGCGGGGAGCAAATGTCCCCTGCCACAGAGAACACCCTCTCACTGGGGACACTGTTTGCTGGGCAGGACCAGATACCCTTGGCCACTTTCGACAGCGCCAGCCACACATTGGTCTTGCCAGCCCAGTAAGCCAAGGGATCGCTGCTGGGATAAATGCATGGATCCTCCTCCAAGTAGATCTCCACTGCTGCTGAGGTGCCATCATACTCCCTCTCATAGCTCTGGGTGGGCACCACCTGCCCCACTGCCCTCAGCCATGCTGCTTGCCCTTTTGTGTTGGGCCTCATGCTCCCCAGAGTGGCCTGCACACAGGAGTCGCTGCTGGCACTAGTAGGGGTCCTGCTGCTTCTGCTTTTCCTGATGCTGGTGCTGCTGCTAGGGCTGGGGGCAGGGATAAACCCAGATGGCTGGAAGGGGTCACTGCTCCCACTCCCACCATCCCCAGGGGCATCCTACTGCATGGCCCGCTCTCCCTGCCAGACCTTCTGCACCAGCGCACACTTCCAGAGGCCATAGACCACTGTCTCACATGCCATGCTGCCCTTGATCCTGGGGTCCAGCATGGTTGCCAGAACAAATTCCTCCCGGCGCAGGAGCTCATCAAAGCGTGCACTCAGCTACGCCTTCAGCTTCCATGCCAGGTCAAGCGCCTTATCGGAGATCTTCCTGCCTGGAGGGTCACAATCCCACCCACGAGAATCTCGTGCAGGCTCCTGTGGAGACTATGGACCAGTGGGGTCCCTGGCTGAAGGTGGCGGTGGAGCTGCTCACGGTCTCCGTCATGGCCATGGAACGGTCTCAGGATGAAGACTGTGTGAGCAAGGATATCCCATTCCTCCCTGTTGTACCCTGGAGGTGCTTCAATGTCTGTCTCCAGTTCCACCTGATGTAGGGCGGCTTTCTGCTCATGAAGCCGCTCGAGCATTAGGAAGGTGGAATTCCACCTGTTGGAGACATCCCAGATGAGCTGGTGCACTGGGGACACTTGCTCAGCCTGCTTCTCCTTCTTCACACTGTGGTTGAAGAACCCCACCAGCTTCCTCCTCCGGTCAACCAGGGAGCTAAGGGTGCCTGACCCAATCCCCTTCTCCCCCAAGCCCAGAGTGTCCTTCATCACAAGATGGAGGGTGTGTGCAGCACAAGGGATGCTTGTGAAGCCCCCGTCATGGACATCCTTTAGTATATTGGCTGCGTTGTCTGTGACCACACAACCCTTGGTGAAGTCCATGCCTGGCGTGACCCACTCTCTCACCATGGTGGCCAGGGCTGCTTCAAGGTTCCTTGAGGTGTGGGAGCTGTCCATGACTTGTGCCTGAAGCAGGGTCCACCTATAACCTGCTTGAGGACCCCTCCTGCCACTGCCAAGTACTGTCTCTAGGTCCTGCCACCAGTGTGCAGTCACTGCCAGATAGGCATGCTGGACATTCCTGGAGGACCACAGGTCAGTGGTGAAGTGTACCGTGCCCTCAGCCGCTGCCAGCTGCTCCCTCACCTGCTCCTTCAAAGCGCTGTAGAGCTGTAGCACCACAGTCTGACTCAGGGTGGAGTGGGAAGGCAGCTTAAAGTTGGGGGCCTGGAACCTAATCAGCCGTGGGAAGCCCTTGTCCTCCACAATTGTCAGAAGGGCTGTCCATCCAGGGCAATCATTTCTGCCAACATGTGCTTCACTTTCTCTTGGGATCCAGTGCCACGGTGCCCTGCCGATGGCCTTGAGAGGTCCCCCTACCCCAGCTCCTCCATGGTGGACTGACGGCGCTGCTGGGGAGGCTCCTGCCGCTGTTCTTCCCCCCTAGCAGGAGGAATACTGCTCCTGCTGCTAGAGACAGAAGGTGGTGCTGGTGCAGGACGCTTGCCTGCTGAAGGGCGCCTGGCGCCTGGCCGCTGCAGTGGAGAACCCGCTTGCATCCACTTCCCCTGCCTTCCCGCTGAGTAGCAGAGCACTATGGCATGACTTTAGGTACCTTGCCATTGCCGTTGTCCCCAGGTTGCTGAGCACCTGCCCATGCTTTACCACCTTTTTGCACACAGTGCACTACACCTCTCTGGGATCATCTGCCCAAAACTGCTTAAAATGATCCCAGACTGAAGATTTTTCTCCCCTTCTGCCTTCTGACCCACCCCATATGATGCACTACTGCCAGCGCTTCTGGGAGGGGGAGAACTTGGTGACACTGGCAACACAGCTCTGGGAGGAGACTCAGCCATCGCCTCAGCTGCAAACATCTCCTCTGTGGCACTAGTGTCTGCCTCTGACTCACTGTGTGCGATCACGGTGATGTCCTGTGAAGGGGAGTACTGGGACCCTGTGGCTAGACTGTCCGTGCCCGCCATGCTGCTGTCACTCTCCTTGTGCCCCCCTCTATAGCTGCTAGTGCTGCTCCTCTCGCTACTGACATTGCCCAGGAATCAGGTCCTGCCTCTAGCAGCTGTGGTGGGATCCACCAGCTCTGGACTGCTGGGGATCACCTCGACAGTGGGGGACATTGGTGGCCCTGTAGGAACATTGGAAGCAGCACCAGCACCTGCTCCAGCACCACCAGCACCAGCAGAGACAGACACAGCCTCATGAACTGAAGGCCTTCCTGTGCCCTGCGTGGCAGTGGAGGAGGACACTGCCAGGAGGTGACGCTGAGCCACTGAAGTCTGTTGCCCTAAAGCAGGCCTGTGGTGTTTGGGTTGTGGTGATGTGCTCGGGCTACTGCTGCTGCCTGCTGCCACTCCCCGGGCACGGCCCCTGCTGCCTCTGGCACGTGTCCCATTGCCTCCCCTACGGGCAGCAGACTGGTCTCTCCTTCCTTTCTCCATTTCTCCCTCCAAAATAATGTTTTATATTGTTTCTTTAAAAAAAAATATGTTTATTTAATTTTTTTATCTATTATATATATATATATATATATATATATATATATATATATATATATATATATATA
>QEPC01009431.1:188525-226009 GCA_003113815.1 Sphenodon punctatus | reverse complement strand
AATGGAGGGGGGAGGGAGTAAGGAAGATTGAACACAGGGAACGCAGGGAGGGTTAAAAACAAAAAATAACAACTAAATCTAATATAATCTAAATAAATGATAATATGGAGGTAAATGGGTTGATGGGTGAAATAGGAGGATGGCAATGGATTAGGAATAGGAAGGAACAAAAACTGATGGGAGAGAGGGAGCCTTCTGAAACGCCTGCTGTTCAGGAACAGTGACTAGCTCACAAGGTGTTGGGAAGGGGGGAGGCAAGGGGGAGGTTTGTCTTCTTGCTGCGCCCGCCTCACCGCAAGCCCCATTGACTCCGTGGAGCCTAGCCCATGGCCAATCGCAGACTGCGAAACTAGTGGTCTGAGGTGAAAAGGGATGGTGATTGGGCAGGCTGGCTGCTACTCCAAGCCTCTCCACCCCTGGAGCCTGGAAGTCTGCTCCTCAGCTGACTCCCCCTCCCTGTCACGTTTTGCCTTCCAGTGACATGTTTTTGCCACCCGAACGCGATCCGAACTGACCGACCTGTTCAGTCATTTTGACGTTCGGAATCGAGTTCGGTTCGGTCAGTTCGGGTTCGGAATCGGGTTTGGGTTTGGTTGTCTGAACACGATGAGTTCGGGCCAAACTCTGAACTTCCGAACTGCCTTTGTCCATCCCTATAATTTATTTCAATTAAACGTTACCTGATTGAATTTCTGTTCCCAGGCAATGGTTCTGCCTTCAGTCATTTCCTCACACATGCACACACAGAAAGCCTGTCCCATAAACTCTGAGTATTGATGTGCAATGATTTGAATCTAAATACTGATTTCTTTTTAAACTGCCAATGCAATGAAGTCATTTACTATAATTTGCCCTAATATAAGGCATTAAAATAGTGTATGTTGTTTAAGAATGTTTAGACCAGAGGTTCCAAAACTCTTGGTGATGACCCCATGTGGGGTCACAACATCTGCAGATGGGGTCTTGATCTCAGTTGATATAATCTGCATGGTTTTGTTCCTGCCTGGGTTCATGGAATCCTATTTGTCTCAAAATGGGGTCACAAGCAAACATTTGGGGAACTCAAGTTAAATGCTATAAATTCTTTTACAGAGCAGACTGATGAAAAGTATCAGTTTCTGAGATGCTGACGATTTTCTGTGGAATCTTAGGCCACTTTTAGATGAGTGGGCTAGGAAGCACGTTCTTCAATACACCAGAAGGAAAAGCCATGTGGGGTGCATTTTTACCCACCAGAAGTGGTTGTCCGCTATAGGAATTGGTGGTGCACACGGCCTCCCGCGGCCTCTTTAAAGATGCATTCTGGAAAGCCCGATATCAAAGTTTCCAGAATATGTCTTTAAAGAGGCCATGGGAGGCCACACACACTGCTGATTCCTACAGCGGACGGCCACTTCCAGTGCATGTAAATGTGCCACACGTGGCTTTTCTGCCTGGCGTGTTGAAGAACATGCTTCCCAGGCCACTCGTCTAAAAGTGGCCTTAGATAAAGTAGTTAGACAAATAACACAAAAAACAGTAACAGACAGGCAATAATAGACAAGAATAAAATAGATGTGTGGTGACTGAATGCTTAAGACACTCAACCATGTCCCAGAAAGTCATAGGTTCAAGTGTTCCTAGGACCAATACTTGTCTACAGTCCACCCAGTTAAATATGGGTACCTTAGTCATTAGATCGAGGAAGCCAAGGTAATTGGAGGCAGGGCTGGACACATCATTCCCTCATTTGTTATAGACCATAGAAACTGGTGGTGCAAAGTAACTATGATAGCCCAGCAGGCCACTTAGGTCAGAATGGAATTTTTGGGGGACAATTAGTTTTACAAAGGCAAAGGTTTGTAAATATTTAATCAGAATGCCTAAACATTGCTGGAGGAAGTATTAGAAGTAACAGTTATCAATAGGGAAGATACATTTTTTTCTAAAAAAAAAAAAAGCAGTGATTTAGATGAAACTTGTCAAGATCATACCTCTCCCCTACATTACTATTTCTGCCAAATTCCAGAAGTATTTAATAAAGGGTCCTTATGCTATAAGCGATTTACTTGTAAACGCATTTCTGACTGTAACATCTTTGTCTTCCATAACCTTTACATGAAAACTGGCAAGCATGTATCTCGGACATTCAGGATCACATCTCTGCCAAATTGTAGAAAGATTTGATAAAGGGTCCAAATTTTATAAGCAATTGCAGTTTTCCTCCTGAAGACTTTCATTATTCATGTAAATAGCACATGACGTGCCATTCAGAAACAGGCATGGTGGGGGGAAGGGGTGTAGAAGGGAGGCAGAGAAGTCCAACAGACTGACAGACATCCGCTGGCCAATTACTGAATGCTTCCACCTTTAGAGGAGGACCAATCACCGGTGGTCACTTCAAAGTGGGCATATATGGTAGATATAAGCTGCTGTTCTTTGGGCCTGCTCTTTGTCTGTGGTTAATTCTGGCTTTGGTCAGAGCATGTTCTCATACTTTTCTGGCAGGCTCTGTGTGTGTGTGTGTGTGTGTGTGTGTGTGTGTGTGTGTNGTGGCCCTTTTGAAGACTTTCGTTCAGGTAAATAGCACATACAGTGCCATTCAGAGACAAGCATGGTGGGGGGAGAGGACTATAGAAGTGGGGGGATAGAGGGTAGATATAAGTTGCTCTTCTTTGGTCCTGCGTTTTGTCTGTGGTTAGTTCTGGCTTTGGTCAGAGCATGTTCTCATACTTTTCTGGCAGGCTCTGTGTGTGTGTGTGTGTGTGTGTGTGTGTGTGTGTGTGTTCTAGAGCTCAATGTAAGAGTTCCGCTAGCTACATCAATCCAATCGCCACACACCTGGGGTGCTGCCCAACATCCTCCTGCCCCCTCCTGGGGCATTCTCTGCAAGTGGACGGACACCCCACATGCACCTGGAGTACCCACCCAGACTGAAGCCTATGCCAAATAGCAGAGATGACAGATATATCATCTGGGTGGGTCCAGGCCTCTCATTTTTTTGACGCAAGACCTAGCTGCTCTGACAGGCTTTTGGCGAGGGAGATGGGTAATGGGGTGGGGGCGGGGTTGAGGATTAGGGAGGGAAGGGTCTTTGGTTTTTATACCTCACCATTTGGGGTAATCAAGTCACCCTTTTGTGTTAGTTGCTTGCAAAATCGTTGGGGACTGGGACAGATTCTGTTCATTTTCTGTTTTTTGCTGTTAGTTACAGCTAAATTGGCTGCAGGTGCTCAGCAGAGAAGTCCCTTTATAATAAATGGAAACTGTTAAAGGGACACTCCCTTTGTCTTGGCAGAGTTTGCTGTATCCAGAGATGGGCCTCTGCCTCTCACTCCTGTAGTACTGAACTTTGACGGGGGCGGGGGCGGCATGGACAGAAGCAATCATCCTCAGGGGTAGATCTATTAAGGACTCTGTCATTATCATACCCACTCCCAGTTCCTGCATGTTGTAACTCCACATACAATGAAGTTGGGCAGTATAAGAATATTAAAAGGGCAGTAATGATCATTTGTTATTTAAGCACAGTCTCAGCACAAGCTCTTGTACTGTTAGCATCAGTGCGACTTTGCCACCAACTTCAGTGAGTATCAGATCATGCCATAAGATAGGGGAGAACACAAAATTCTGCCCATTGCAATTTCCTATCAGAATCAGGTGTTTCATCTGTTCCGATCAGAAATCGGAATGGCCAATATTCCATTTGATTCCAATCAGAACTGTCAATTTTTTAAAATAAATAAATAAATATTGCTATTGCCCATGCACAAATGGCCGCCAGACTGATTGGCGGGGGTGGCACTGCCATTTTGAGTATGGGCATCTGTGTTTTTGCGCATGCACAGTTCAGCCTAGCTTTTAAATACGGGCAGTGGCCATCTTTCACACATGCAAATGTTGGTTTCTTTTTGTATTTTTTTTTTTTTTTCAGTCAGGATTCTGATCAGAAAAAAACCCCTTAGCTGTTCCATTTTCATGAAAATGTTCCAATGCCAATGGAACAGCTATTTTGATCCAGACATACCATAAGATGCTGCCTAATATATAACTTAAATAATGATCCCATTATTTAAATGTTTGAGGTTAGATTGATTGATAGATAAAATACAAAGAGGGTGAGCATTTTCCTAGCCTGTATGAATAGAGTTAGTTGCCACTTCTCTGGGTTTTTCCTGGAGACTCCGGGTTTTGATTCATAGACTCTGGAGAAATCCCCAGTTTCTCCAGGTCAGGCAAGGGTACCTCAGGTAAACTGGAGAAATTGGGACTTCTGGAGTGGCAAGTCAGTGATGTCAGAAAGGGGGCAGGCCGTAGAGATTTTCCTGCCCCCTTTCCAACATGGCCTCACCCCTATGGAGTGTCATGACATCTTGATGCTCTGTGAGGTAGATGTGTGCACCAGGGCCCCATGTCATTTTCTTTTTTGTTTTTCATTTTTGTTATTTAAATCTGTCATTTTTGTTTTCATAAATATCAAATTTTCATTTTTGTTTTTGCTTTCATTTTCCATTGGTTTCAATGGAACACACATATTTGGCTGTATCTTTTTTGTTTTTCATTATATTTGACTGAAACGTGGAGGGATTGTACCTTCAATGGAAGGCAAGTAAAGGCACTCCCACCCTGTTTGAAGAGACTACCTGCAAGTAGAATTCCAGTTTCTGTTCTTTAGGATGGGGGAGGGAAAATCAGAGCTACTAGTCATACCTATTTCCCAAGCAGGTGTGATACCGCAAAGGAGACAGAACTCTCAGGTGTTGCACCACATTGGCCCTAGTCACACAGAGACTCTAACACTGATAAAATGGGTGTTACATTTTATTATACAACACCCATTTTATCAGTGTTAGAGTCTCTGTGTGAAAAGGGCCATTGGGTAAAACCAAACATGACAGTGGACCAGTTTGTAGAGGTGTGCACTAGGGGCCCATGTCATTTTAATTTTTCATGTTCATTATTTAAATAGGTCATATTTGTTTTCATAAATATCAAATTTTTGTTTTTGTTTTTGCTTTCATTTTTGTTTTCCATTGGTTTTCAATGTAAAACACATTTTCAGCTTTATATTATTTGTTTTTAATAATATTTGGCTGAAACAAGGAGGGATTGTACCTCCAATGGAAGGCATTATGTTTACCAAAATCCAAAAGTATTGGATAACGGAATCCAATTTTATAAGCAGTTCATTATACTATTTTGCAAAAATCTTCATATATATTCTTAACTGTAACTTCTTTGCCCCATGTTTAATGTAGATGAAACTTGGCATGTTTATACCCTTTGCCATATTTACTACCTCTGCCAGCTGTCATAAGGATTGGATAAAGATGCCTGGCGGAATAAGCAATTAACTTATAAATGTATGTCTGACTGTAACATCTTTGTAGTTCACCCAGTGTTGTTAGGGTCTTTGGGGGGGGAAAGGGGAAAGCCCACGAACCCAGAACCTAGCCCTTGCCACCCCCCTTGAGGGACTCCTGTGGTGTAGGGGTGCTCACAGTTCCTCTGAGAAAAGAGACCCCTCAGGTTAGTGGTTGGCCTTATAAGTTCACGAAGAAATGAGGCCGTATCATCACAGGGGTGGGATCAGCAGAGTGTGTGAGCAAGCCCCTATCCTCTCCACAGGGGGACCAGGTTGCCACAGGGGGACCAAGCCACCCCGAGCTGTGTTCAGGAGGGGTGGGGTACAAATGTAATAAATAAATAAATAAAATATAAAGTCCCTGCCCAGAGCCACGCAACCCCACCCACACAGTGCCGGGGAAAGAGTTCACTGCATGAGAATATATGTGGCAGAAAGGGGAAAGCACCTTTGAAGGGGGGAAGGAAGGGAACAGCCGTTACCCCACAGGGAAGGGGAAGAGAACCGGGGAACCCTAAGGAAACAGACGGGATGGTGCACATCAGCAGGAACACTCTGTCTCCTAAACCCATACAACACTCACCTTTCACTCTCCTTGCACTCGCCTTTCGCTCCACCCACACAAGATTGGCAACAGCCTTTGGCACGAGCCTTGTTCTAACATCCAGGGGCCAGCTTTACAGTCAAACTGATCGCCGGCAAGGAAGCACTGGTTGCTGCCACTTAAGGAGGCTTAGCTCCTCCCCTTCTGTGCCCTGAGGCGTGCAGAATGCCACAATGGCAAGTCAAGCCCCGCCTCTTTTGCCCCTGGAAGTGCGGCATTCCTCTCTGTGTTCTCTGACAGCCCTGCCTCTCTAACCTGCATTCCCTTTGCATCCTGCTGCAAGCCTGCCTGCTTATCTTCCAGCGATGTGCCTGTCTCTGCCCCTTGATTCCCCACGGTGTCTGAGGTTAGTAGCGCGGGTTCTGTTGTTGGGGAGTCCCTCTGCATGGGGGCACCCTCCTCTGTGCATCTTAATCCCCTATGGGGGGTCCTTGCCCTTAGCTGGCGGGCTTTTGCCCTGACAAGTGTACATGAAATTTGGCATGGCTATATATCATACTTTCTTAATCATCTATGACAAATATCAGAAAGATGTGATTAAAGGTCCCAAATTTGTATGCCTGCACAGCATATGCAGAGAAGGAGCCTATGCCAGGGTTTCTCTTAGGTGTCACTGTGGTATAAGATCAGTTTGTGGTACCAATTGGCCAGCAGAAATGTCAACCAAATACATTCTGTGCTTTGACCATCCCAACTTCTCTCCCCCACTTGTTTCTGGGAAGTCAGAAGCATCTGTTTCGGAAAGAGCCAATAGAGATTCTCGTATGTCCTCTGTCATTGTGCTCCAGTATGTGATTGTGATGATAATTCACCAACCTGGATGTGTAAACTATGTCTCCTGATTGCTGGGATGCTATCCCCAAAGTCTCAGTTATGTCCCTTCTATGCCCGCCTGAGGGCCGTCCCCTATGCCCGTCTCAAAGCCACTACCAATTGGTCCTCTAAAGCTGGAAGCATGCAGTAATTGACCAGCAAATGTGTCTGTCAGTCTTTTGAGTTGCTCCACATCATCCCTCCTACAGTCTCCCTCCTCCTGCCATGCCAGGCGCCTGCCTTTGACTGGCACTGCATGTGCTGCTATTTATCTGAATAATGGTCTTCAAGGGGACAACTTCAATTGCTTATAAAACTTTGTCCCATTATCAAATTATTCTGTAGTTTGGCAGAGATGACAGGAAAGGTATGTGATACATTCCTGCCAAATGTCTTGTAAACACAATGGATTATGAAAATGTTACAGCTGGAAATGTATCATTAATGTCTTATACTATCAGGACGCTTTATCCAATCCTTCTGAAAATGGGCAGGAATGTTAAGTTTGTGGAAGGACATAATATTCACATGATTCATGTAAATTGGATGGAAGATAAAGAAGTTGTAGCCAGGAATGTGTAGGGAACTTTTCTTAAAATTACAACATTAAATTGCTTTTAAAAATGGTTTCCTTTATCTAATCTTTTCAAAAAGTGGTACACATAGTGCCCTCCATTTGGAGTACAAACTCCCTAAGTTTCATCAGAATGGAATAAGAATTATAAAGGTTATAGTTGGAATACTTTTTTCATTTTCTTCCCTTTATTTCAAAAACAAAAAGTTGTTTTCATTTTAATTTTCATTATTATTATTTGTTGTTTTCATTTTTTACAATGATGATAATGAAAATGACAATTTTCATTATCATTATCATAATAATGAAAACAACATGCACACCCCTAGGGGTGGGGTTATGCAAGAAAGAGGAATGACAACCACTTTTCCCTGCCCTCTTTCAAACATGACCACACCCCTGCAGAGTCTCACAACATCACAATATTCTGTAAATGGTGTGGTTACATCAGAAAAGGGTGTGGCATGCCCTTTGCTCCACAACAAGACCCCACCTTATCTGGGTGAAAGTTCAAGGGAGGAAATGCTTATATGAATAAGAACTGAGAAGAGTCTTCCCTCAACTGCAAACCAGCTGCAATTAGGCTGCTTTCTGATGTTATATGGGAGGGGTGGGAACTTGCACAATCATGACTTTTGTTCTCTAAATTGCAGGGATCAGCACCTGAGAGAATGCACTAATCCCCTTTTATCATGCAAGAACACACACACATTACTGGGTCCCCAAATGTAGCATTTACAAGGATGCATGTTCTTGTGTGATAAAAAGGGATTGGTGCAGTCTCACAGGTGCAAATTCTTGTAATTACAGAACCGTGGTCTCGATTGTGCAAGTTTCCACCCCTCCCATGTAACATCGGAAAGTGGCCTTAGAACCTCACCAATTGTAGTGTCTAAGGGTTCCACATCTAGCTTACACACACCTTGAATAATTGTAAATACACAAGTTATAAACCACTGTAAAACTGGGTCTGTCATTTTTAGGGATGGACGAACAGAACGTGGGTCGGATGTTCGGTTCGAAATCCAAGTTCGGGTTCGATGGTTCAGTTCAGCCGAGTTCGGTTTGGCCGAACTTGGCCGAACATTAAAAAATAGCGAAATCAAAATAGATACCAAAACAAAATAGAAACCGAAATCTGATTTTAGGCCTTGGAAAGACGTTTTTCTTGCCTCCGAACTCATCCGAACTCGTCCGAACACGACTGAACCGTTCGGTCATTCAAGAGTTCGGTTCGGATGTCCGAACAGACCGAGTTTAGTCCAAACTCGAGTCCGAACATCCAAACCACGTTCGCCCATCCCTAGTCATTTTGGAGCGGGCACACAATAGACATACAGAGTCAGTCAAGATATATACAGATCTTAAATCAAGAATTAAAAGGCATTCCTTATTTAATCTTGATCCACAATTCCCCATTCATGTTAATATACTGATTGACTCTAACATTAGCAATATTAACAAGTATTACCAGGGACTGCAATTGTAAACCAGCATAAAAAGCAGTGGCATTCTCCATTTCAATTAGTTTGCAGCTATTGCTTAGGTAGACTGCTTTCCAAGCAATCTATGGCTTTTGTACTAAATCCTCTATCATCCAGCCTTTGTCCCGATAATTTATGGTCAAGCTTCAAACGCCTTTGTTATATTAATAAATAAAGCTCTGTGGGCTTGGCCTTTGTCCAAAGCTGTCACAGTGTCATCCTTTCAGTAGCAGTAATTAAGCTAAATTTAGAACGGCGTCGGAAACTATTTAAAACGATGCTTTGCTTTTTCATTCAACAGCGAATCTACAATCTTAATGAGAATTTAAAGATTCAAAAGTGGGTGATTATTCATGTGTGGTGGAACGTTCTTAAATACATTCAATCTGAAATAGAATTAAAGAGAGAACTACAGGTTAAAGGGAAATTATAGGTTATTGAGGTGGGTTGACAGTTAGTTTTCCATTGCTAGAGACCACTGCCAGCCTTATGTGCTTAAATTTAGCACTTGCAAAGAGCTCACTTGCTCTTTGCGGGAGCTTGCAGCAAGACAGATTCATTGTGGTCCATACTCATGTCTACTTCCCCACTCCTTTAGCCTGCTCATGCCTTCCTCCCCAAAATGTCATGCTAGAAAGAGGAGGTCAAGCTTGTTGACCAGAAGAGATGCTTGAAGTTGAAGATGACTAGGTGCATTGGGCTGCTCTTCAAGGTGTGTCATTATCCTCCCACCAACACTTTCTTCCTGACCTACCTGAGGCAGGGAATAGGGGCTGGATCCTAGAGGTTAGAACAACTGCAAAAGCTAGAGCAGCAACATCACACACATGTTCAACCACTGCCTGAACCTCAGGGCAATGAGAAAACGGTGGATACAATAAAAGATTGGAGTGGCTGGGAGAGCAGCTCCACGTATGTGCCATACTCCCACCTGCAGTTCGATTCATCAGTACATGGTGTTTGGTGCCTTTATCAGGAGTAAGTACTGGAACCAGAGTAGAATAGGAAGGACTTCTCTTCCTTCCCTACACTGGGTGTGTGCATGATGGAGGTGGTGGTGGGGTGGGGAGGTTGGCAGGCCACAGGATCAGAGCCAAATTTAATGTATGGCAGTGTACTAGATGAGATTGTTGATGCTCTGTTCTGGGGACCTGCATTTGCAGCCTTTATTCATGATGTGTAGCGTTTATTTACAAGACTATCTTCACTCAAAACAATGGTTGTTTTTACACACACATTTCTCCTGCATGTTTACTGTTACATCCTGAACTTTCTGTGTGTCTAAATCACTTACCCAGATTTTAAACATCCGGATCTTAACTTCAGCATAGAACTTCTCCCAGAACTTGTGTGTAAAAAGTTCTCCTGGTAAACTGCTTTGCTCCAGGCACCTGTGGTCACTTGGTTTCCATGGCAGCCTGTCATGTTTACAGCTGTGGCTACTTTAGGCTGCCTCAAGGCAGTGTTTGTGTGAAGAATGCATCCAGGAACTGTCTCAGGGCAGGGTGTGTGTGTGTGACAAATGCGTCCGGAACTTACTTGTGGACTTGTAAACCCAGAAGATTGAAAAATCTGGAACTTTAAGGTGTGTGTAAAAATACCCATTGACTTTTGCTTCATGGTTTCATAGCCCACTTGCACAGATATCTATCTATACAAGTCTGTGCAAAAATAAGACCAAAACATCTAGTGCGATTATGGTACCAATAAAAGGATTAGTTTTCATATTTGTGTAAAGAATAGCATTGAGTTAGAAAGTTATTTGTGAGTGAGCTGGTCATTTCATTCTAAACTCTTCTTTAAAATGGTCGATGCCCGGCAATTTAAAAAGTGACTAAGCAATTTAGGCACACCAAATCTATTGGGCCTTGTGCTCTTCAGTCACTTTGGAATGCTTAAAAATGCCATGCTAAACTTACTTTTCACAGAATATTACTGTTATATCAAAATATCTCACATTTGTAAAATAACTTAAAATAGTGTGAAAGAAACTTACTGCTACCAACTCTTATGATTCCAGACAGCAGACAGTAAGCAGGAATATTGTTGGCCCTCTTGAAGGTGTTGAATGGGCCTAAACTTCAGGAGACCTCAAGTTAGAGGTCTCAATACCAGGAACACTGAGCCCATTATCTGCCCTTTTAATTTTCAGAAAGGGCTTTCCACCAAGTAACAATCTCCAAATAGCTTTGGTTTTGGTAGATTAAGAGCTTTCCCTTGTAGTAAAACTATTTATAAATGCTTCAGTTTATTCATATACTGGAAATCTGTCCTTGAAGACCCTTGACAGGATTCCTGAAAAACAAATGGTAATTTTGTATATAATTAGAACAGTATTTATGGTTGTGTATCGAATGTAGATTAGGTATTTTACTTATAATAAATGTAGCCCCTATCCATGAACAGACACATGACTAGAGGCGATAACTGCACAATTCCGTTTATATTAATGTTGAGAAGGAGCCAGAGTTGGGGAATTATTTTTTACCTTCCAGTCCCTATAACTTTCAATATGTCTGTCGCATACTCTTAGGCAAGGAGCCAAACTCTGATCTCATTACATCTTAGCCACACTATTGAGATGTGGGCAAATTTAGAGTAACAAATTACAGAACTTATCTCATAGCTTTAAGCCTGACTGGGGTGGATGAGTTTAGAGGTATTTCCCAGAATATTCTGCATAAACAACAGTGGGAAGATCAAAAGATTTAAAACATCTCCATCACTGTAAGTCTTCTTCCTGTATAATGCCAATTTCTAAGGAGAATATTTGTCAAAACACTAAGGGTGCAGTCAGACGTGCATTTAAATTGCACAGCCGCCGCCGCGGCAGCATGCGATTTAAAGAATCCCGCACTTCCGGGTTAGTGTGAATGCGGTGAGCGCGCACATTTCCACTTAGCCCGAATGTTTGGAGCACAGTTTGAAAAGTTGCTCCGAGCAGCTTTTCAAACCACGCTCCAAACATTCGGGCTAAGTGGAAATGTGCGCGCTCACCGCATTCACACTAACCCAGAAGTGCGAGGTTCTTTAAATCGCAGGATGCCGCGGAGGCGGCTGTGCGATTTAAACACACGTCTGAATGCCCGCTAAGATCATAGATGAATCTGAATCAACAGTTCTGAACATGGGCTGAAGTCTACTTTAGTACTGCCGCATTTCCTATATTTAACTAATCTGGTGCCTTTCTAGGGATGGGCGAATGCGGTTCGGAAGTTCGGAGTTCGGCTCGAACTCGGCCTGTTCGGATGACTGAATCCGAACCCGAATCCGAACACGAACTGGCCGAACTGAACTCAATTCCGAATGTTGAAATGACTGAACAGTTCGGTCAGTTCGGATCGCGTTCGGGTGGCAAAAAATGGTTCACTGGAAGGTCGAACGTGACAGGGAGGGGTAGTATTAGTCACTGAGGAACAGACTTCCAGGCACCAGGGGTGGAGAGGCTTGCAAGAAATGAAACTATCTGCCTCCCCCCTTCCCAACACCTTCTGAGCTAGTCACTGTTCCTGAACAGCAGACGTTGAGTAGGATTATTAGATTGCTTTAAGTTTCATTTCAGTTTTGTACTGAAATGAAACTTAAACCTTAAAGTGAAACCTTGTGTTTGTGATCCCCCACATCCCATATATATATATATATATATATATATATATAGAGAGAGAGAGAGAGAGAGAGAGAGAGAGAGAGAGGTAGGTTAGGGACAGTAGACAGTTGTAGGAGTTAGCTTAGTGATAGAGATAGTGTTAGTGATTTAGTTTTAGTGTTTGTAGGAGTAGGCCTGTATATAAAACCAAATAAAAAACCAAAAAAACACATAAAAAACAACAAAAACACCCATAACAAAACATTTCCCGAACAGCCGAACCTGAACCGAACTGCCGAACCGAATGGCTGAACCCGAACCCGGCGAACTAACCGAACTGCCGAACTGAACGGATGAACCTAACGCAGCCGAACTGAACGTCCAAACCCGAATCGCGATCTGTTCGCCCATCCCTATGCCTTTCTGCAGCTCTAGCCAACTGCCAGAATCCTACTGCATTATCATCCAGATGCCCAAAACGTATCAATGACCGTGGCCTGGCACAAATTTTCCAACTACACAAATATCAATTTATGGACTCTCTCTCACAAAAAAGTCCTCTCTCTGTAGAAAATAATCTTTTATTATCCAGCTTTTCCATTTATAAGTCACCAGTCAACAAAATGCCAGCTACCAAAAGACAACATTTCTAGGGATGTGCAAACGCGGTTCGGAAGTTCAGAGTTTGGACCAAACTCGGTCCATTCGAATGACCGAATCTGAACCCGAACCCACCAAACCAAACCTGATACCGAACTCTGAAACAACCGAACAGTTCGGTCAGTTCAGATTGAGTTCAGATGAGTTCGGGCGGCAAAAATGTGAGTGGAAGGCAAAACGTGACAGGGAGGGGGAGTCAGTTGAGGAGCAGACTTCCAGGCACCAGGGGTAGAGAGGCTTGGAGTAGTAGCTAGTCTGCCCAATCACCATCCCTTTTCTCCTCAGACCACTGGCTTCACAGGCTGCAATTGGCCACAAACTAGGCTGGAGCCAATGGGGATTGCGGTGAGGCGGGCACACCAAGTAACAAAACTCATTGCCCTCCCCCCTTCCAACACCTTCTGAGCTTGTCACTGTTTCTGAAAGCAGGAGTTTTCAGAAGGCTCCCTCTCCCAGCAGTTTATGTACCTCCCACATCCCCAATCCATTGCCATTCTCCTCCTATTTTACCCATCCAACCCATTTACCTCCATATCATTTATTTAGATTATATTAGATAGATTTAGGCATTATTTTAATTTTTTTACCCCTCCCTGTGTTCTTCCTCCCCCCTCCATTTTATCCTTTCCCTCTCCCTTTATATATAGCGTTGGTGACCTTGGTCGACGATCTCCGCCGGGAGATGAATGCAGGATGTTTGACATTTCTCATTCTGCTAGATCTCTCGACCGCCTTTGAGACCGTGGACCATGGGCTGCTGTTGAGATGGCTGCATGACCTGGGGGGTCTGGACGGAACTGTTCTTGAATGGTTCCGCTCATTCGTCTCAAGGAGAAGCCAGCGGGTAGTGTTGGGAGCTGAAACATCTTGCCCCCGCGCTTTATCCAACGACATTCCTCAGGGTTCCACTCTGTCTCCATTATTATTTAACGTATATATGCAGCCCTTGGGGGAGGTCGTGAGAGGGTTCGGGGTGCGTTGTCACCGATACGCTGATGATACTCAGCTGTTCCTCTCTTTTTCAGCTGACCCAGACCCTGCTGTCTCATTGCTATCCCAGTGTTTGGAGTCCATGGCAGAATGGATGTGGCTGAGCAGACTGAAGCTCAACCCCGATAAGACAGAGGTGATGGTGGTGGGGAGAGCGAGGGAAGTGTCAGCCCCCCTGATTGGGGGGGTTCGCCCTCCTATAGCTAAGAAGGTTCGGAGTCTGGGGGTGATACTGGATGCAGATCTCTGCCTGGAGCAACAGGTGGAGGTGGTGGTGAAGGCCGCTTTCTGCCAGTTATATCTGGTGAAGAGGCTGCGCCCGTACGTCTCCAGCTGGGACTTGGCGTCCCTCATCCATGCCTTCGTCACCTCGAGGCTGGACTACTGCAATGCGCTCTACATGGGGCTGCCCCTGTTCCTGGTTCAGAGGCTGCAGCTAGTGCAGAATACGGTGGTCCAGCTCCTGTCGGGGATGGGTCATCGGGAGCACATAACACCTGTGCTCCGGACTCTGCACTGGTTGCCAATAGCGTGCCGAGCCAGGTTCAAGGTTCTGGTATTGATCTATAAGGCCCTTCACGGTCTGGGCCCCTCGTACATCAAGGACCGCCTTGCCCTCAGCGCCCCAGAGCAGCTCCTTCCATCTGCCGGGGGTGCCTTCTTGGAGGTCCCCTGTATTAAGCGGGGGGCCACAATGGAGAGGGCATTCTCGGTGGCTGGGCCGCACCTTTGGAATTCCCTCCCAGAGGAAGCTTGCCTGGCCCCAAGCCTTTTAACATTCGGGCGAGTTTGCAAAACCTGGCTGTTCGCCCAGGCCTTTGGGGATGGGGGGAGGGTTGTTTAGGGTTTTGATCTCCTTCCCACCCTTATTTATTATTTATTGTTTTACTTTTGTCCAAGCCCTGTTTTAATTGTTTATAATATTATGATTGTTTTAAAAAATTTTATATGGTTGTATTTTTATATTTCTGAAATTGTTAGCTGCCCCGAGCTGTATTCAAGAGGGGCGGGATATAAATAGATAAAATAAAATAAAATAAATAAAATAAATAAATATTCTATCCCTGATTCTCTTCCCCTGTTTTTGGATTTATTAGAGTAGGATTATTAGATTGATTTAAGTTTCATTTCAGTTTTGTACCCCTCCCTGTGTTCTTTGTGCCCCCCCAATTCCTGTGTAATATTGCATAGATATTAGATATAGTTATTATAGATAGATACATAGTTGTAGTAGGAGTTAGCTTAGTTATAGAGAAGTTATAGTGTTAGTGTGTAGTTATTCAGTTTTAGTATTTTAGAGTGTGTTTGCAGGACTAGGCCTTGAGATATAATATTTACTTACATAGATTTTAGAATAGTTAATACAATTTTAGAGTTAGCATAGATAATATTAGATAAAAAATGTGAATATTATATATATTTGTGTGTATTTTGGTTGGAAGACATGGTGAAGGGAAGTAGGAGAGGCCGGTCTGCTGCCCGTAAGGTGGGAAATGGGGCATGTGGCAGAGGTGGTGGTAGGGGCCGTGCAAGAGGAGTGGCAGTATGCAGCAGCAGCAGCCAGAGCCCATCACCACACCCCAAGCTTCGCAGGCATAATTTTGGGAGACAGGGTTCAGAGGCTCCCAGTAGTGGCACTAGTCTGGGGGTGGTTCGGTGGTGCCTCCTGCCAGCATCCTCCAGTGCCACGCAGGGCACTGGAAGGCCTGCAGGACATGAGGCTGCGTATATCTCTGCTGCTGCAGGAGCAGGTGCTGCTTCCGATGTTCCTCCAAGGCCACCAATGTCCCCTATTATTGAGGTGATCCCCAGCATTTTTTGGCTGGTGGATCCCACCCTGGCTGCTAGAGGCAGGACCTGATCTCCGGACAATGGCAGCAGGGAGAGGAGTAGCAGAAGCAGCAGTAGCATCTCTAGGGGGCACAGGGAGGAGAGTGGCAGTAGCATGGTGAGCAGTCAAGCCTCAGGGTCCCAGCACTCCCCTTCACAGGACATCACAGTGATTGAGGACAGTGAGACAGAAGAAGACACTAGTCCCGCAAAGGAGCTGTCTGGATCTGAGGCGATGGCTGTCGCTCCTCCCAGAGCTGTGTTGTCACCACCAAGTTCTGCCCCTCCCAGCAGTGCTGGCAGCAGCAGTGCATCACCTGGGGTGGGCCAGAAGGCAGGAGGGGGGGGAAATCCTATGTCTGGGCATATTTCAAACTGGTGCGGGTGGATGATCCCAGGGAGGTGCAGTGCACTTTGTGCAATAAGCTGGTGAAGCGTGGGCAGGTACTTACCAACACTGGGACAAGTGCCATGGCGAGGCACCAGAAATCATGCCACAGCGCTCTGCTCCTAAGCGGGAAGGCAGGGGAAGTAGATGCCAGCGGATTCCCAACTGCAGCAGCCAGTCACCCACCTCCTTCAGAGGGCAAGCGTCTTGCACCAACTGTGGCCTCTAGCAGCCGGAGCAGTATTCCTGCTAGGGGGGAAGAACAGTAGCAGGAGCCTCGCCAGTAGCATCAGTCTACCATGGAGGAGCTGGGGTGGGGGCAGGTGCCAAGGCCATCAGCAGCTGGAGGTCGGCGTTGCTTTCAATAGAAAGCCAGGCGCCTGTTGGATGAAATGATTGTGCTGGATGGTCAGCCCTTCTCCATTGTAGAGGACATGGGCTTCAAGCGGCTGATCGGGTTCCTGGCCCACCAGTTTAAGCTGCTGTCCAGCACCACCCTGAGTTGGAAAGTGGTGCCAGAGCTGTACAGCGCTTTGAAGGAGTGGGTGAGGGAACAGCTGGCAGGGGATAGGGGTGCCGCCATACACTTCACCACAGATCTGTGGTCCAGTAGAAATGCACAGCATGCCTACCCGGCAGTGATGGCGCACTGGTGGCAGGACCCCGAGGCAGCTTTGGGGAGTGGCAGGAGGGGTCCCGAAGCAGGGCATAGGTGGGCCCTGCTATAGGCACAAGTCATGGACAGCCCCCACACCTCTAGGAACATCAAGGCAGCCCTGACCGCCATGGTGAGGGAGTGGGTCACGTCAGGCATGCCCTTCACCAAGGGGTGTGTGGTGANTACCACTAGGAACATCAAGGCAGCCCTGACCGCCATGGTGAGGGAGTGGGTCACGTCAGGCATGCCCTTCACCAAGGGGTGTGTGGTGATGGACAACGCTGCCAATATACTGAAGACAATCCGTGACAGGGGCTTCACCAGCATCCCTTGCGCTGCACACACCCTTCACCTGGTGGTCAGGGACACTCTAAACTTGGGGGAGAAGGGGATTGGGGCAGGCACTCTTAGCTCCCTAATCGAGCAGGGAAGGAAGCTGGTGAGGTTTTTTAACTGAAGTGTGAAGGGCAGCGAGCCCCTCCGGGAGAAGCAGACCGAGCAGTGCACCAGCTCATCCAGGATGTCTCCACATGGTAGAATTCCACCTTCCTGATGCTTGAGCAGCTTCTTGAGCAGAAAGCTGCCCTGCATCACGTTCAACTGGTGACGGACAGCGGGGCACCTCAAGGGTACGATGGGGCAGAATGGGAGATCCTGTCTCACATGATCTTTGTGTTGAGACTGTTCCTGGCTGTGATGGAGACCATGAGCAGCTCAACCGCCATCCTCAGCCAGGTGACACCTCTGGTCCAGAGTCTCCACAGGAGGCTGGACGAAATTCTCGGGGCGTGGGATTGTGGCCCTCAGGGCAGGAAGCTGTCCAATGAGGTGCTTGACCTTGTGCGGAAGCTGAAAGCAGGGCTGGAGGTGCATTTTGACAAGCTCCCATGGTGGGAGGAATATGTCCTGGGGTCAAGGGCAGCTTGGCACACCAGACAGTGCTCTATGACCACTGGAAGGGTGAGCTGGTGTACAGGTCCAGCTGGCAGAGCAGGCTAAGCAGCAGGACACCCCTGGGGATGGTGGGGGTGGGAGCAGCCACCCCTTTCAGCTAGCTCGGTCTATCCCTGCCCCCAGCCATAGCGGTAGCAGCAGCAGCAGCACCACCCCTTTTGGCATTAGCAGCAGCTCGGCCTATGTGCAGGCCACTCTCGAGAGCATGGGGTCCTCCATAATAGGGCAAGCAGCATTGCTGAGGGAAGTGGTGGAGGTGGTGCCCCAGCAAAGCTACCAGAGGGAGTACAATGGCGCCTCAGCAGCCATGGAGACCTACCTGGAGGAGGAGCCATGCATTCATCCCAGCAGCGATCCCTTGGCCTACTTGGCTGGCAAGGCCAACATGTGGCCAGATCTGTCAAAAGTGGTCAAGGGTATCCTGTTCTGCCCACCAACCAGTGTCCCCAGCTGTCACGGAGGTAGGGAGGGGGAAGGGGGTGAGATGGAAGAAAGATGGAGTAATAGACACAGGGGCAGCAACCTCTCAACCAGATTCCTCTAGCGGCGACTAGAAGGTCCCTCAGGGCGTTAGGTGGGCTTTCCCTCCTGCTTAGAGGGCAACCCTTTTCATCATCGGCACAGAAGAGAGAGGTAGCCCCTTGCCCCTTAGGGCAACACTGAACAACACAGAGGAAACACCAGGCGATCAGGGAAATGCTCTGGGTCTGGGGCACCGTGCACAGGAGGGTGAGGGGAACAAGGGAAGGGGATAGAACCCTGGGGAGAGGGGAAAGGGAAGGAGAAGGTCGGGGAGTCACGGAGGGGTTTTGTGCAGGATAGGGCATACTCACGAACAGACATGGAAGGGGAATACGGGGACAGGTTAGTAGGCGCGGAGATAAGGAAACGGTTCCCCTACCACACACCTTCACACTCTCGGGATGGTCACAAAACAATACTGAACACAATGCAATCACTCACCCGCACCTCGCTCTCAGGGTATGGAAACACAAGGATCAGCCACACGCGTATACTCTCACTCACACTCTTCTCAACACATTTCAGGGATAGCAAACAAGGATACCAAGACAAAGAGGGGCCAGTCTCTCAATAATGATTACCGGCGGGGAACTCAAGCCCCACCGGACTGTTTTATAGTGGAGCCCAAAGTGCAAGCCGGTGTGCTCAGGCCGGGGTCCCCAGTCCGTCGCCGAGTGTCTCGCTGCCTCCCGTGCACTGTGGGCAGGGCCAGGAGCACTCACGGAGCTTAGAGTAGCTCCGCCCATCTGCCCCGACGCCTGCAGTCACTCCCTGACTTCCGGGTGTCGGGCTGCTGCCTAGCTGCTGCCTTGCTCCCCACACCGCCTGAGACTGGGGGTCAAGTTGGTGGAGTAGTTGTTGTTCACCAAGGTGAACCTTCTGCTGCTGGGATTCCCCGAGCTGCCCCTGGACAAGGAATGATGGTGCAGTGGCACATGCCATCCCATGCCAGGGGAAGTCTTGGGATGGGGCTCCTCCTCCTCAATCTGGGCTACGGCTACTGCTACTGTGCTGCTGAGGTGCTGTCCCTCCCTCCCAATACCAGGCGCCCGTCTGCTCTCTCTCTCTCTCTCTCTCTCATACTAGAAGGCCTTGGCTGGCTTATCTGACTGACCGCATGATGCAGGGTGGCATTTTGGGAAGCAAACTGTAATCCTGCCAGCCAGCCTCTGGCTAGATGATATCGGCCCACCAATCTGACTGTCTCTCTCTCTCTCTCTCTCTCTCTCTCTCTGCACAGTCTTTTCCAGCCAAGGTCACAGCCTGCCTTCACTACTGCCTCTCATGACACACTGCCTGTCTGCCCGCCCAGGTTGCTGCCAAGCTCAAAGCCTGTCTCAGCCCGCCTTCCTGCCTCTCATGCCTAGGGATGGGCAAACAGAACTGAGTTCTGAAATTTGGTTCGGTTTGGAAATTCGGTTCGGTTCGGAGGTTCAGTTCGGTCAACCGAACTATTCGAGTTCAGTCCGAACTCCAAACTTCAGAACAAAGTTCGGAAATTCAAACCCAATTGAACTAAATGGAATATTATCTTTTAGGAATGGGTGAACAGAGCCAAGTTCGGAAATTTGGTTCGGTTTGAAAATCGATTTCGGTTCGGAAGTTCGGTTCGGTTGACCGAACTGGTTGAGTTCGGTCTGAACTTCCGAACCGCGTTCACCCATCCCTACTCATGCCAAGGTGCCTGTCTGACCACCCCAGTTGCTGTCAAGCTCAAAGCCTGCCTCAGCCCACCTGCCTGCCTCTCATGCCAAGGTGCCTGTCTGCCCAACCAGTTTGCAGCCAAGCTCGAAGCCTTCCCCAGGTCGCCTGCCTGCCTCTCATGCCACGCTGCCTGTCTTCCCACCCAGGTTGCCTCCAAGATCAAAGCCTGCCTCAGCCCAATTTCCTGCCTCTAATGCTACGCTGTCTGCCCACCCAGGTTGCTGCCAAGAGAGAGAGAGAGAGAAATAAGCGAGAGAGAGAAAGTCTCCCCACTGTAGGAGAGACAAACACAATCCCACCCATGCTGTCACCTGCACTATACGGCCAGAGAGAGAGAGAGAGAGAGAGAGAAAAGCTCGCCGCTAGAACGAGAGAGATGGGGGTGGAGGGGGAGAGGTGTATCCAGCTCAAGCTGCCTGCCACCTGCCAGAACCAGCGAGAGCTCTCATCTGTGCTCGCATCCACCAGCAAACCTACCAGAATGAGATGGAAATAACAACACACAACGTATTATATGTGCCTGCCTGCCTGTGTGTGTTCCTGTACCTGCTACCACCTATTGCATGATTGAATGAAGTGTGCCCAACCATGCATTAATTATAGGGACATCATTCAACTCCCATAGGCTGTCATTCCACTTTACCTGAATCAGTCATGCCCGCCCGTCCCAGGAACCATCAACGAGATTCTGGAACCACCATTCCAGTCACTGGGGGCTGTCATTCCATTCCACTGCATCCAGAAGCCCGGTGCCCGCACGCCAGTCTGCCCCCCCTCCCATCCTACTCCTCTGCAGCCACCTGCGGATACCCGCTGAAGCTGCTGAAAAAAGCCCCTCTGACCACCAGAACCCGCCGCCTGCTGCCCGCTGCCAAGGAGCCTGTCTCTCTTTCTCTCTGGCACACCCACACAGGCACAAACCCTGCCCCTCCTGGGGGGCTGTCTGCAAGTTGAGACCATGCTGCTGGCACATCTTGGGGCTAATAAGCTAATGCTACATCTGCTGCTGCTGTCAGGTAGGGATTGGACAAGCTGTATATACAATGAGATTCTGCCACCTGCCAGAAGCAGAACAGAGGGATAAAAGATTGGCAGGTCAAACAAAGTGGGTAACAACAACAAATAGAACTTTTATAAAAACTTTTCAAACAACAACAACAACAACAAACACCACATTAATAAAACCAAAACCAAACATTTATATATATGAAAAGAAAGGAAACTTAACTTATTGGTCTGTGGGCCTGTCCCCCAGAACATGGGGGAAAGGTGAAAGGGACGGACGGGACCTAGGGGTGGGCATCCCGCCCGCATCCCGCCCTCCTCCATTTGATACCCGTGCTCGAGAGCAAATTGCACGGCCCCTGTCACGGATGCCTGCCACTTGCAGACCGACTGGCGGTGAAGCTCCACATCGTCGATCTCAGTCTGGAGGTACTGGGAATAGGCCTCCACCCTGAGTTCCCGTACCTCCAGCACCTGAAACCGCTCCATCAGTAAGTCCTCCATAGTCAGGGCTTGCATCCGTAGCCCGTCCATATATTTTTTTTGCTGGTCCAGAAAGTTCTGGGTCGGCCTCTCTAGTTCGACCCGAAAAGCCCTTGCTGCTTCAGACTCCTCCCAGGGGGCTGGAGAGTCCTCAGCGGAGCTTGAGGAGTGGGACGGGCTTTGATGGCATTGTTTCTGGCGTGCCTTCCCCGCCTTCTTCCGGCGATGATGCTCCATGGTTACGGCAGAGTCCTGCCGCCTCACCATCTTCCCGTGGACTTTCTCAACATGGGCGATGAGCCCCGATGTTGTCCCCTGGCTGGCCCTTTTAAATCTTTTGCTGCATACCTAAAGAACATAAAAAGATAGGAACATAAGTAGTGCCATTCTGTGTCAGACCGATGGTCTGACAAGCCCTGCCTGAATTCTGTCTCCACAAATGGGTGGGTGGCCAATCTCTGTCTGCATGTGACTTCCTAACAGGTCATAGGACAATCCATTCCCTGTTGTTCCAGCCCCTGTGCCTTACCTTGCAGACAGCAAATCCGGTATGCTTCTCATACCACCACCAGACATCAGACCTTGTGCACCCACTGTCTGGCAGTGGCACTGGCGACGTCCGTCTCGGTATCCTGCGTGTGGCACCAGTGCTGGCATCGGATTCCTCACCTTCTCTGAAGCAGGAACACATAAACAACTCCTAAGTAATATCATGCATTTATGATGATGCCTCTAGTCCTCCCTCCTTGGGGTGCTAGGAATGGCAACGGAAGATGGTGACCCTGACTGGCATGTTTGCCCTTCTTTGGGTGCTAGGGATGGCAAATGAAGAGACCCTTGCTGGCACATGCAAATCCTGCCTTTCTTTGGATGCTAGGGAGGAATGGCAATGGAGAGACCCTGTCTGGCACGTGCAAATCCTGCCCTCTTTGGGGCGCTAGGGATGGCAACTAGAAAGACCCTGTCTGGCACGTGCAAATCCTGCCCTTCTTTGGGTCCTAGGGATGACAACTAGAAAGACCCTATCTGGCACGTGCAAATCCTGCCCTTCTTTGGGTCCTAGGGTTGGCAACTGGAAAGACCGTTGCTGGCACGTGCAAATCCTGCCCTTCTTGGGGTGCTAGGGATGGCAACGGGAGACCCTTGCTAGATGGCTGGCATGTGTTTGGGTGGATGCTTCCTTCGGCTTGTGCCTGACTGCTGGAAGAGTCCCCCACAGTACCCTCTCTCTCTCTGGCAGACATCCGCTGCCACCCGCTGATGCCCACTGATTGTGCCTGACTGCCCACCACCAACCCACCCACCCACTCGCACACCAGTGAGCTCACTCTAAAGGATAGTATTCTATTCTTCTTGTCCTCAAAGTAAAAATAAAGTTTACAAAACTGGCAGCACCTCCTGTGCCCTCTTGCTCCTCTGCTGAGGAGCCGACCTCCATCACCGAAAGTCCAGCGGCAGAAACCTCTTCCTCCTTCTCCACTGGCTCCGCCACCTTGGCCTTCCTCCAGGTCCTATTAATCCTCATCCTCTACATTTTTTTTCAAAACAAACACCCAAACAAAACAGTCACTCACCCACCAACTCACCAACCAGCCAAACCAACACAGTCAAACCAACACACAGTCCAACACAGCCAAAACACACCAAACAAAACCAAACAGCCAGCCAGCCACAACACACACGCTATCTCTCCACACAACCTTCGCACACACTCAAATTTCCGGTTTCCAACGCAATCACAGGACCACGCGATACCTAGGCCGAAACCGAAACCGATTTCTGCACGGCTGAACCGAACCGAATGCCACCGAACAGAACGAGTGAACTCGAACTCGGTCCCTGGACCAAACAACCAAATCTGAACTAGGCTCCCGAACCGAATGACTGAACGGCGATCTGTTCACACATCCCTCAACATTTCAGAACTTTGTTCCACCATTTTGTAAAATTCTAGTGATCACATATACATGTATCCACCACTCCTACCTATAGTTGCCACCTTCCCTCAGGCTTTCATATGAACGAGTGGGGCAAGGGGTCTCTCTCTGCCACCCTTTCCAAAATGGCCATGCGCTCTTTGGAGTGTTGTGATGTCACAATACTCCAAAAGGGGACCTCAGCATGCCAGAAAGGGTGGCATCATGTGAGTCTTATGTGATGCCCTTCCTGACATGGCCGTACAGCCACTGTTCTTGTAACCACAACTTCTCCAGGTTATGTAGCAACGAGTACCTGCAAAAACAGGCATACCTGTCAAATTCTTGGTACCCAAATTGACCTGATTGTGATCTGATTCAGATACCCAATATCCTGAAATGCCAACTTTCAGTCCTAGAATACCAACGTCCAGTACTGATTTATTTTTTAATTTTTTTGACCTTTTTAATCAATTTAGCAACTTCTGACACCTAATTATTGATTTTCTGTCCCACAAAATTGACTTCTGTCCTGTAAGTCAACTTCTGATTCTGGAAAACTGACTTCTGGTCCCATTTTTAAAATTTCCATCCGATTTTTCAGTTTTCTGACCCCACTTTTTGGGTATCTGGGTACCTGATGCAGTATCCAAAATTGTGGGTATTACCCATGGGTACTAATTTAAGTACTCATTTCACCTCTAGCTATGGACCTGATGGAGCTTTACCTGATGAATTAAAACCTGAAGACTCTGGGTCAATCCCAGAGAGGTGATAACCCTGCTTCTACCCTTAATTCTTCTACATTGTGACTTCTACTAGTAGTCTCTCTGCATCTTCAACCTTCTGAAGAAAGAATAAATCTCTAGTAGTTTTAATCATAACTCACTGAATGATACAAACAGGAGCATTTCCAAATACTCTTGGGCATACTAAGGTTATTTTCTGGGCATGTAAAGGGACACCCACCCACCTCCACCCGCTGTGCCAAAACACCCATTTCCCCCACCCACCCCCATCCGTGTAAAAAGTCCCTATGTCTGAGAATTTCCTACTGCCTTTTCCCTAAATTTTTGCCATTACATATTTTCCAGCCTACATTTACTGGGTTTTTAAATATTTGAAACACCAATGGTCTCCCTGCACTACACACACCTCTCCTTCCCAAGTGATTGCATTTCTTAGATATACCAGTACTGTAGTTCCCCAGGGCACTTTCCAACATTACTTTCAATGCATGCTTTGCTTCCAGGAAAGAATCCAGGACTCGAGACACAAGGCATGCACCGGGTTTGCAACATGGGACCTCCCCCCTGCTCATTTTTGCCTGTGATCCTGTGAAGGATTGCAGAGCTGGATCTCCCTACTCTGCAGTGCTCCACAGGATCACTGGCAAAGATGCACAGGGGATCAAGGGTCGGTCCCACGTTACAAACCCCATGCATGTTTTGCCTCCTTGATTCTTTCGCAGAGGCAAAGCATGTGTGGGAAGTAACATGTGAAAGTGCCCTCAGTCTACAGTTCTAACATTTTACATGCCTGAGTAAGGGCCCTGTGTGATCTGAAAGCTTGCATACTCAGGAACAGAAGTTGATCTGATAAAATATGTCATCTGAAATACTTGTCTCCATCTGAGAGTTGTGACAGATATACCTCGTGTCCAAATAAGAAAAGGTCCATATTATTCCAACTTTTGTGAAAACCTGAGGTATATCGAAATAACGGGCCAGATTTTTCAAGTCACTTAGGCATGCAAGTCTCATTCATTTTCAGTCACAACCCCTTCCCCCCTCCAAAAAAACCCACCACAACAACCTGGCTCTAAAATGAGAGGAAAAATCTTTGGTAGAGTCAGGAACTGAGCTCAGTTCTTCTGGGCCAGTATATTGCTTTTATTTGGATCAGGGCAGCATCTAGGGGTAATTTGAGACATTACGATAACACTGTCAACCACAGTGAACACCCTGTGGTGGCCGTGGTACCGTAACGTCTGTAGTGCATGCTGCCAGAAGTTCACCACGGTGAACCTCCAGCGGGAAACATATTAATTATTAATTTATTATTAATTATTATTTATTAATTATTATTATTATTATTATTATTATTATTATTATTTATTATTATTATTATTAGCATTTATATAGTGCCAGCGATGTACCTGGCGATTACAAAGAATAAGGTAGACATGGTCCTGTTTGAGAGCTTACAATATAAAGACAGGGAGAGGGGAGACAGGGAAGGGGAAAACAGAGGGCCTACTGGTGGTCCAGAACTGTGGTTAGCTGGACTATGGTCTGGAATCGGCGGAAAGTAATGACTGTTACCTCCACTGATTCCAGACCGTGGCCCAGATGTGAGATCAACCCCGATGTAATATCGGGCGCAGCGGCCAGATTGGCCGCTGCACCTGCCCGACTCCTGGAGGGCAGGTGGCCAGGGGAGCATGGGCGGGGATGTGCGGCTGCATGTCGCACCGCGCAGCCCCACCCCCTCCCCGATTCCCTGTAGGAATTAGTCGGCACGTCTAAAGGACGGCCTGACTGATTTCTCACCGGGATCTGAAATGGATCTCGGTGCATGGTTGGACGTGGCAATTGCACGTCTGAAATTACCCTAGAAGTGCAGAACAAGAATTAGAACTCCACCATATTAGGAAGTGTGTACAGAAGAAAAACGTAAGATCATCTTTCTTCTTTCTAATGCCTTTTGGCTAATGTTCCTACTCTGCTACAGATGTAGTAGTATTTAGGGGGTTACCTATGGTCTTGAATCACATTTGATTAAATCATTCACTAATATTTAAGAAAAGAAATAAAACAATACTAAAGTTTTGGCATAATTAGCCTTCCTCAAAGTACTTCGCTGGTGATTTTTTTTCCCCCAGTGCATTCATCAAATACATATCTTGCTGTTGGCTTATTTCTATCACTTCCCACTCAAGTGGGCAGTGGGAAGCAGTGTCTGAAGAATTTGCATGAGAGTGGGATTTTAACATTCATTCTTAAGCTCTCATGTGTCCCTTGTAGCAGGAACTAGACAAATAAAGAAAATAATATAAAAGACTGTGTATACTATCCTGCACAGCACTGCAACTCCTGTAGTCATTCCCCTCAGAACAGAAGCATTTTATACCCACTTTGACCAGGTATGAATGACCACACAAAAGCCTTTTTTACACAGCCCCCACAGAGTGTGTGTGTGTGTGTGTGTGGTGTCCATGGGCATAGGCATGCCAGTGGGTGGGTGTGGCGTGCATATGTGTGCACATGAATCCCCACACACACTCCCACTCATCCCCACGCACCGAGCAAAGCAACCACCATTTTCCCTGGTTGCTCCTTGTGCGGGGATGCATGTTAGGCAGGAGCGCGCCCACACCATGTCCTTCACACGGGTCTCTGCAACTTATGAATGTGCAGATTTCTGCGTGTTCATGAGTGGGAGAGCCCTGTGTAAAAAGGGCCAAAGATAAGGCATTGGTGATTCATGCTCTGTACTTTTGCTAGTTCTGCCTATGTGTCAAACTACACATGTATACCTATCAAGTTGTATGTCTATTCTGCTCATCACTGTGGAAAATGAAGACTCTGTGGCTTCTAGGATTTAGTCAACAATTTATAAATCCTTAAAGCAGCATCCGACTCCAGGGAAATCCATTTAAGATACTGGGAATACATTTTCATAGTAGTGTCTAGGGAGTTAAATGTGCACCAGTGCCATTAATGTGGTACAATATAGAATATCCCTGTGCACCTCTCAGGGTACCTTGAAGCTTTACTGTTTCCAGGCACTCAAAAGCAGATACTTATTTTTTTCAGCTTTGATTTGCCAGCTCAGAGTTTGAGTATGTCCATATCATCAGTATTATTATTATTAGTATTATTATTATTATTATTATTATTATTATTATTATTAATAATAATAATAATAATAATAATAATAATAATACTCAAACTCTGAGCTGGCAAATCAAAGCTGAAAAAAATAAGTATCTGCTTTTGAGTTATTATTATTATTATTATTATTATTATTAATAATAATAATAATAATAATAATAATAATAATTAATAAATTTATTGAAGCCAAAGCCATAAAACAAAATACAGGAAAAAATACAAAACCACAAAGGAAATTAAAAACTTAAAAACAAATACAAACAGATACATATAGATTTTGATTGCAAATACCAAAGGGAGAGTGAGTAACTCAGTTTAGCTGGATTCCATTCATAGACTAAGTGTGTATCAAAGCTCCACTATAATTTGTTAGCAGGATGTTTGAACTGAAGAAACAAGGTGCAAAGGTTGATGGCAGCCACTAGAAACGGAGAGACGGCCTCTGTGACAGAATGATCCTCATCAGCCAAGGCCAACAAACATAGATTATGATCAGTATGACCAGGGAATCTTTGTAAAAAAACAGAAAGATGTTTGAGATGTATAAGATCGTATAAACGACATTGAAACAGAATATGAGAGGGAGTTTCCACGTGCTAGTTTTCAAAGGGACAAAGGCGTTCAGGAAAATCGATAGCAGAAAGGCGACCCTCAAAAACCATAGATGGCAAGGCATTTAACCAAGCAGACATGAACAAATGCTTGCCTCTAGTTAAAATTTGGGAGAGCAAATACGAGGCCATGCTAGGGCGAAACCTTACAAATGGGAGATAGTTCACAAGATGGCGGGAAGCTCTTATGGCCGCCATCTCTTCTTGAAATTCCCTATCCTCTACCCTAGCTACCAAAACCTTTACCGCTGCTGCTAACTCCTTTCCCCTCAGATGGTCCAGGCTGAATCCCAGCTGGCAGAGGAATAATTCCACTGCCTGTCACCACAAGCTCTTAAATGGATCTTCAATCCAAAGGGATATAAGTCCCCTTGATTGAAGAAGAGATGACTTGGCCCAAAATTTGAGGACACCAATCCAAGCCCTGGTAGACCATCTGAGCTGCCCCATCTCATGTCTAATGGCTGCATATGGTGTAGCACTGGGGATCCTCAGAAATCTTTGGAGGAAATGAGCCTGAACGCTATCTAATTTCCTTAATTTTGACACAAGATGGGGGGCCCAAACTTCAGCCCCAAATAATAACTGAGCTCGGACCTTGACATTAAAAACTTTGATTGCGGGTAATACAGCCCTCTTCCCAGATCTGCTGTAGAGTCTGACCAAAGGGAGGGAGAAACCCCTCGCGGCAGACAGTGCCTTCTCCAAATGGTCACTCCAAGAGCCAGCTGCATGAAAAAGTAGGCCCAGGTATCGGAACGACTTTAACCTGGGCAATGCTGTGGCCATCAATAGACCAACGATAAAGCTTATGGGCTCTGATGAAGACCATTATTTTAGATTTACCATAGTTTATTTAGAGATCATTTTGATGGCAAAACTCTGAAAAGCAGGCCATCTGCTTATTTAGGCCTACCCGGGTCTGAGATAACATGGCAATATCATCAGCGTATAATAAACACCCCAACACCAGGTCAGACAATTTGGGGGGGGGGAGGGAAACGGATGCGGTCAGCCGGCCGGCAATGCCATTGATGAAAAGATTGAAGAGAACAGGCGCTAGTACACAGCCCTGCCTGACTCCTGTCCAAGTTGGAATTTCTTTCATCAAGTGGCCAGACCGACCCAACTTCACTGCCAAGAAAGTATCTGCATGAAATTGCCATAGAACAAAGAGTAACCATCAAGGCAAGCCTTTCATATAACATGCCCCTATTTACAAGGTCAAAGGCCACCCGCAGGTCTAAAAAGGCCACAAAGAACTTTCCATTCTTGGCAGTGTATTTCTCCACAAGATGTTGAAGGATGAGACAGTGCTCAACAATCGGGCACCCACTCTGAAAACCCGCCTGCTCGAGGCAAAGTATCCATTCCTGGGATATCCAATCATTAAGTTTTTGCAACAACCATTTGCCATAAACTTTGCAAGTAGTGCAAAGAAGGCTACTGGGCCTATAGTTGGCTGGAGACATACGGTCTCCCTTCTTATAAATAGGGACAACAGTCGACCCCCACTTAGGGGGGATTCTACCCGTATTGTTTATCACCGTAAACAAAAAAGCCAACCTTGGAGCCCACCAATCTAATTATTGTTTTATGAGGTCAATAGTAATCAAATCCGGGCCAGGGGCCTTACCATTCTTAAAAGAACTAATGATTTCAGCCACTTCGTATAGGTTACCGGCGACCGGGGGGGAGGGAAGACACCTCTCCACTTAGACCTGGATCAACCAAAGGGACGTGCTCACTGCCAAAAAGATTTTGGAAGTGGAAAACCCAAAGTCCCTCAGGAATCGAACAATGAGAAGGGCCTACCTGCATTCTACCGATGGCATTTGCAAGCCGCCAAAACTTCCTACCATTACCCTGGCCTGCCACCTCTATGAATGCATCCCAGTAATTTCCCCAATATTGAAGTTTTTTGGTCTTAATTGTAGTCTTGTATAAATTCTTTAATTCAAAATAACAAGGGGGAAGAATATCTGTCCCACTAGTCCTATACTCATGGTAAAGAGACAAGAGTTGCCTCCTAAGGTCCCTGCACTCCCGATCGAACCAAATTTTGGAATGCTGGGAGGAGGAGCCAAGCCCCTGGGGCTCCGAGCAGCAAGACAGTAATAATCGGCCCAGATTTTTGAAAACATTTCAGAAAACTGGGTAACAACCGATAACTGAGAGTCCCCTTCTAAGAGGTATGCACCCTCACTACTCGTTGGGTTATTTAATATAAAGGATTTTACCCTAGATAGCATAGTGGTGTTCAGTTTAATAGATACATGATGGGGACCTAGGCGAGGGGAGACACTCTCTTCAATCAAGAAGGCTGGAATTGAACCCTTGTCAAGTAAACCAATAGTCAGAGGAAAATGGTCACTACCATGGGTCGACCCCACAGCAAAATTTTTAACAAAGGGAAGTAGATCCATAGAAACAGACATATAATCACATACACTGGCCCCTGCGGGTCCCACGTAGGTGAATTCATCACACGGGTCCCCAAAACTGGATCCATTCAATATGAAGAGGGAAGATTCCCTTACCAAATTTGCAAATAGAGAGCCTGAGCTATTAAAGATCACATCCTTGGACTTCCTAGGGCCCATAGGGGCAAAATCCCAACCCTCATTATTTGCAAAAGATGGGCCATTCTCCTCCTGGGCCAAACGTGCATTAAAATCGCCAGTTAATAATATCTTGGCCCTAGGGTGTAAATACGCTAACTCAACAAGCATCTCACTGACCAAAGGCCAGAGGGTAGATTTATACATTTTAGCATTCACAGGGGGGATATATACATTGACCAAGGCAATACAAAAATCACCCATTTTAAACACCACGACCAGCACACATGGCGGCTTAGTATACACTGTAACCACCAGATCTTTGAAGGAATTTGCTATAAAGCAAGCCAGACCACCACTTGGACGTCCCCTAGATGCCAGGGTAAAAGCTGGTAGATGAAAAACCATGTAGTTTTCAGACATTGGTTGGGTGGTTGCCCATGTCTCCTGAACTGCGATAATGGGGAACCTCCTCAAATATTCTTTGGCTTCAGGGGAAAACAGAAGCCTTGACCAGCCTGCACAATTCCAGGAGCATACACGGAGAACCTGGACACCATGACATTGCCTGTGTCACAATATCGGAGCCTCAGCCCCTTCTACCATATCATGGATATTGTTGACATTGCCTGGGACTATTGCCTGTTCTTGTGGGTTCACTGATTCCAAGGGGACAACCGCCTCAGTCCCAGACACACACACCCCTGAGTCCTCTTCCACCCCTGTACACCCCAGGCTTTAACCTGGGGGCAGTCAATGCATCCCCCGTCCATCAGATTTTGAAAGATGGTCCGGGAGAACAATATCTAATATTGAGAGGAGGGCCTGAAGGGGACCATCCAACACTACAGCTTGAAGTTGAACAAGCCCTGGTTTAACTCCTCCATCTATTAAAGGACCCTGGCTAGGCACCTGTTTCTGGGACCTAGAAATAACCTGGGCCAGGGTTGATATACATATAGATATACAATCTGTCTTTGTTAAATCCAGTGTATCACACCCACTGTCCCCCATTTGCCGTTCGCCCGCTGCTAGTTCCAAACCCACCGTTCCTAATCCACAAGTCCCTGAACAGTATGGGATTGAGTTATTCTCCATGGTGGAGAGTGCAGCTGCATCCACTAGAGCTGAGGGAAAATCATTGATATCCCTCGGTCCAGGGTTTGGAACAGTTTTCTTCCCCATGGGAAGACAACCGCTGCAGAATTGGGTACAGGAGGATGATTATCTTGTAGAAGGGTGACCTTCCCATTAGTTTTACTAGAGTAGCCAACTGCCAAATCAGGCAGCTCACAGTTAACTACGCACTTCCCCAACTGCTCATGGAGCCCCTACAGGGACTCTAACAATTCCTTCTGTTCTGGAAGTAACACACCTTGGACCAGCCCCCTAGAGACTGGGGCTGTGTCCATGGGACTGACTAGAGTTCCATCCTGGGCAAAAGAATCACTTATCCTTGCCCTTTCCTACAGATCTATTAAATTCTTCTTGGTAGATACTAAGTTCTCCATCAAGGGAAGAGCTGCACTATCAGCCTTTTGACTCCACTGGGAAAAACCAGAGTTAAAACAAAAAGTTCTTCGAGCAAGGTTAACATGTCGCCCATTAGGCTTAATATCACCATTAATATATTCATACCTCAGCTGGCTCCCACTCTCCTGCTGTTTCGGATATATGTAAGACCTGGCTGTTCCATCAGGCTTTTGGCGAGGGATAGGGGTGGGGTGGGGGTGGGGGTGGGGGTGGGGATGGTGGCTTTCCCCACATATTGGGGTATTTTAAAATTGTAATTGTAAATTGTTTTAAAATTTTATATTGTTTTACTGTTTTAATGAATGTTGTTCGCCGTCCCGGGCTGCCCTGTGGGCAGGAGGGGCGGGATATAAATTTTAAATAAATAAATACCCTGGGGTTACAGTGTTATAGATTTTAGCAATATAAAACAGCCCATGCCCTTAATATTAATTCACGCGCAAATAAATGAGCCACCCAATTGCCAGAATTAAATTCCACATTCAGAACCCGGTGATTATTTGATTGACAGAGGTGGCTTATCGAGATAATATTTCTCCTAGTTAAGGGTAAATTTAATAAAAATCTTAAGTGTTCTGGAATGTCCAATGGAGAATTCCACTGGGGAAATAAACCTGAAGGGAGCAGTAGAACAACAAAAACAACATTGCAAGGCAAAAAAGCAAACTTCCCTTCCCCATCAAACAAAATATCAGATGAGCTCAGGTGCTCCGAACCAGTCATTGTTACCTTATCCAAACTGGAGGGTGATCTTCCTGGTGGGCTGGCTTTAACCACACCATTGTTTAAATCAGCCAAATCCCTCCCAGCCTCACTTGCACTATTTTGCATAGTTGACCACAGCATACATCTTTCAACCTTAATGGTGAGATCATTGATTTGCTCAAACAGTAAACGTACTGTCTGAGCAGTCAACAAAATATGGTCAGCTAAAAAAGTAGAGCAGTTAGCTGGATTAGAATGGAAAGAATACTCCTTAGATGGGGGCTGGGCACAGCACAAGAGAGAGGAGTTGGAAATAGGCAGATTAACCAACTCCAAGTTCTCCCCCACATTGTCCTCCTCCTGCAAACCCAATAGAACAGAGAATCTGTTAGAGGTATCTATAGCTTGTGCTACAAAATTACTAGTAGTCTCCAGAGTGTCTACAAAAAAGGAGTCTATTTTCCTCTGCTTGAAGTGTTTGACCTCTGGGGGGGAGATCAGGGCTGCATCCGCCCACGAGCGCTTTGTGGTAGACATGAAGATCGAGAGTGAGAAAAAAGGAACCAAAACAAACCCCTCCCTTGCTCCCAGGAATCTCCAAAGGGACACTCCTAAGGGTCGCGCACCCTTTGGTGCGTGTCCCTTAGGCGTGTGCCCCAGGTGTGCGCCTATGACACTGCCATAGGCTCGCAGATCACTTTAAGCCCTGTGGGGCTGCCTCCCGGTTCTCCAAGGGTGCAGGTGAGCACAATCACTAAACAAGTCAGCCGCCCGCTCCGGCACAGCTCTCTCTCCCACCCTAGATGCCTCCAGCTGATACTTTCCAGTATTAATAATGAACGTCAGCCACTTTATAAATCAAACATTTCAATCATTAGAGATTTAATTAAAGATGATATAGTTTTATTAAAGCAAAACCTGTATGGCACAGCTGAGCTCATGTCAAACTACTGGAAATACTGCTGAGTTCTAATTACTGATTTTTCAGTGAATGGAATTTACNCCCCCTTCCACCCGCGCAGCCTGGGAGGGGGAGGGAATTAATTTATTTCATTGGTTTCAATGGGGACACAGCGCCCCATTGAAACCAATGAAATAAATCCGGCACCGGCATACCGGATTTAATCCAGGAATCCGGTTTTCGCAGAACCGGTAACCGGTAAATCCGGTAGCCGGTAATGGGCCCGGGGTCCCACCACTACTGCCTATACACATTCAATAATAACGGAGACATAGGATTGAACCCTGCGGAACGCCACAGGTCAAGGCCTGGGGGCTTGATGTTTCAGCCCCCAGCACCTCCCGCTGGCTTCTCCCCAAAAGGAATGAGCAGAACCACCCAAGGACAGTCCCGTCCAGGCCCCCCAGCCATCTCAGCAGCAGCCCATAGTCCACTGTGTCAAAAGCAGCCGAGAGATCTAGCAGGGTCAGAAATGTTGAGCATCCTGTGTCCATCTCCCATCAGAGATCATCCACTAAGGCCACCAACGTCGTCTCAGTATCATAGCTGGGATGGAACCCAGACTGAAAAGGGTCAAGGAAACCGATGTTACCCAGATGTGCCTGGAGCTGTATCGCCACCACCCATTCAATAATCTTCCTAAAAAGGGAAGATTAGAGATGGGTCAGTAGCTGGTGAGTGCGTCCACATCCAAAGATGGCTTCTTCAGTAGGGGGCGCACCACAGCCTCCTTGCGACTGGGTGACAATCTCCCCTGCCGAAGGTATGCATTGACTACCCTCACCAGTACCGTCCCCAAAGTTTCCCTGGAGGCTTTCATCAACCAGGATGGGCACGGATCTAATTCACAACTGGTGACTCTAACAGACCCCAAGACATCCACCACATTGGCTGGCGTCACTTCCTGATGTTTCAATGCTGGATCAACTCATCAACTGAGTGACTGTCAGTGTCTAAGGTTAACTCCCTCAGAGCCTCCTGGAACCGCTGCGGTTCCATAAACCTCTGAGGGCAGACCAACCTAACTGGTCCAATCCCCTTCTGGTGGTGGTGCGCCGAGACGCTGGCCTGTAGGAGATAATGATCCGTCCATGACAAGGGTGTGACCCTCACATCCCTCACTAATGGATCACCCACCTCATAGCCAGAACAGAAGACCAGGTCAAGGATGTGCCCCCCCACATGGGTCAGACAGTTGACCACCTGGGACATGTCTATGGTTGCCATGGAAGCCATGAACTCTCGCCAATGATAAAACTTGTAATAAAATCATAAAACTGAAACCCCTGAAACATAGCAAGTTTGACAAAACAGTGCTTAAACCCAGATTAACCCTTATTTTAAGTACTGCAGCATGGGGGCACCCATCCCAGGGAGGCCCTCTGCACTGCAGTGTGCCCAGGGTAATGGTGTGGCCCGATCAGGTGCAGTGCAGAGCAGGACAGGGCAGTGTGAGGTGGGCGGGGAGAAATGGAGTCAATAATGGAAAGCAAACAGGACAGTGAGTAATCAGAGGAGGGACAGAAAGCAAATGGGACAGCAGTGGAGAAAGAGCTAAGCCAGGGTGAGGAAGGAAGAGGGGGTGAAGATCTGCTACCTTTGCTTTGACCAATATGCAACTGGATTGCAGATTTGTAAAGGAGTCTGCCTACCAGTCAATAAGTGGCAAGAAAGTACAGGGGGCAACTGAATGCAGAGAAGATAGAAGAAATGCTGGAACTGAAACTGATGACAGTAAACGGTAAAGTGACAAACAACAAAGTGGTAAACAGAATCCCAGTAAGCAAATTATCTGAAAATTGAGAAACGGAATATAGATAAAGACATTACAGAGGACAGAGATGTTGTCAATTCTACTGATATGGTATTGGGAACTGGGAAGTCCCATTTTTGTGAAACCTCGTTTCAAGCCTAATGAATGTTTTTTTAAAAATAAATAAATAATAAAAATAAATAATAAAAACCTCAGCAGATGAAGTTATAAAAATGCAAAAGGCAACTGCAAGTTTGTTTATGTAGTATGCTTTTAAAACTAGTTTTATCATCAAAATTAGAAAAAAAAAGTTTGGCAAATTCCATCATCTAGGTCTCAGTCTTCCTAAATGTCTACCTCAAATTCCCCACTTCATCATCTTTAAAAAGGTGATTATGCATATCATCAGAATTCCAAGAATCAAGGGAGTTCTTATTGTGCTAGGAGCTGTAGATATCTAAAAAAAGAGCAGTTTCCAAGTCAGAGAGTTCAATCAAGATGGGAATCAGAATGCAATAGGGGTGTGCAATTCATTTTTGTTATTATACGAACAAAAACAAAAACAAAAAATTCTGGTTTTGTTTTCATTATTGTAATAACAAAAATGAAAAATAATAATGAAAACAAGAACAAAAATAAATTTTCATTTTTGAAATGGGAAAAAACTGAAAAACATATTTTTGGCTATAGCTTTTTTGTTTGTTATTCAATTCTGAAAAAACTTGGGGAGATTATACCCCAAACAGGGGGCACTATATGTGTAGCTGGGTGTGTGTGTCTCTCCCAGAGCCCGCGGGGCACAGAGGAGCTCACAGGGGAATTAACAGCCCCCCGGTTATGACCTTTACCCCTCTTTCTCGGGGCTATGCTATGTGGGTACCCAGTGGGGTACCCAGCCTTGGCCTCCAACCTCCCTTTATAGCCAAGGCCTGACCTGCCAAGTAGTGTGTCTGCCTGGCATCTTGCCCTGTGGGGCCCTTGGCTCTGTCCCTTCTATCTGACCTGTTCATGGTCTGGATCCTCTGAGGAAAGTCGGGCCCAGTCCGGCTGCGAGTCCAGTCTGGAGAGGAAGGGGGCTCCAACAGCGAGCTCAGTGCCATTTGACCCTACTCAGCAGGCTCCTACCCTTACATCCTGGTTACCCAGACCTTGTGGATAGGGAGCTACCCTGGCCAGGCCTTGTAGATAGGGAGTCCGGTCTGGAGAGGAAGGGGGCTCCAACAGCGAGCTCCGTACCCTAGCTTCCCCCTGCTTTAACTGAGCTTCAGGCCTTTATAGGCCCTGAGCATGCTCAGTGCCTACTCAGCAGGCTCCTACCCTTACATCCTGGTTACCCAGGCCTTGTGGATAGGGAGCTACCCTGGACAGGCCTTGTGGATAGGGAGCTACCCTGGACAGGAAAGCCACCCTATTACACACACACACACACACACACACACACACACACCCCGTTTAAAAAAACCAAGGCCCTGGGAGGGACCTTGGGGTCCAAGAAAAGAAAATAGGGCAGACAATAACCACCCACCCTCTACTGGGCAACTTCAGTTCATGACTGCTGCTTCCCCAATCACTGGCAGGTTAACGTCACCCAGCCAGGGGTTTGCAGCCCTGCCCAGCGTGTATGCCGGCTGAGTAGCGGGAAAGAAAGTCTATGTGTTTCAAGTCCTTTCCTGGCATATGACGGATTGAAAACGAGAAGGAATGTAAATCCAGATACCAACTGGTTAATTGGGCGTTGGAATCCTTCATAACCTCCAACCATTTGAGAGGGGCGTGATCGGTGGTCACCCGAAAGGGCCGGCCTAATAAGTAATATTTAAGGGTATCGAGGGTCCAGGAAATGGCTAAGCATTCCCTTCAATGGTTGAATAGTTTCTTTCATCCAGAAGAAGTTTCCGACTAATATAAGCAACTGGATGGTCACCGTTGGGCCACTCTAGGGATAGGAC
>QEPC01009431.1:139134-158837 GCA_003113815.1 Sphenodon punctatus | reverse complement strand
TTCGGTTTGGTTTGAAATTCGAGTTCGGTTCGGAAGTTCTATTCGGTCAACCGAACAGACCGAGTTCGGTCCGAACTTCCGAACTGCGTTCGCCCATTCCTATTCCTGATCACTGGGGTCAGGAACCGAGTTTGCTACATCAGGGTCATTCCTTCCAGAATGTTCATTACAGAAAGGCAATGATTCCTGAAGTTGGGCTCATTTAAAAAACAGACATTGATTATAAAAAGGATTTGTTATAATGAAGTTTCACCATATCTGCGTGGATATCGACCAATGCAGACTTGGGGACTGATGGATTTTTACATTGTTTCATTTAAGGGGATAGGGTGACTGAAAAATCATAATATTTTTAAACATAGGATTTTACTTGAGATCATTCATGAACTATGTGTTCTTGAAATTTGATTAAAGAAAACATCTCCTCCCAGGTTAAGATTGGGCCTGATATGAATATTCAGTTTTCATTTATCAATATAAAATATAATTGCATATAATTGAATTATATTAATTGTATCTTGCACATATAATTGCATTATACTGATTGCATCATTATAATTAATTAGTTATATGAATCACATATACCTGCATATTTAGTCATATATAACTAGTACTCAAGGTTATAAATGGAATGTTATTAAAGGATTATAGATGTTATAAATCTACTAATTGAATTTATTATATATTATAATTATTAGCTGATCACATATAACTGAATATTCATTTAGTTAGAAAATTTCACTGCAGCTAGTTTATTTTATTTAATTAAGTTAGTTAGTTAGTAATCTGTTTATTCCAGGGATGGAGAACCTGAGCCCCAACGGTCATATGTGGCCCATGGCTAGTTTTTAATGTGGCCCCTTTTCCAGTTCTTGCATCTGGCCCCTGGAACCAGGTCCTACCCTGAGGCAGTGAAAGACTGACTCAGGAGAAGGAAGCAGAGATGAGGGCATGCATAAAAAGATAGGGAATGGCACATATCCATGAGGATACTGACCCTCCTCTTCCTGAGTGCATCACTACTGACCCTTCTATGCGGCCCTCAAAGCTTGTACTAATTTTCAAAGTGTCCCTGGGAGGTTTCCCACTCCTAGCTTATTCAGTAGTACTAATAAGCTTTATTTAGTACCATTCAGTGCTAAAATAGTACTACCAAAGTTAACACAATACTAAACAAGTGAATAAATAGACTAACCAAAGTGAAATCACCAGAACAAATATTTGGTTCCATAAAAAAGCAGGAAATCACTTCCTAGTATTCACTTAAGTTAAATGGAAATGATTATACTGAATTGAATGGATTTGGTTTCCATTCCTAACATTTGTTTCACTCCTCGTTATGGTAATAAAAGAAACAATATAAATACATAGAAATTGCTTGAGCATTATTCTCAGTTATCCTACAGTTTGTGAAGACATTGGTGCAAGGTGAATGCAAAGTGAGTGCAAAATTCAACTACTATTCATTTTGCAGTAGTAAATGACAGTTTTGCAGAGGCGTAACTCACTATGTGTAGCGTAAGTACTTGGCTCTTATTTAAAAAGAAAACAAACCCAACAGTCACTACTAGAGGGGCTATGATCTCTGTCTTAGTGCTCTTTCCATTGTACTCCAATTTAGGGATGGGCGTTACAGATTCGGATTAATCACATCTGTCTGAAAACACCCACAGAAAGAGAGAACATTTTGGAGTGTCGCCAGTGGAGTAGGCCAGCCAAACCCGGGGCACTGGCCTGAAGCACAGCAGTGTCTATCTAATGTGTGTACCCACACTGCTGCTCCGCTTCTAGTCTGCCATTGTCATGGGCAACACCATAGCATTGTGGATGCTCTAGCCTGCAACTCTATAGTATGTGGGGATGCTGCATGGGTGGACCACAGGCCAGGGAACACATTCGGACCACCTGATCAGACTGGGAGCAGACAGATGCAGGGGTGCACCCCTGGAGCTGCTCCAGGGGCGGGCAGTCCCACATTTGTCTAAAAACACCCAGAGAAAGGGGTGTGTGTGTGAGGGGCTATGTGTGGGATGGTAGAGGGCTGGCAGTGGGGTACCAGCTTGGGGTGTTAGAAGTTAACTGAGGGGGCAGGGGTGGAAAGAATGAGATTTTAGTTGTATTGTATCGTACTTAATAAATTACCCTATGTCAAATTACAATTTTTTTAAAAAATTCCATAATTTTAATGCTAATCTCATGATTTTGGCAGCCAGACTCATTAATAAATTCTGCTACATTTGCACATGACTACCCTGTGCCCATCCTGAGCATAGCAGAATTTATTCATTTATTAATGACTCTGATTGCCAAAATCATATTAACATAAAAACCATGAGATTATTTTTTTAAAAAAAATTAAGTTTGACAAAGAATTTATTAATATTTTATCCATAGTGTAATAATAAAACTGTATAATGTGTTAGTTGTTAACACCTCCCTTTCTCCCAAAGGCAGTAGCAGAGCCCTTTATTCCTTTTGTATAAAATGGAAGACACTAATTCTTGTGTACTGCAAGGATGGGAGTTCTGGGTGACAGAATCAGAGCAGGAAAAGGATCAAGCTAAAATATTTTCCCCCTCGCACTATACCAAAGATTGCATACTAACACATATATACAGTACTTCCAACCCCACTCTTCCAAAAACAATAATTAGATTAGTGTAAAAAGCATGAATTATTATTTATTTTTAAAGGGAAAAAAAGTAAGTTGGGGTTGTGGGTTATTTGTTAACTCATGACTACAAGAGCCAGGGCAGCTCAGTGCAATAAAAACAACACACAATACAAATAAATGACATATAAAACAACAAAAAACCCACCAACTCACATACCATCCCACACCCTGCGCTCACGAGCCTCACCCAGCAGTCTCCTCCACTCTGTCCACATATTCTCCCCTCCAAACCCATACCTTTCTCCCTCCCAGAGGGGCACTAGTTGTCCCTAAATCCCTCTTCCCCTGCAGCCCCCGCAATACAACTGAATCAAAACCAAACCTCATCTTATAACACTCCTACTCTGTCACTTACAACTAAGGGTATTTTCAGACGTTACGAGATCACAGTCAACCACAGTGAACCACGCTCAATCCCGCGGCGGGGCCAAAGCACCCTGAACGTCTGTCTGGAGGCCACCAGATGTTCACCCCAGTCAATACCCACATGGGGTCAAAATCAACTACGTTTCTGGAGCTCCCCCCCCCGGACCATCTCCGAAAGCGTGGTCAAAGAGATTCCCAGTGGGAAACAACAAAATGTAACATCTGGATGGCAACCACCGGCCGGAATCAAAGGAAATGATTCCCAGCCAGGGACAAAGCACGCAGCGTCGCTGCCAGGCAACCAGCAACAACACAGGCACCGGAGGGAGATTTAAAGGGCAATCTGCAGCAGGGAAACATGGTGGGATGGAATGAGGAGGGAGGCAGAGGAGAGCAGTGGGAGAGAGAGTGAGGGAGAAGGAGGAGGAGGCAGTGGCAGTGGTGGAGGCAGGCAGAGGAGCGGGACATGGTGATTGTGCTGCGGATGGAGGAGGCGGAGGGACAACAACAGCAGCAGCAGCAGCCGGGACAGGCTGCCCCGGGGACATCAGCTGGACCGGGGGAGGAGGCACCCCGGAAACGGGTAAGGGGAACCAAGGGGAGGGGAACAGGTGGCACAGGGGCACCAAGGGGAGGCAGGGGTCCCGTCTGGGCACCAGACTGGGAGGGGGGAAAGTAGGTGGGCCACGGGAGGGGGTAGAACTGCACCCAACCATAACCCCCCCCTGCGTCCCGCAGACATGGAAACGAGCCCAGGTGGCCGAGCCCCCGGAGGACACCGGCCCAGCCCAGGTGGAGGAGGACGAGGCGGAGGCACACCTGTACATAGGGGGTGAAATAAATGCTTTGGGAACTGTATTGCTTTCTGTGACCATTTCTGGCCGATGGGTGGGGTGGGGGTTGGGGTCGCCGCCCATGTCGGGGCTGGCCCTGGGATCCTCCAGGGACACCACGGGGGTGGGTCAGGTGGTGATCACCCTCACGCTTCGGCCTCCTGGCTGATATGCCTCGGCAGGGCACCACGGATGCGCTTGGCGTAATGGTACTCCCTCGGTTTGTCCGCATTCACGTACAGTGGCACAGAACTGGGGGTGGTGGATAGGCTCCGGGTATTCCAGGGCTGCCCCATCGGTCTCGCACATGTTGTGCAGCACACAGCAGGCACTGATCACCAGGGCCAAGGTCTCCACAGTGTAGTCCAGCTGGCCAGCGAGGCTCCTCCAGCGCTGCTTGAGGGCCCCGAACGCCCGCTCTACCACAGTCCTACTGGAACACAGGCGGGAATTGTACAGTGCCTCCACAGGGTTGCGGGCAACTGGGTACACTTTCATCAGCCACCAGTGAGGGGCTAGACCAGGTCACCCAGGATACGGGGGGGCATCGGTACCCCCTCGATCTGGGTCATCCCCATGTCAGCAAAGTCCCCCCAGAACATTCGGGCATAGAAGAGGGAGATGGTCATGATCTTGGCATTGTGACTGCAGCTGGAGATGCCTGTAAAGATGTCTATGAACCTCCCCTGGTGAGTCACAACCACCTGCAGCTGTAATGAGTGATACCTGTGCCTGTTGACATACTCCGCGGCCTCCCCTGCGGAGGGGCGGAGGATCTCAATGTGGGTTCCATCCACGGCAGGTATGCAGTTGGGGAAGTCTCCAGCCACGAGTCTGGCCATCACGGCCCCCTGGTCCACCAGCTGGATTGCTCTGTCCAGGAGCACACCCTCCACAGCCTCACACACATCCCGGAGGATACAGGCAACGGTGCTCAGGCCGATCCCGAAGTGCTGGGAGATGGACCGGCAGGAGTCGGGCATTGCTAGGGCCCAGACCCCAATGACCACCTGCTGGACCATGGGGAGGGGGGTCCTCATGGGGGTGTGCTGTCTCCTTTTTGGCCCCCCTGTCTGCCTCTGCACCCGGTATTCTCCTCCATGATTGCCTTCCCCGGTGCCTGGGTCCGGCTCTCTGCACGGCCTCACCGACTCACCTGGGTCCAGCTGACTATCCTGGGTCACCGGCGCTCCCTTCTGCGGCCCTAGCCCCCCCCCTTGGGTGCCTGTGTGACCTTGGGGTTCTGGAGATCCTGGACTGCCCCTCCCAGCTCCCTCCAGGCAGTGGGGGGACTGTGTCTTTGGACCTGCTGCGCTGCACCGACTCTCTTGCCTGCCCTCCATTGCCCCCTCACCGGTGTGTGGGGTCTGCATGTGCCTCCTGGACCATTCCTGGGCTTCTCCCTGTGCCATGTGGGCTCCCACTGTGCCCTGGGCCCAAGCTCCTGGGGGCCCCCATTCCAGAACTGTCTGTGTTGCTGTGGGGGCACCTGTGTGGACAATTCTGCTGTGGGGGTTGTGATTGCCGTTGCCTGTTTCCTGCCCTCCCCTGTGCCATTTCCCCACCTCTCCCCTGTGCCACGCCCCCCCTGTACCCAGTGTGCCTTGTGTGTTGTCCGGCCACCTGTGTTCCCCCCTCCCTTCCTTTCCCTTCTGTGTGTGTGTGTGTGTGTGTGGCCCGGGCGTGTGTTTGTGCTGTGTGTTCCACTGTGCCCCCATTGTCTGTGTGCTTGTTGTGTGTGGTACCTGGCCAGCTCTTCTCCCTCTCCCCGCTTCCTTCCCGTTTCCCTTGTGTGGGTGTTCCCTTTTGTGCCTTCTGGCTTCGTTTGCTCACAGGCACCCCTGCCTGGTGCCTTCTGGGTGTTTTGACCATGACCAGGAATCATTGGCACATCTATTACACAGCCCCGGTCCATGATCTGTCAGCCCGATTCCCTGCCGTGGTCCTGGTCCCATCATGTCTGTTCGGAGCTTCTTTTGACCAAGGGGATGGGTTGTTCAGTTCACCCCTGCTGGGAAACCACTGTGGTGAATCAGGACCGCATAACATCTGAAATCACCCATAAACCTCATTCCTTCCACCCCTACCCCCTTAGCCCACTTCCTGCCCTACAATTGTTCACCCCCCTGCCAGTCCCTCCACATACTTAACCCTCCACCCCTACTTCCTGGTGCTGGAGGATGCCAGTCCTCCACCACCCCACACCTAGCCCTTCACCCCCACCCCCCTCTCTCAATGGCTCATGCATTCTAATGTGGCTATTGGAATGGATAGCCCATTGAAAAGAATGGCAGATGTTGCCCATTGAAATCAATAGGAAAATCCGAAACCAGAAATACGAATCCATAAATCCAGAAAGTCATAAAATTTGACATACGAATCCATAATTAAACTGAATCCATAAATTGAGCTGAATTTCCAACCCCAATGCAGCTGAAGCATAGGTTATGCTACACCACACATAAAAGGCACATTTTTTATTTTGTTCTTTTTTGGTTAGTGGAATACAGTAACAGAAAATAATATCAGTACTGTAATGGGCATATTATGGTAGTTGCTCCTGCTGAAATGCATGCATGGCATTCCAGCGACTGATGCACTGAAACAGTTACTGCCATCACAAATATTCTCCTTCACTATTTTGTTCCATCAATTGCGGCACTTTGAATTCCTAATTGAGCTCTTTCACATAAACGAAAAAGGCTTTGCAGTCAAATGTACATTCCAGGTTAACGTTTCACAAGCCTTCAGGCAGAAGTAACTTTCAGCTGTTTAAATCACACTCTTTTCTGGGCTGGCTCTTGTGTTCACTCTAGACTTTATATTGGCAACAAAACAGTAGCACTATTTTAAAAAAAAACCTACTGTACAAGTGCACAGCTGTCAGTCAACTGGCCCTTTTCTGGGGCAGACACTTATTTTCTCTTCAGTCTTGAGGCTAAGGCCCAAATTGGTGAATTAGCAAATAAATGCATAAAATTTGCCAAATGGAATTCCCCTCTTCCTGCCAGCTTCCCTAACTGATGAATTTTTATGGTCAGAAATGCTGTTGCAAAAGTCCCCAAAATACCTTGGCAGAGAGGAGGAGATCCTTATCTGCTCTTGGAGCTCCCAACCCAACAGGTGTCAGAAACTGAGACAATTCCACCTTTCCTACAAATGAGACAAGAACTTGTCTTCACTGGAGAAGAGGGAAAGAAATTTAATCACATGAAGATCTAGACTCTGAAATAAATGTCTACACACACATGCTCAGTGTCTAGGTCAGGATCAAAGCCCAGATCAGCAGCCAGAGCACGGTCAGAGTCTAGTTACTATACAAAAGGGTAATCCAACGTCATGAATCACTGCCAGCTCCAGAGCCAGAAGATGAACAACGAAGACAATTCAGGAAACAGAGGTTAAAGGCCATAAAGGAAGAGCTGAGGCAAGTAGTTGGGGATGAACGGGTTTGATGACCAATCAGGATCAGAGGGCATGGTGCAGTTGTAAGAAAGGAACACTGCTGTGCAGTTCCCCAATTGGAGACACACCCGCTTCCAGTTCTTCACTGGCCTGGGTTTGAGGCTGGCATTTCCATATGCATGATGATCTGTAGTTCTCAAAGGCAAAAGCCACCAGTCTTCTCCCTAGAAACTGCATAATCTGAATCACATAATTAAATTCAACATCCCTTTAAGAGGCAAAAAATTACAGAAGAATGGGGATGCAAGAAGAAATCAAAGGAGCAATCACATGGGTAAAATGCTTGCACACAGGCTAACAGAGAGATCGGAGTAAGTGCATATTGCCCTACAAAAACAAAAAAAGAATGAGAAGGCCACAAGTAGCCATTGGAGCAAAGGGAGGCCACTAAGGACAAAAAGACATTTCAAAAGTGGAAATTAAGTCCAAATGGCGGAAATAGACAGGAGCATAAACTCTGTCAAGATAACTGTAATATTACAATAAAGCAAGCTAAGAAGGAATTTGAGGAACAACTTGCTAAAGACAAACTACTTCTAATAAAAGTATATCAGAAACAGGACACCAACAGAGAGTCAGTTGGGCCATTACACAATGTTAAGATTGGACTACTTTCTGAATTTAGATAGGTCCTAATCAAACCTGTCCCAATGAAGCGATGAGTAACAAAGACGTGATTGTTAGATATGAATTTTCAGTCATTAGGAAAAACAAAGAGATCACTTTTCATCCCAAATATATCTTCTGATTAGCAGTCCCAGTATTAGAAATAAGTTGGTGTTGATTAAAATCACCCAGAAGGCAATGTGAAACTATGGTTTGAACAATGTTTTTATGATTATTAACAGCAAAATGAAAAGCATAAGTACAGCATAAGCCCAATGTAACTGCTGCTTTTTGGACTTCATGGAGTGTGCAGGATGCGTTGTTTTGTTTTAAAAGCATTACAATGCTTCCTGCCAATAACCGCACAAAGAGATAGCATCGCCTGTTCAAATAACTCATCTTCCAGGGACCTCTGGTCCACACTGTCTTCACTGGTACAGAGATAGCACACAGTAATTTATTATTATTCAAGCTCCATCAGATATTGTTCACCTTGTCTTTTTAAGGCCCAAATAGGAACTTAATTATGATACACGGTCATATATATTTTTCTTTGAATAAAGTGTGATGGATAATACATATTCTACCAAATTTGTCTATCAATTTTCTCTTGCTTGATGCACTAATGCATTCCAGGTGAGAGAGGTTATATCAGGAGATTTTCTCCTGTTCAGTCAGAAATTGAATTGGACTTGTAATCATGGATCAAAATTCTGCTTGCTGTATTATACATTTTTGTTCCCATTGCTTGGCTTGATTGGCCTGCATTTTTATTTTTATTTTTTGTGAGCATATTACTTGGCTCTTCAAAATAGCCAAAATGAAAAATCAATCCTTTTCATTAGCTCTGCATTTGATTGAACATACAAGGGTGTTACCACACAAGAAGGGAGGCTGCTGGAATGGGTCCCCATGCTGCTGCCACCCCCATGGGTAGTGTTGGGAGCCCTTCAAACAGGCAGACCCTGCCCACAGTTCATGGGTTTGTGCCAGTCACAAGAAATGGGGTAAGCACACTCCCCCCTCCTCGGGTGGGGTGGGGGCTGATTGGGCAGCCACTCTAGCAATCTCACTGTCCTCGAGTGGCCCAGGCACAGCGAGGTCACTGGCACTCCCCTTGCAGCGGTCAGATGGCCCCTGGGGACAATGCAGTTGCTCACACTTCTCTCCTACTCCGTGGCCCCTGCTGACTGTCAACTGAGAGAGTCATGCTAGCGCTGGCTCTGATTGAAAGGGGAGGTCAGAGCCAGGGAAGAAACCTTCCTTGGCCGTGACCCCCCCTTTCCATCAGATCCAGTGCTAGTGCATCCCTTTCATCTGATCGTCAACTGGGAGAGGGGAGAGTAGATGATATCTTCTCAGATCCAATGAGACCCCCCTGGGAACCTCTGTGCACCCCTCTCCTGGTGCTGGTGGACCTCAGGCTACATAGGACCCTAACGAGCAAAATCTGGCCCCATGGTTGCCTGTTTCATTGGTTTGGGCCAACCCACACAGCATGTTCCCCCTTCCTGGAGATGATGCCGTGCAGCGCTGCCTTGGAGCAGCCATCTGGTGGCCATCGTTCAGACAAGCAGGGAAATCCAGGCCAAAGGGGGGAAAACATCACATTTGTTAACACCACAAATGTTATTTTCTGTTCTGAAATGAAAATGTCATTATGTCCCGAAAGCAATTCCAAAATTGGCAGCAGGACAGAGATCCATTTAGATGGACTATTTTGAGGGTTTGCACACCATAATAATGCAGCAAATAAAGAACACTTTAATGTTCAGGGTAAAGCTTTCCACTTCTTTTACTCACATAAAACACTGTAGTAATTTATTGTATTTTATTTAAATTCACATGCTGTTTCATATGAAAGGTTCAGGGTGAATAGCAACAGTTTAAACATTTAAAGAGTATTTATTTATTTATTTATTTAAAAAAATGAAATTCCACCTAACCCTCTCCCCCTTCACTGCAACCACTGTCCCCTATCCCTTCCTGCCAAATGCTTGGCGAAATAAAAATGTTTTCTTGTGCTTCTGCAAGAAGATCAGCCTCAGACTTTGTCAAACCTCCAAGGGTAGGAAATCCATAATTATGGAGCAACCATGGAAAACTCCTCTCTTCATGCCCTTACTGTGTGATCTAGATGCAGTGATGGTACTTGCAATAGGGATGTACGAATGCAATTTGGATGTTCGGAGTTTGGACTGAACTCGGTCTGTTCGGACGTCTGAACTGAACGTCTGAACCGAACTCAAAAATGGCCAAACAGTTTGGTCGTGTCCGGATGAGTTCGGATGAGTTCAGGGGCGGGAAAAACGTGACTGGAAGGGGGAGGCAGCTGAGGAGCAGACTTCCTGGCACCAGGGGTGGAGACCAGGGGTTGTTTCAGGGCCAAATGATACCGATACCGAAAAAATCTTCGAATTCGGTATCAGTATCGATAGCGCTATTTTCGAATGTTCGGCCAAGTTCGGCCAAACCGAACTCTACAGAACCGAACAACCGAACCTGAACTCGGGTTTCAAACCGAACGACCGAATGTCCGAACGTCCAAACCGCATTCTGTTCGCACATCCCTAACTTTTAAGAAGATGCTCTTAGCTGACCTCAGGGATCGTAATGGAGCATAGGCGAGGAGGCAGTCTTTCAGCTGGGTGGGGTCTAGGTCATTTAGGATAATAATTTAGGATTATTTGTTTGTTTCAGTTTTATCAATAATAGTTTATTGCGTGACAATAAAGTCATTGCAAAAGATTATTTGTTTGATGATTTATACAGCAATGGACAGTTGTTTCCTTTTTCGTCTCATGGAACTATTTAGACGGATGCTGGTCATAAGCATAATTTGAGGGAGGAATGTTGGCAGCCCCTTCCACCCACATTTGAGATGCACCTCTTGTCGGATATTGCTATAGATACATGATGTGCAATAAGGTAAAGGTAACAGTGGCCACCAGAGAGAGACTAAAGTAATACATCTTCATTCAGTCCAAGCAACCCTCATTCATCCCCCACTGACATGTTTTAGCATGTACAGTTAATAAACGGGCAACCTCCTCCCCGCAGTTCAGGTGTTGGTGGTACCCACCGCAGGTGGCGCAACTCAGTGCTTTCCCTTTCCCCAACCCTGGCTCTGATGGAAAGGGGGGGTCACAGCCAGAGAACCCCCTTTCCATCACCTCTCCTCTTGCATCAGTGCTCACGTGCTCAGGTGGCTGCAGGAGGAGGAGGTCCTTCCTGAATCCCCACTCTCTTCTTACAGCCTTTTCACAGCTGATTGCTCTCTCACAGTCCCCCAACCATGCAATCAGTGATCAGCTGCGAAGAGGCTGCAAGAGGAGAAAGCATTCTTGGCGAGCTACAAGACAGTGATCAGCTGTGAAGTGGCTGCAAGAGGGGAGAGGAGAGAGAAGGAGTGCAGGTCTTTCCTGATCATGCCCATTCAATCTCCCTCTCCTCTTGTAGCTGCTTCACAGCTGATCGCTCTCTAGTAGCCATGCTAGGTGCGACTCTTTGTTTCTGGCAGACTTGAGTGCAAGTGAGGCTGCGGGCGAACCTAATAAATGGGAGGTGGATGCATGGGCAGGCACACATTAGCACACACTGGCCTGCACGGTGGGCCCACAATGTCCTGAATGCCATCGTGAGTGGGGGCTGCGTGGGGGCAGCATCTGGCAAACAGCTAATAGAGAGGCAGGAAAACACCCATCTGGGGCATGCTAATGTGGGCAATTGTCTCCTTTATTTTCACCCATAGTGGCCACGAGAAAAAGAAACACCCTTCTTCCCTGTTGCCTCCCCGTAATGCACCCTCAAGCCTTGGACACTGTTCCATGGAATGAGGAATCTCCTTCCACGGAATCCATGTTTTTATTTTCATCCACCCCATCCCCTTGTTTTTGACCCAGGTTGTGCTGTTCTACTTCACGAAATAAAAAAATATGAGTTAATACTTCATTTTACAATTCAGAAAGTGATAGAGAATAAAACAGAAAATATCATAATGCCACTATATAAATCTGTGGTATGACTACACTATGGATATCATGTGCAGTTCTCAAAAAAGATATAATAAAACTGGAAAAGATCCAGAGAAGGGCAACAAAAATAATCAACGATATGGAACGGCTTCCATACAAGGGGAGGCTTGGAAGGTTAGGACTTTTCAGCTCGGAGAAGAGACAACTGAAAGTTTATAAAGTCATGAGCAGTGTGGAACCAGTAAATAGGGAGTTATTTGCTCTCAGATAGTACTAGAGAGAGTACTAGTCCAGGAACAAATAGTACTACTAGTCCAGGAAACTAATTGGCAGCAGATTTAAAACAAATAAAGTGTTTTTCAACTAAGTGCACAATTACCAATTGAGTTAATTACTATTAATTACACAATTATGTATTATAATAATAATAATAATAATAATAACAACGGTTAATTACACAATTCCTAGTTTAACTAATTCGTTTAATGTTAACGGTTAAATGTTAATAGTTAAAGTTAATAAGTTGGAATATGAGCCACCTTGAGCCTAAGGGAAAGGGTGGGATACAAATTGAAATAATTTAAATAAAATAAATGAACTTGTGGACCTTTCTGCCAGAGGATGTGGGCAAGGCCAGTAGCATAGTTGGGTTTAAAAAAGGATTGGATAAATTCTCGGGCAGGTCCATTCATGGATATTTAGCCATGTAGGTTGGGGGATGTAACCTTCAACTCAGGAGCTGGGAGTGAACAACAGGGATTGGATCACCTCGTTATGACCTGGTGATGACTTATTGAAGCAACTGAGACTAACCACTGTCAGAGACAGAATGCTTGGCTCAATGGACCATTGGTTTGGGCTAGTAGAGCGTTTCTTAGTTCTTAAGCTGTGTGACTTCTGTGTGTGAATGCATGCAACGGCCAGATTGGTGAATGGCTAGAGTGGTGAAATGGGGGGAAGGGTGACCATCCAGACTTGTTTCTCCCTCTTGGGTTGTTGTGAGGATGAGCTAGATAAGGATTGTCAAGCATTTTGAACAATGAAAATACTATATAAATGATAAAATAATAATAAAATTACTGCAGGGATACAGAATATGATTCATGCATAAGGACAAGAATGCTGACATTTAAGTTCTCTGAGGGCTTAAGTTTTCTGAGGGAAACTGAGGGGCAGTAAGACTGCCACGGCATGTCTGAGGAGAGGGCAAGAGCCCAATGAGAAGAGGCTTAACAGCAGGCTACAGTGGGTGGAGAGCCATCCAGGATGCAGGGAGGAGGGGTTGACCTGGTGTCCAGAAATCCTCCAGGGTTGGAAGGCTTCCCAGAACCTCAGTGGGGCTCCAGTGGAGGAGGTTTAATAGTGGGCTACAGTTGGGGGTCAGCCAGAGAAAACTTAGTCATAGGCTATGGTTGGAGTAGAGGGTGCGGGAACGACTGGATGAGGGTGGGTGTGGAGGTGTGCACAGACTCAGTTCCCCAAGGCAGGGGAAAAATTCCCTGGACCCCCCTTCCCAGGGCCTGGTTCCCAGAGCTGGACAAGGGAGTTGAGGGGGGGATGGAAAGCAGGGGGCTCTTGCTCACTCCCAGCCAGGCAGAGGTAGGCAGAAGTCAGGGGGACCTCCCAAGATCCACCCCCCCCCCAGACCTGCTGGTTCCTAGAGCCAGGCACAGGGTGGCAGCAAAATGAGGGGGGCCATGGATGCCTCCCCTCCGGCCCACTCTCCGCCAGGGAGGAGGTAGGCCGAAGGCCTAGGATCTCCCTGGCTCTGCATGGGGAGAATAAATTCCCATTCTAGGTTTAAGCCTTGACCTTGACTCAGGTCAGGAGGAGGAGGAGGTGGTCAATGCTGGGAAGCAGTTAGAAGGCGGTGGTCAGTGCTGGGGATCAGTCCACGTGCTGGAGGAGAACTAAGAAATATAAGAAGCGCAGGACAGTTAAGGCAGGCAGCATCTTGTTCAATCAGAGCTACTGGGCATCTGGTCAGCAAGATTTGAGTGTCACAAGGGGTGGTCTGCAAAGCAGCTGCCTGTATGGTCCCTGGGCAAGGATTAGGACCCCTGGAACCAGCAGACCTGAATTTGAATCCCAGCCTTCCCAACATCTGCATGCCTGAAACTGCATGCCTTGGCTACACAGTTCAAGATGGATTCTTATGTAACAATGACATGCTCAGGACTTTGCAATAACATGTAAACAGTCAATAGGGATGGGCGAACGTGGTTCGGATGTTCGGACCGAACTCGACCAGTTCGGTCGACCGAACCAAACTTCCCAACCGAACTCGATTTTTGAACCGAACTGAACCAAATTTCCGAACTTGGCTCTGTTCACCCATCCCTAAAAGATAATATTCCATTTAGTTCAATGGGGTTCAAATTTCCGAACTTTGTTAGGAAGTTTGGAGTTTGGATCGAACCGGAATAGTTTGGTCGGCCGAACCGGAATAGTTCTGTCAGCCAAACTGGAATAGTTCGGTCAACCGCACCAAACTTCTGAACCGAACCAAATTTCCGAACTGAAGCAAACCAATTTCCAAACTCGGATCTGTTCGCCCATCCCTAACAGTCAACGGGGCCAATCCCAAACCCTGTCGACCGGCACGCAGCGCACATGCGATGAGTGATCAAGTCACACCAGCCCAAGCATGGGGCTTAACGCATGCACACAAGCCATGCAGTCGAATGCGTGGAGCTTGGGATTGACCCCCTTGTTTGGCGCAATTAACAACCTCAAAAGAACTTTATATGTTTTCTGCATATTTGTTAGGGCTGAAACTTGCTCTCGATTTTTTCTCGGTTATCGGCAAGAATCACAGTTCTCAACTCGTTTTAAGCGAGAAACAATAATTGAGAAAAATGCCAATTTTTGACATTTCTAAGTTGGAGAAATGTTTATCAAAATACCATTTATTGTTACCATTTACCACAATTTACCATTTACTGTATACTGATTTGCCATGTACTGTTTACTATGTACCGTGTTCATCCCGGTAATGCACGTGGGGCATTTTGTGCATGGGCATAACCAGGATGAACATGGTATACGGTAAGCAGTAGATGGTAAATCGGTATACGGTAAATGGTAAATTGCAGTAAACTGTAACAGTATTTCAAGAAAAAATTCTCGACCAAATTCTGTCTGTTATCAAGATTGTACCGATATCTTGGTGACAATTCTTGATTATCATATTTTTCACAGGAAAAAAATTGCTTCTCATTTCAGCCCTATTTTGTTAAAATAGGTTGCATGCAAACTTCATTCAATGTAAATGGAAACTGATACATTTGCAGGAAAGTCATGTTTTAATATATGAGTAATGCACATATACCCCTATGCAGTAATTTATTGAAGAGCAATGAATTTACAGCCTAAATTCAGTCATTTTACTTTTTTCTATGACTTGGGAGCATTCATCCCAGAATACTTTAAAGCAAAGATTCTTCCACGGCAATGAGAACCATTGACGCATGCAGAGGAACAAGATTTGGAAGGGTCATCATGTAATTTGTAATAGCTATACAGGTTATAAGGAAAAGAAAAGTTTTTTCTCCTTTTTCATCTCCTCTACATCACTCTCCCCAAGGCATCTGAAATACTCTATTTTTACTCTTTTTTTATTTTTTAAAGTGCCTCTTTATAGACTTGCCATTGCTTCTGGTACCACTATGCTGTCTTATTGACCAATGTGCATACTTGTTGCATCCTCCAAAGGCAGCTGCTTCTCTCCCCAGTTGTCAAGAAGGCAGCATCTGGGAGACTAATTTCAGCAAAGCACTGTTATAAGACAGACAGAAGAGCCACTGAAGTCTCATGATAAGATAACAACTTTAAGGAATGTGAGCAGGTTAGGATTCCTATGAGCCATGTAATCAAGGGCCCATGTTCACTGCATAAACACTGCAGTGTTGTTGCCAGTGGGGAAGTGAAGCTTCAGCAAGACTATCCATCTCTGCTGAAATTGTGGTTGTTTTCAGATATCACAGTCTTCAGTTTCCCAAGATTAGACGGGTGCAATTATACCTGAAAGGTTGACCAGTGCCTATTTAAATTGGATTTTAGTGCAATTTTGTACATGTACAAATCCACCTTTTGAGTATTGTTTATGTGCAAAATGGCACTGTCCTGCTGTTTGAAAGCCCACGAAGCAACACAGCACCAACCTTTGCATGCACAATACTCAAAGGACAGTTTTGCACATATACAAAATGGAGCTGTGCTGCTGCTGTTGTTGTTTGGCAGTCAGTGTGGCAGTCAGAACATTGCACAGAGATCTTCTATGGGAAAAAAAACCTGTGGCAGATCTCAGTGCACCATTCTGAAAGTGCAGAGAATCTCTGAATAGATTATCTGCTTTAGCCCTAATCTGGGCCACCTCCCCGCTTTGCTTTCTTCATCCTGAGCACATCCCTTAAGTGCCTCTGCTGTCAACGCCTATCCAGCTTGAGGAGCTTATAATCATTTTCAAAGTGGCCCATGGGAAGGAAACGTTTCCCCACCCTTGTCCTAATGTATGCAAGGAAGACAGCCAGCAAAGTAGAAATCACCCAACCTGTTAAGACCTCACAGTAGACTTTAGGAAGTATCTTGAAAGAAGGGGAATTAATCTTTGTGAGCAAAAATAATCTCCTGGGAAGAAAGGAGGAGAGAAACAAGGAAGGACGAAGAACTAATGCAAAAAAAAAAAAAAATCCTACAAGAAGAAATGTTAGGTAAAATTATTTAGTGTTTTCCATGAAAAAAATTAAAAAGTAATGAAAAATGTTTTTATTCGAAGTTCTCCATAGAGATTTTCAAATTTCCACTGAAAACGACAAAAAGATTTCTGAATTTTCTCCTTACCTTTTCTATTTCCATTGGCGAAATGGAAAACAGAAACGGGCAAGGGAAGAAAACAAGACAGTGACATATAGAGAGGACGAAACTAAAATATTAAATATTTCAATTTTGTGCTGAAAATAAGCCCTAGGGGCAGGGACCCTGTCTATTTTATTACTTTGTAAAGTGCCAGGTACACTGCTGGCGCTATATAAATGTTTGTTAATAATAATAATAATAATAATAATAAAATAGCCATTGAAATCTTGTTACAATGTATTTTTTTCAACTCTCACTCTAGATGAGAGGAAATAGGAATGTAACATGGAGGTGGGGAAAATTATCCTACCCACTTGTATAGGTTATATTTATAACATCAAACTCCTTAACTATGGGTAATTTCAGACGTGACGGGCCTCTCGGCCCGCCACGCTGAACCCTGTACTGGGATCCGTCTCGTCTCGCATCCCAGTCCATGATCAGGCCATCGGTCCTTTAGACATGCCGGACTGATCTCTGAGGGGGATCAGGGAGGGGACAGGGCTATGCGGCACAACGTGCGGTTGCTCAGCCCCACCCCCCTGCACTTGCTCAGCGACCTGCCCATGGGGAGATGGACGGGCATAGCGACCAATGAGGCTGCTGCGCCTGATTCTGTCCCATGGTTGAGACCCGATTCCGAGACGGGGCTAGCAAGCACACGTTCACCGTGGTCATTGCCAGCCCCATCCCGGATCATGGCCAACGTAACCATGATTCTGGAGGTGAGGCCGGCCTCACCTCCAGAACCGTGGTCAATTTGATCCCCGCCGGGTGTTGACTGTGGTGAACATATGGAGGGGAGCATATAGACATTCATGAGGTCGCCACCACCACACGGGATCCACTGTGATTCAGTGTGGTGAAAGGTGATCTTGTAACGTCTGAAAATACCCTATGTTATTGTGTTGCCTTTGTGTCCCACATGACGTTAATTGAGTACTCATAGATTGGCCACATCAGTCCTCCTAACGAATTGTCTTTTATTCCCATAATTAGAGTCACTAAGAGGCAAATCCTTAGATTTTATTATTCTCCACTTAAACTGGAGAAATAATAAAGAACCTAGTCCTCGGTTGCATGTCAAGGTTACAGAAAACTGGCAGACTGCTCAGTTGACCATTGTATTATATCACGCATGTCACCAAAGAAACAAAAGAAATTGTTTTTCATTTTCCTTTGGTAAGGTAATTAGGGTCACCCACCATTTTAGCCTCAGAGTACAACAAAGTTAAAGGACTGGTAATATGTTAAAAGGTAAAACAAAAACAAAAACAAAACAAAAACTTAGCAGCTAGGACATATGATGTGTTTAAAACTGAGAACTGCTGTTCTGTATACACTAATGCAATTATATTGTGAAAATGTTATTCCCCCCCCCTTTTTTTTTTTAACAAGGAAACCCTGTTGCTTCCAATTATATGCTGCTCAAAGATTTCAACTTTAAGATGGCCGAATTTTAATGTTATCTAAGAAAACATTGGTAGTTCTCTCAAGCCTGTCCTTTTTCTTCAGCAAAAAACAAACAAATAAAAACAAAAAGAAAACCACACCCCAAAACACATTGTATTAGAACGTTGTACTAAAAACTCAAGATGATGAATCCTTAGAAAGGAATTATGATTCCACATCTGGTATTATTTTCAAATTGGAAAATAAACTAATAAAAACAATAAGGGTGATAGGCAATAATAATCCTGCCTTCATGGGAAATGCGGCCTCACTTTTGCTATTACTCGAGATTTGTTGCCTTAGGATACAATATTTTTTCTTGTTAAGCAACACCTACAATGGATTATTTTGCCTGAAGGAAAATTTCATTATTTCAATGCACTGGGTGGATGGGTTAGTGAAGATTTAGCAAAGCTTACTGGGAAATGATTTAAACTCTTGATAACTAGAACAGTTTCATCATTTCAAAATGGATAATTCATCTCCCCTCAAAGTTCAGAAGGGTTTTAGACCAGCAAGTCTAGTTTAAATCTTTTATGTCAGTTTTGTACAACTTCTTGGCCACTGTGGGCCAGATCACCTCATAACAATTTGCTGGTGGGTTGAAAAAACCCTCTTCGTGTCCATTATTATCTCTATACAACAGTGGTAGTCAAAAACCCTGTTCAACTTATCAACTGTACAAGTTAAAACATGCAGAGTTTGGAGCTGTCATTACATGATGTCATTCTGAAAAATGTATATTCTATTTTTAAAATAGTGATCTTTATTTTTTTTTTAAAATAGATTTCAAGGGCCATGGACTGATGGAACCCTACTGCAGGCCACATTCAGTCCTCAGGCTGCCAGTTTGATAGCCTTGTTTTAAATCAGAAGAAGATTTTTATCCCATTCAGAGTGACTTTGATGCTGGATTGGGGCAGTAGGGGAGGACCGCGAGATGAAGAAGGCCCTGTCTGGTCCAGCTTTGTGGGGGGAGTTTCAGGAAGTGACGCCGGCCGATGCGGTGGATGTCCTGGGGTCTGTGAGGGCCACCTGTTGCAAACTCGATCCATGCCCATCCTGGTTGGTGAAAGCCTCCAGGGAGACATTGGGGACGGTGCTGGCGAGGGTGGTGAACGCGTCCTTGCAGCAGGGGAGACTGTCGCCCAGCCTCAAGGAGGCTGTGGTGCGCCCCCTGCTGAAGAAACCATCCTTGGACGTGGATGCGCTGGCCAGTTACTGACCCGTCTCTAACCTCCCCTTTTTAGGGAAGGTTATTGAGCGGGTGGTGGAGATCCAATTCCAGGCGCGTCTAGATAGCATCGGTTTCCTGGACCCTTTTCAATCTGGGTTCTGCCCCGGCTATGGCACTGAGACGGCATTGGTGGCCTTGGTCGACGATCTCCACCAGGAGATGGATGCAGGATGTTCGACATTTCTCATCCTGCTAGATCTCTCGGCCGCTTTTGACACCGTGGACCATGGGCTGCTGTT
>QEPC01009431.1:114293-138614 GCA_003113815.1 Sphenodon punctatus | reverse complement strand
GCCTTCCGCCAGTTGCATCTGGTGCGGAGGCTGCGTCCGTACATCTCCGGCCCGGATCTGGCCTCCCTCATCCATGCCTTCGTCACCTCGAGGCTGGACTACTGCAACACGCTCTACGTGGGGCTTCCCTTGTTCCTGGTTCAGAGGCTGCAGTTAGTGCAGAATGCGGCGACCTGGCTCCTCTCGGGGATGGGTCGTCGGGAGCACATAACACCTGTTCTCCGGACTCTGCACTGGTTGCCAATAGCGTGCCGAGCCAGGTTCAAGGTTTTGGTGTTGATCTATAAGGCCCTTCATGGTCTGGACCCCTCATACCTCAGGGACTGCTTCGCCCTCCGTGCCCCAGAGCAGCTCCTTCGGTCTGCCAGGGGTACCTTCTTGGAGGTCCCCCGCATTTAGCGGGGGGCCACAATGGAGAGGGCATTCTCGGTGGCTGGGCTGCGCCTTTGGAACTCCATCCCGGAGGAAGCTCGCCTGGCCTCAAGCCTTTTGACATTCCGGCAAAGTTGTAAAACCTGGCTGTTCACCCAGGCCTTTGGGGAGTGGGGGGAGGGGAGGTTAGGTTTTTTTATCTCCCTTACCCTATTTATTGTTTTATCATGATTCCCGCCCCTGTTTTAATACTTTTAATCTTGTATTTTGGAATGTTTTAACTGTTTTTAGATGTATTTTATTTATGTGGTTTTTTATTGTAAGCCACCCTGAGCTGTTTTAGGAAGGGCGGGGTAGAAATTTGATAAATAAATGAATAAATAAATAAATATATCATTGCCAGGCTCTGTTGCATAATCTCCATTTGTTCCTCATACTGGAAAATCCCACTGATGTTGCTGGTGAATGAAAACTTTTTCTATCCCTTTTGGTTGTTCATACCTGCACAAGAATTTTAATGTACCCTAAGCAAAAAAAAAACCTGCAAATTAAATGCAAACAGGACAGTAAATTGTATGTTTAGGAAACATTTTTAAAAATAAAAAATTACGACAACAAATTAAACTGCACGTTGTGGTATGGTGACTGAATCATACTTATACTTGACGAGGAATGTATGCAGTTTAATTTCAGTTAAGTTGTAAAAAAAATTTTTAGATTTTAATTTGCCTTATCATACAATTTGCTGTCATGTTAGAATTTGAGTATAATTTAGAATGCCGCCTTAACCAGTTTCTTAAACCACAGGTTTTTTGCTTAGGTAATTTCCCCATCTGTTGAAACGTAGAAGTTAATAGTTTTCTATATGTGTCCCTTCCAGGGCTGACCCTAGGGTTTGTGAGGCCGTATGCAAAGTCTTGGTGTGGGGCCTAATTTTCATAATTTTCTTAATTTTCATAATTTGCCCTCATACCTGCGCATGCACCGTATCAACACCATCAGTTATGCCTTAGCTTCGCACACACATGGCGGCACCCTGTCTCCACTTCCATTTCACAGATCCACCCACCATCACCCTAATGTCCCCCACAGAGTGGCCCTGTCTAACCCCCCCAACATTCCTCCCACAGTTCCCCCCACCCCACCAAAACAGGGAAGGAATGACAGGAGAGGGAAGGTAGCATTGCACATAAAGAACATTGAGGAGACAGGGCTGTCTGGGTGCTCAGATCAGGGGTGGAGATGGAAAAGTATTTTCTTGGCTAGGTAGCCCTTACCTTGGAGATGCTGCTAGGACTAGGTCTTCTGGGAGTGCTGGTGGTCATTCAAAGGCAGGCTTAGGCTGCTAGGCAGTAGGGTACAGCAGGAACATCCTGGTGAGTCTCTCCTTGGGCTGGGTTGTGGCTCCCTCCTCCCCTCCAGAGCAATGGAAAGCAGGGGGCAGCCATGGATAGGGGTGGGGGCATAAGGGGAGATGGGACAGCCATGGGAGGGAGGTTACATGGGGGCAGGAGGATCTGGGAGTAACCCCCCTCACACACACACTCACATCTCTCACTCTCACACACACCTTTTTCTCCCTCTCTCACAACAACTCACACTCAATTCTCTCTCACACACAGACACACACTCTCACTCAAGACACACACACTTACCTCTTTCACACACACATTCACTTCCCTCTCACACACACACACTCACACTCACACACACACACACACAAACTCTCACACACTTCTTTCTCTCACACACACTCACCTCTCACACATGCACAAACACACACAAACTCACACTTTCACACAAACTTACACAAATACACTCACTTCTCTCACACACATACACACACCTCTCTCACACACACCAACACACTCACACACAGACACACACACAAACATACACACTCAATACTCTCTCTCTCATACACACACACACAAACAGACTCAGACACTTGCTTTTCTCACACACTCAGACACGCAACACCTTTCACATAGGGTGAAAACAGACATGACGCTAACTACCCTTTAACCACCCTTGGTGGTTATTTATTCATGTTTCAGGACTGTATTGGTGCCCTATGCAGCCCTGCAACATGCAGAAATGACCACCAAGGGTGGTTAAAGGGTGGTTAGCGTCATGTCTGTTTTTACCCTTACACAGTCTCCTCTCTCTCACACACAGAGGCACACTCTCATTCATACACAGACAAACTCATACATACTTCTTTCTCTCTCACACACAAACACACACATTCTCTCACTTCTCTCACATACAGAGACATGCTCAGACACTCTCACTCACACACCTCTTTCTTACACAGTCACATGGGCAGGGTTAAGGTGAGAGGAACTGCCTGCTCATCTGCTCCGCCACTGCATGGTTCTGAATCATGTTTCAAAGGCCCCATGCTGCTGTCGCTCAAGCACTTCCTGGGGCCAAGCCACCATTTTCTTAGTCTAGCATGCTGGGAAATGTGTCCAGCATGCTAGACTAGGAAACTGAATACTAACAAGTCACCAGGGCCAGATGGCATTCCCCCCCAGAGTTCTGAAGAAACTCAAATATGAAATCGCAGACCTACTGCTAGTAATTTCTAACCTGTCACTAAAATTTGCCACTGTACCCAAGGATTGGAGGGGGGCAAATGTAGCCCTGATATTTAAAAAGGGATCCAGAGGTGATCCTGGAAACTACAGACCAGTAAGCTTGACGTCTGTGCCGGGGGAAATGGTGGATCCGGAAAGTCATGGGATAGGAGGTAGTGTCTTACTATGGATCAGAAACTGGTTAAAAGATAGAAAGCAAAGGGTAGGACTAAATGGGCAGTGTTCACAATGGAGAGATGTAAAAAGTGGTGTGCCTCAGGGATCTGTATTGGGACCGGTGCTGTTTAATGTATTGAGTAATGATTTGGAAAAGGGTGTTAAGAGTGAGGTGATCAAATCTGCAGATGACACCAAGTTATTCAAGGTAGTTAAACACGAGGGGTCTGTAAGGAACTGCAACATGATCTTACGACACTGGGTGCCTGGGCATCTAAATGGAAAATGAGATTTAATGTGGACAAGTGCAAAGTGAAGTGCATAGGGAAAAATAATCCAAACTACGTGTACACAATGCTGAGCACAAAGCTAGAAGTTACTACTCAGGAAATAATCTGGGGGTGGTTGTGGATAATACAATGAAATCCACAGCACAGGACAAAAAATCAAACAGAATGTTAGGAATTATTTGGAAGGGGATAGAGAATAAAACTGAGGAGGTCATAATGCCTCTATAAAAATCAATGGTGCGACCGCACCTTGAATATTGTGTGCAGTTCTGGTCACCCCATCTCAAAAAAGACATAGTTGAACTAGAAAAGGTACAAAGAAGGGCAAAAAAAATGATCAAAGGCACTGAAGGGCTCCTGTACGAGGAGATAGGTTGGGGATACGAGGGGTAACTACGTTGGGGTAGCGAAGTTAGGGTACTCTATGTTGGAGCTACGAGGGGTATGAGGTAGGTTGGGGCTCTTCGGCTTGGAGAAGACACGACTGAGAGGAGATATGATAGAGGTGTATAAAATCATGAGTGGTGTGGAACTAATAAACAAGGAACAGTTATTTACTCTCTCAGCTAGTACTAGATCTATGGGACACTCCATGAAACTCATGGGTGGCAAGTTTAAAACAAATAAAAGAAAATATTTTTTTTCTTGATGTATAATTGGGTTATGGAATCTACTGCCAGAGGCTGTGGTAAAGGCCAGTACTATAGCTGAGTTTAAAAGAGGTTGGGACAAGTTTCTGGAAGATAGGTCCATTAGCAGCTATTAGCCAGACAGGATCAGGGAACATGACGGGAGCTGGGGGAAAAGAACAGGGAATGGATCCCCCATTGTGACCTGTTGAGTGCTTCTCCAAGCCACCATGAACGGCCACTGTCAGAGACAGGATGCTGGACTGGATGGACCATTGGTCTGACCCAATATGGTACTTCTTTTGTTCTTAAACTGGACTTGTGTGAACAGGGGCACAGGACAGGGTTGTGAGCCTGCCTTTAAATCACTGGGAAGCTCACCAGCACTCACAGCAATATCATCAGATGTGGGCCATGGGACCAGGCAGGAAGAAGAGGGGGGCGGTGGTAGGTCCTCCCCCCTCTCCTTCTGCTGCTGCAGCACCGAGCATGTGGGTTAGCTAGTGAGTGAGTCGGTGGGTGACTGGCTACTATTGAGGGCAGGGGCTGGCTCCTCAGGAAGGCTGGCACTGAGTAGGTGCAGCGGCGGCCAGGGACACGAGGAAGGTGAGCAGTGGGCTGGCGGAGGGGGTGGCATTAGTTCCTTGCCCACCTCTCCCAGGCTTCTGCTAAGGGTGGTAGCTGAGTTGGGTAGGCAGGTGAGCTGCCCTGGTGACCCCACACTAAGGCCAGCCGGGTGGTGGTATCATCAGTGTTTTAAAGGCCCGTGCCGCCCACTCTGTCCGAGAACGCTTGGCCAGATTAAAGAGCCAGCGCTCTAGGGGAGGAAGCACTGCTTCTGCAGCTGGAACAGGACTGGCCAAAGCCACCCTGTTACAATCCAGAGACCCTGATCACACAACTAAAACACCAGGGTCAAGTAGACACTTTACTTTATCTAATCCAGCCATTACATATCACATACACTCAGCTGGAAATCTACAAACCCCATCAAAAAGATGAATCCAGTCACCAACCAGAAGTCTTTGCCCCAGTGTCTTCCACCAAACAGCAGTAGGTGCTGTTCAATGGAACCTAGCAGCTGCCTTAACTATAGAACAGCAACCGCGGCTCTATAATGTTATTGTATTTTGTGTTTTAATATTGTAATCTGCCCTGAGCCTTTGGAAAGTACAAATTTGAATGAATAAATAAACAAAGATTTAAATAGATAACTAAATAAAATCATGGAATTATAGCCAGGCCCAGAAAGGAGCACAAGGCTTATCAAGGCCAGCCTCCCTTCTTAGTGCACAATCTGCCATACCTAGTTCATCCCAGGCATGTGCTCATCCAGCCTCTCCTTTAAAACCTCCAGTAATGAAAACTCCACAGCTTTTTCAGACATCCTGTTCCATTGCCTGACAGCCTTTACAGTCAGGAATTTCCCCCCAAAGTTCATTCTAAATCTCTATCTGCAGCTTGTTCCCATTGCCTCTTGTACTGTCACTAGGTCCAATAATTGGGAAATAAGTGCTTCCAGATATTTTTAAAAAGGTGAGTTGATTTCCCTTCTGCCCATATCTGTCAGGAGTCTTTTAAACAGTCAGCCAACTGAGCACCAGGTAAACTTGATTTAGACTCAGGAGTGCTAACTGCCCTTTCAATACAGTTTGATATTGGCATCCAAGTCCATCGAGTTAATGGAGTTAATGAAGTTCTGGTTAAAACAGGATTTTCATGCAAACACTTCAGAGCAGGGGAAAGATAGAACACAGAGCACAACAGGTGATGTGTTTCCCCATGGTCAGATGGTTGTGCAAAGGAGATCTGCAGTATGAGCAAACCCCCCGTTATCCAGTGAGTTGGTAGCAGAAGAAGGCAGCACAGGCTGCTCTCTGTGTTTCAACCTCCACTGTGAAGCAGTTGTGTGAACAAGCCCACAGATGCAAGAGGCAGAAAATTCAGGCTCTTGTCACAGCCTACATCAGACCTTTTTTTTCAGTGCCAGATCCAGGGAAGTGGAGACCCTGTAAAAGATCTCTCCTCAGACATCCAGTCTGTCGATGTCCCACACCTCCTCTCTGGTCTGCCCTCAACTGTCCCAGTGTTCCTCTCCAGCTCCGTATTGCTCCAGCATGTTCCTCTCCACTGCTACAAACCCCTGGCCTTTCACTCTCAAGCCGGGTGGTCATTTTCACCAGCTTGGCTGTGCTGTAGTAACTGGCAGCCAGCTTGTTAATTTCATTGTGTTAATTTCAAGCAGCTGGGCTGCTTTCTCTCCAGTTACTTTGTCTCTTCAGCCCAGTTCTCTCTGGCTGCCTGTTGTTACCCCCGGCCCCCTAACTATTTATTTATTTATTTATTTATTTCAATGATTTATACCCCGCACCCTCCTGTAACCAGCTCGGGGCGGCTTCCAACAATTCCAGTTCAAAAAAACTATGTGAGGGCCCTGTCTGCCAGTCCCATAGATGCTTTTTGCTACCCAGCACCTGTGCCCTCAACTATTCCTGGATTCAACTAGCCCCCTCTCACTGATTGGCTCTCTGCTCTAACCTCAGGTGGCCTCCACCAGCTCACCCACAACTATTTCCTTCCCCCTGCTGCATCCTGAACTCAACTTTTTAAAGGGCCCGTTTGCAGAAGCCCACAGTTCTTAAAGGGGCATCTCTCAAACCACTTTGCGCATGATGGCATCCTGAATTGCTGCAGCCCCCGTGCCCCCTTGTCTAGGACTCCTGTCATTTGAGGCTCTGTGGGTCCATATTTTACATCAGTGCTTGTCATTATCACATTGTAATTTCAAGTTTATTTATAGACCTCTTTGTAGGGATGGGTGAACAGAACGGATTTCGGAAATTCTGTTCGGTTCGGTTCAGTTTGAAATTCGAGTTCGGAAATTTGGTTCAATTCATTTCGGTTTGAAATTCGAGTTCAGTTCGGAAGTTTGGTTCGGTCGACTGAACACACCGAGTTCGGTCAAATTCCAAACTTCCGAACCAGGTTTGGCCATTCAAAACCAGTTTTTTTGGTGTGTGTTGCCACTAGGGATGGGCGAACAGAACGGAGTTCGGAAATTCAGTTCGGTTCGGTTTGAAATTCGAGTTCGGTTCAGAAGTTCGGTTCGGTTCGGTCAACCGAACAGACCGAGTTCGGTCCTAACTCCAAACTTCCGAACCATGTTCGCCCATCCCTAACCTCTTGTATTTAGGGGAACCGGAGCACATGAGTCTTCTGAGGTCATATAGTCTGCACCTGACTGGAACTGGCCCTACTTTTTTGTAGAGTATGTACTTGGTGTGTGCATGGTGTGTACATGACACACACAAGTTGCACACTGTACACTGGAGGAATTCCCCTTGCCTATCTCCTGGGGGGAGTTGGTTCTGCTTTCCTCCCGAGAGGTGATCTCTGAGAGGCTAATTTCCCTCCCTAAACCAGGATCAATAAAAAATTAGCTCATAATCCACCAGTGGATCGCAATCTACCTCTTGACCACCCCTGCCTTATGGAGCCTGTTCTCTATCAATGCAAGAGGCTTCTGTGTCATTTTCTTTGGCTATGGACAACATTTTCAGATCTCTTACCATTATCAATTGCCCATTAATTTTATACAGAAAACAGGTGACTTATTAGAGTGTGGGAGGGCTCTAACAGTTAAGGTGCATTGCACTCTTCATTATAAATCCCCAACATTCTATTTGGTATAAAACTGGCATGATTAAAGTTAGGATAGTGACATTTGTACTGGAGGATCACTGGGGTAAGTGGTTCTTGCTTTGCAAATGTCAGCCAAATTGGCTGAATAACAGCTGAGATATTGCAGTTTAAACACTGCTCTTGGAAGGCTGTTTTTTTCCTCCCAGGCTGACCGTCTCGATCTGGGCAGGGTAGAGGGGTTTAATGTCGGTGGGGTGGAGCTATGAACCTTTTAGAAAATTAGAGGAGGTTGCCAGGGAGTGCCTTGTGTTTTTTTTTTGGGGGGGGGTTTAAAAAATCCAATAAGTAGTTTTAAAGTTATCACCATGGAAAAAAAACCATGTTAGCCTATGGAGAGGGGCAGAGCTGCTTAGAAGAGAAGCACTGAGCAGGGCTCGGGACAATTGTGCTGGGGGTTTCAGGGCGCAGGGCCCCTGTGCCCCTGGCCCCCTCCTCCTTGATGTTGCTCCTTGCTCCTCCTGTCTGCTTGCATCCACCTGCTGCGGCCCAACTGAGCCCCTTTGCCAGAAGCCTGGGCAGGGAACTGGGGGGGTAGAACTATCGCCACCCACCCCCTGGCCACCCACCTGACCCTCTCTGGCTTCCTCACCTGCCTCCCTTGCCAGCAGCAGGGGGAACGGGATTTCTGCAACCCGCCTACCCCAGGAGATCGTCTCCCCTACTCCCCTAACCGCCTTCGTCCTTTCTCCCTTGCTTCCCCCTGTGCCTGGAACTAGTCTCTCCCTACCCACATCCGCCTCGCCCCCTCCCTCCACACCTTCAAATCCCTCCTCAAAACCCACCTCTTCCTTGCCGCCTTTCCTGACGCCTGCTAGAACTTTCCTTTCAATACTTACTGTCTGCCCTCCCCGCAGACTCCTGCCTAACCACAACCAAGCCAAACACGTGCCCCTGAGACTTTACATCCGCTTGAATGTAATTTATCCCTTGTCTCCCCCCTCTGTGTCTATTATATTGTAAGCCATAGGCAGGGGCCACATCTATCTTATTGTTCTGTAAAGCTCCAGGTACACAGCTGGCGCTATACAAATGCTAATAATAATAATAATAATAATAATAATAATAATAATGCTCTCCTGAGCTCTCTCCCCCCCCCACAATGTTTCTTACTCTCAGTTAAAGAACATGGTGGGTGCCCCAGGAGCACATGCATGTGGGCAGCCACCACGGGGACGTTGAAAGATAGTGTAGCAGTGGCCGGGACAACACTGAGGAAGCAATGAGCAGAGTTACAGGTAGGTGGCCAGCCCCACCTGACCAGGTGGGGGGGGGAAAGCAAACCCCCCAGGAGATCCCCTTCCTCACTCCAAGCCCCCTGCCCTGACCACCTACCTGTAGCCCTCCTCCTCGCTTCCCCATGCTGTCCCGGCTGCTGCTACACTATTTTTCAAAGGCCCCCTGCTATGCCCCCCCCCCCCCATATTTCTTACTCTGTTCTTCAGTTAAAGAACATGGCAGGGGCCCCAGGGGTGCACACGCCTGAGCAGCACCACGGGGCCTTTGAAAGATAGTGTAGCAGCGGCAGGGACAGCATGAGGAAGCGAGGAGGAGACCTACAGATAGGTGGCCAGCTCCACCAGATTTTTTTTTGGGGGGGAGGTAGGCCCGTATCTAGAGCTCGCTCCTCATTCTGTGTGTGTGTGTGTGTATGTATAGTGTGTATCTGTATGTATGCAGTCTCTGTGTGTGTCTGTCTGTGTGTATGTAGTGTGTATTCAGTCTGTGTGTGTGTGTGTATAGTGTGTGTGTATCTGTGTGTATAGTCTGTGCATGTATGTGTATATAGTGTCTCTGTCTGTCTTTGTCTGTGTATTGTGTGTGTGTATAGTCTGTGTTAGGGTTGCCACCTATGCCAATTTTTAAGGAATACTTATGAAAAATACATATTGCAGGGCCTGCAACATGTATTTTTCATAAGTGTTCCTTAAAAATTGGCATAGGTGGCAACCCTAGTCTGTGTGTGTGCGTGTATAGTCTGTCTGCGGTTCTAGGGACTGGAATGACTGCTTCCACATGCAGTGGAATGACAGCCCCCTGTGAGTGGAATGATGGCCCCAGAACCTTGATGATGGTTCTTGGGACTGCAATGACAGCTTCGGGTACAGTGGAATGAGAGCCCATGGGAATGGAATGATGGCCCTAGTATTTCAATGATGACTCCTGGGACTGGAATGACAGATTTAGGAGCAGTGGAATGACAGCCCTCTGGGATTGGAATGACGGCCTCAGAGATATAATCATGGCTCTTGGGACTGAAATTACATCTTCAGTTGCATCAGAATGACAGCCCCAGGAAGATGAATGAAGACACCAGTGCTTTAATGAAGTCTCCTGGAACTGGAATGACAGCTTCAGGTGCAGTAGAATTAAAGCCCCTGAGAGTTAAATGACGGCCCCAGAGAATAGAGATATAATCATGCTTCTTGGTCCTGGAATGACCAAGGTGTAGCTTCAGGTGCAGTAGAATGACACCCCCCTGGGATAGGAATAAAGGGGGGTAGGGTAGGGACTAAGGAGGGCCTGAGAAATGGGATTAGGTTATAGGTGGGTGGGGGGGAAGGGTTGTGTAATGTGTGTGGATGGGTGCTGAGGTGGGAAGGTTTGAGGAAGGGATCAGGAAACACTGAGGCCTAGGGTAATTCGTTATAGAAGTTCTTAAAGCACCAATTGAAAAGTCAGAGACTAACGCAGAATAAGAGCAAAAAGTCTGGCTGTGACAATATAAAGCTTAGCAGTACCCTCCCCCAGCCCTTGTGATTGGATCTGAGAGGGTTGGTGCCTAAGCAATCACAGCGTGCCATGCAAGTGTCAGTGGAAAATACTTGATGCTCATTGGCCAGCGTAGACACCAATCAATTCTCCTGGCTCAGTGCTCTCTACTTCTCCCCTTCTCTCCCAGGACTTGTTTACCATGTTTTTCCTACCCAAAAGGCTGCTGTGAGGGTCCCTCTCTAGACAATTCTGAAATAATTCCAAATTTTGGAATTTCAAAAATTCCAATTTCAAAATTCAAAATTAATTCCAAATTCTGAAATAAAAAAAATTTGGTTTCAAAATTATATTTTTGAAACCAAAATGCACATCCCTAGTGTACCCTGAAAATTCTAAGATCAGTCTGCTGACATGACAAGCTGACATAGGGTGTATTTAGACATAATGTCAAGGGGTGTCTGAATGTGTGTTTTGACCTTGATATGAACACTGGTTTGGCCCTGGACTCACCATGTGGCACTGCTTAGACACACAGCCCATCTTGGGGCAAGTCAGTGTTTTGCTTGTCACCTGACCTCGGCATGCAAGCGCTGCCACCTCGTTCCCCATGTTGTACCTGCTAACACGCCACGTGATATCATTAGACACAACATTGGCCATGTGTTCAGCTGAAACATGCAAATTGTCCCTGTGAAGCAATGGTGTTTACATCGTGTGTTCAATGGGTGGCCAAACTGGTGTTGAGATTTTTATGGTGCTTACACACAACGGCCAAACACGTGCTTAGGGCTTTTTACACCCGATCTTTGTTATGTCTAAAGATGCCCCCTGTGTTCATTATGTGGTGCTGCTTAGACATACAGTCCATCTTGGGGCAAATCGGTGTTTTGCTCACCACCCGAGCTCAGCACGCAAGTGGTGCTGCCTCATTCCCCATGTTGTACCTGCTAACATGCCACATGATATTGGTCATGTGTTCAGCTGAAACACACAAATTGTCCTTGCAATGCAATGGTGTTCACATTGTGTGTTCAATGGGTGGCCAAATTGGTGTTGGGATTGTTATGGTGCTTACACACAATGGTCAAGCATGTGCTATTGGGTTTCGACACTCGATCTTTGTTATGTCTAAAGACATCCATAATTGAGGTTAATTGATCCACTTGTTAACTGTAGAAGATGTCTTTGAAGAGAAGATTATTTTAGTAATTGTTTTAGAGCAGGTGGCACAGGGCTCTGTTGTGCTACAGTCAGTGTCTGCTGGGGAGGAAGGGTCATGTAATGCTCACATCCACTTGTCAGGCTAAGAGAGACATGCTTGAAAGGTGTGGGGAAAGTTCTTTTGGACTCTATAGGAAGGAGAAGCCGATAGGTGCATAGCAAGGTGCAGGGGTGTCCTGAGGGATTGCAAGGCTCTGTGCAAAACTGCAGGTTGGTGTCCCCAAATATCCTGCTGGGGTTCCTCCTAGAATTAGCACCACTGAAAACCAGTGCACCCAGATAACCTGGTTTATCTCTGTTGCCAAGTCCTGTCGCTTTGCCCTCTATAACATTGCTCGGATTCGCCCCTTTCTCTCTGTCTCCTGAGCCCAAACCCTTGTTCATGCTATGGTCATCTCCCGCCTTGACTACTGCAACCTCCTCCTTGCTGGCCTCCCCCACTCTCATCTGTCCCCCCTTATCTCCATCCAAAACTCCGCTGCTAGAGTCATCCACTCGGCCCGTCGCTTCGACCACGTGCAGCCTCTCCTCTCCTCACTTCACTGGCTCCCCCTCCCCCAACGCATCCTTCACAAACTCCTGGTATTTACTTACAAAGCCCTTCACATCCTGGCTCCCCCTTACCTCTCAGCCCTTATCTCCTTACACACTCCTGCACGCACTCTCTGCTCCTCCTCTGCCCCTTCCCTTGTTCTCCCTTGTCTCCCCTGCTCCCCTAACCACCTTTGTCCCTTCTCCATCACTGCCCCCCATGCCTGGAACTCCCTCCCTGCCCACATCCGCCTTGCCCCTTCCGTCTGTTCCTTTAAATCCCTCCTCAAAACCCACCTCTTCCTCGCCGCCTTTCCTGATGCTTGCTAGAACTCTCCCCTCAACATTTACTGGTGGCCCTCCCCTGAACTCCTCCCTAACTGCAACCAAGCCAAACATGTGCACCTGAGACTTCGCATCCACTTGAATGTTTTATCCCTTGTCTCTCCCTATGTCCTCTCTCCTTGTCCCCCACTCTGAGTCTTTTAGATTGTAAGCCATAGGCAGTAGGGCTGTAGTGGAAAGTCGCAGCAGTTGCTAATTCCGCCGGAAACAGCGTTTCCGCAATTAGTGGTGTGGCATGGCAGATGCTTTCATACCACTAGTTTCATTCCACTACTTCCGCAGTTCCACTAATTTCATTCTGCTACTTCCACAGGCTTCACAAATAGTGGAAACATGCCATTTTTGCTACTTCCGCCATTCCACCAGCACCACAAAATAGCGGAACAGTGGTTTTCCGACAGTTTCCGACAATTCCGCAATTTTTCCGATTGTTTCCGAATTTTCAGAATGTCAGTGGAATTAGTGGAATGTCAGCAGAAAAGCCGTGGTGTGGTGCGGGCAATTCTGAAATGACGGAATGAAATTGCGGCATGGTAACAGCTGTTACTGCATCAGCCCTAATAGACAGGGACCGCATTCATCTCATTGTTCTGTAAAGCAACAGGTACACAGCTGGCACTATACAAATGCTTATAATTAATAAAATAATAATAATAATAATAAAAAAATTATATCCTGTCCATCCCACAAAAAGTAGGTTTAGGGTGAGGTACTGTAATATAAAAACAGATGCATGCAATTTAAAAATATACGCATCCCTAACCCATCCATCAGCTACTAAATGCCTGCCCAAACAAAAACACTTTCCCGTGCTTGCTGCTTGAAGGAAGTAAAAACCTTCTAATTTGAAGGTAGAAGCCCTTCCATCTTAGCCTCCCTTAAGTCCTCATTCTACTGCAGCAGCAGGACAAATTTTCTCCATTGCATTTTACTTAACAAAAACTTGGATATTCCATAGTCAAAAACCCTCCGGTTTACAAGAAGAGTTAAGGCTCTTGCAAATCCAATCATGGACTAAAAAGCATGAAAATTGCAAGTTAAGGCTCCCATCTTAGCAGTGCCATGTTAGCAGTAAAGATATTGTGCGGTCTCATATATTGTGCTCACTTACAAATTAGGCTCCATGCACCCACACTTTGCCTTCTTCTTTCAGCCTTAATCCTCTTCCTCTGCAGGTTGGGGACAACATTGGAGCTGGGGACAGGGGGCGTGATCTGGCCTCTCACCCCCTCTGTTTCCACTTTAAGAAGGAGAGGCCTCAGGAGTCCTGGATTCCACCTTCTCTCCCCTCTAATCTATTTGGTCTCAACCCTTTACAGAGAACTCAGGACTCGCTTCCAGCCTCTCTGCCCCACTGTAATCCAGAAGGATGCACTCCCTTCACAGGCAACTCATAGTCCTGGTTCCCAGCCTGTTCTGCTCTTCCCTGCTCTCAACCATGTAACAAACAACTCACGAGACCTGGGTCCAAGTTACCCTTCTAACCCTGTAGCCCCCACTCCCCTCACCAAGAACTCAGAAGTAGGGATGGGTGAATCGGTTCGGAAGTTTGGAGTTTGGACCGAACTCAACCAGTTCGGTCGACCAAACTGAACTTCTGCACCAAACTCGATTTTCAAACCGAACTTCCGAACTCAGTTCTGTTTGCCCATCCCTATAAGATAATATTCCATTTAGTTCAATGGGGTTTGAATTTCCGAACTCTGTTCGGAAGTTCGGACCGAACTCGAATAGTCTGATGGACTGAACTGAACTTCCAAACCGAACTCAATTTTCGAACCAAACCGAATTTCCGAACTTGGTTCTGTTCACCCATCCCTACTCAGAAGTCGTGGGTAATACAATGTTTATCTGTATTTGTCATATGGAACAGAAGTCAGGGTGCATGTGAGAATGACACACACACACAAAACCAGGAGGAAGTGGAATAACAGGGAAGGAGGCTATTGGGAGTCAAAGGAAAGGAAGTCAGCTATGGTAAGTGGGTTAAATGATAGGACTGCTTCATCAGATATCCCATCAGTCTTCTGAATCAGTTATTTCACTCAGAACCCTGTTATTGTAACTATTTCTAATTCCTCCTGTCATTCCACCCACTTACTTGATCCTGTACACTCTTTGTATTTTTCCCTATTATTCCAACCATTCCACTTACTGCACTTGGTGCCTTCCTCATCATTTCACACCCTCTTGCCTTCCCCATGTACTCCCAATGATGCAGCTGTTATATTATTTCACAGTCACTTAATTGGTTGTTGGAATGACAATAGTATTTATTTAGAAATTGGCATTGCTGTTGCCTCCATTCCTTCCAATGACCATTCCATTTTATTAATTTCAATGTGTACCCAACTTAAAGATTAAATTAAATGTTTGTATCTGACTGTACCCAGCTTCACTGTGCTCTGGGAGGGTTGTGAGGACTAGTGGGTAAGAGGGATGGTTGTAAGTCATTCATCAGCTAATCCATTTTCCCCAATCAAAATGAAAGAATAGAGGGAAAGGAGGTGGTGAGGGGTCAGGTCAGCTCATGCCCTCCTGTCCCCAGCTTGAGTGTTGCCTCCAACCTGCAGAGGAAGAAGATTGGGGCTGAAAGACGAAGGCAAAGTGTGGGTGCATGAAACCTAAGTTGTAAGTGAGCACAATATGTGAGGCTGTACAATGTCTTTACCGCTGACATGGCATGGAAGTTAAGGCAGGAGCTTTAACTTGCAATTTCCATGCTTTTTAGTGCATGATTGAATTTGCAAGAGTATACTCTTCTTGTAACCGGAGGTTTTTTGACTGTGGAATAATATAATTTATACATATATACTTTCTCCATAGTTGGTTTCCTACATTTGTTATTATTTCCTTTAATCTAGGTTTCCCACATTTTTTTGCATTCAGAAATAAATTGTGTGAGAGATACTTTGCTAAAATACTTTTTGTTTTCCTTGCTTTGTGTATATAATGACTTATGTGTTCTCTAGCCACAAAGAAACCACCTCCTTTAAATGCTTTTGGTTAATTGTATTTCCCTCATTTGACATTAATTCAATCTCTGTTCACAAAGTACCATTGTTTCAAGGACAATTAATTGATGGATTGGATAAAGCAGTGATCAGGATAAACAGTCTGTAGGCAGTGTGTAAATATATTGTAGTCCAAAGTGTACTACAATACACTTTGGACCGGTGGATAGATTTTGCAATATCTTTCATGAGGATCTTCTACTTCTTGTATCAGCATCATTTCTGGTTTGCAAATTGGGATTATTTGTAAAGGAAACCATGTCTTGCTTCAAAATCTGCTTGATTCTTAGTGGAGGAACCCTTCTGTAGGGTGCTTCTCTTCAGAAACTCCTCATCTCACCTCTCTTGTCAACCTTAGTAGATTTTAAGACATTTGGGGGCAGCGACCTGCCTTTAATCATGACTTTTCAGTGTCAGGCACATTGATGACACTATCTAAAGATCATTATTACAAACTTTAAACAAAAAGCCAGGAGTTGCAATACTAGTGATCTATGAGTCAGGTTTCCAATGTATTTCTGTTGCATTTCCAAAGGAAAACTGTGAACTCAATCAACCCAAGCCAGGATACCACATGAAAGGTATGAACAGAGGTTAGAGGTAAATTCAAGATAAAGGGCCTCAGTGAAGCTAAGGGTAAATGGTAGGTTAATGATTACTACCCTTGAACCAGCCGTCTTCCTGAAGTGCCTGTCTCAGAAAGCTGCAATGTCTTTGGCAAATATACTCCCCAAGATGAGTTGGTGAGAAATCCTCCCATCATTGCTCAGAAGTGGTTCTTTACAAATTTTGCTATTTCTATCAAAGATGCACCTTGCATTTTTTAAACAATAGTTTCTCTGCAACTTTCTCTGTGGTGGATGTGGCACTCAACCTCATTCCTTTCTTGTTTGTTTGCTTTTTGCTGTTGTTGCAGGTGAATATGTAGTCATGACGATATACTTTGATTTAAGCAGAAGAATGGGATACTTCACTATTCAAACATACATCCCCTGTATATTAACCGTTGTTTTGTCCTGGGTATCATTTTGGATTAAAAAAGATGCCACACCAGCAAGAACAGCACTAGGTAAGGTCTTCTTAATTCTTTATTTTGTACATCAGGTTTAATATAGAAAACACTCCCCACTTCTCCAGTCCATTTTGACATTTGAAAATTTCAACTCATTTCCAACAAGGGAATCAATGTTATGGACAATACTAGCGGTTCTCAAACTTTTGCACCAGTGAGAGACAAAAGAAATCCTTGCGATCCCAAACAGTCAAGGGGGGGCGGGGCGGAGAGAGGACCCAGCTAGTCAAAAGGGAGTCTGGGTCAGGTAATTCCAAAGAAATAACAGGTCTTCAGTTGCTCCTGGACAACTTCCTAGGTAACCCTTTGGCAATGGCTGTGTCTGGGAAGAGCCCTGAGGGCCTGGGTTGAGGTTCCAGACCTGCCAGTGCTAGGTCCTGACAGACTCACAGAGAGGACTGGAAGTTAGCACTCGCATGTTACACTGGCTTATCTGGAAGGGAAAACAAAAACATAGTACAATTTGCTCCAGCTTTCTGAGAGGCATCTGTCACATAGCAGTTTACACACCCTGACGTACAAGAACCATGTGACTTTAGATATATAGAAGTGTTAATAATACAACATATGACAAACCACCCTGAGAAGTATTTAGTGCCAGATTTCTAAGGCCACCCAGGAGCTTCCAAATCAACAGCCTTCCACCTGAATCTCTCAGCAGTCTGTCTCTTCACCATGGTTACTAACCTGTCCCTTTGTGCCTAACCCATTTTAAAAGGGCACCAAACTGCCCTTTGAAAAATCTCATAGGTGCTTAAAGTTGCCTAAGTGGCACTTTAGGTACCTAGGGGCTTTATTAATCTGGCATTAAGTTCCTTTACGAAATGATGCATGGAATGTTCATCCTCACAGTGTTAGGCAGCCATCCATTAAGGGTCATCAACACTAGGTTACAAAAAGAGGTAGAAGTAGCATTTTAAAATCATGTTCAAATAACTTGATGCTGAACAACAGCTGAAATATGTCCTTAAAAATATGTTAAATGCAGTTCTCCCACTAGCTACTATTTTTGTTCCAGCAGTGTAACCCAAAGGACAGCTGTTTGGCAGCTATCTTCCTACTTGTTTGAATCAGTCCTATTCTTCTTTAATGACAGGAGGGCATTGCTTCAGGCTAATGACACATCAGTTCCATGGAAATATGCAGCAGGAGTAGTAGCATTAGCAGGACAAGACTCGGAAAACAGGTAGTAAGACAAGCAAAAAATAGACACATGCAAATAGTTAATAAAGGACAAACAATGCAACATCCCAAAATGACTGCACTTGAGGTCGATACACAGCTATAGATTGTCTCAGGTTTTCCATTCATGGCCCATGTTAATTATTTTAGCAAATGTTTTAAGTTTTCTTGTCCAAATCCAGCTTGCAAGTCTCATTTTGAACATCTATACAAGACACACGTTTTACTCTATGCATAATTTGATGTCATTTTTTCCAGAAGCAAAAGAAGAGAGATGTGATTCTCATTTACACTAAAGCCCCTGCACATCACTCTAGCAATTTAAGGGGCTTTAAGATTATACCCAGTTTCTATCCCATTTCCATGGCCAATGTAGTATAAACAAAACAGGCCATGGGGTAAGAACCAGGCAACCACATACTGCCCAATTCTTCCCCCTTATTAAAACTAAAGCATAGTGGTGGAAGAAAAAGGAAGGATTAAGCACTGTGGATAGCTTTTGTTTATCAGAAAAGTGATGTCATGTTGTGCATTGAAAGTCACGAAACATACCCTTGGATTATTTTTTCGCAACACTTTATTTTCTAAAAAACAAAAGCACAAAGAGGGAGAAAATGTCTAGTTGCTCCTACCATTATGCTTCCTGAAATTTTCTAGCTTTCTCTAGTTGTTCACAACCGTTACACTGATTGCATAGCTCTGTTTCCAGATTGATTTGACATAACTTGGGACACAACAAAAGATCACTTTAGATGTTCCATTTCCACACCTCATTTGTTTCCCGTTGGCCAACATGAAATAAGAAGTATAAGACATTTAGATGCCAAAAGCAGCAGGATGAAATGATGACATGGAATAATAATATTATTTATTTATTTACTTATTTGTTTATATAGTGCCAGTAACATGCCAGCTTCTGAACAGTCATGATTAGAGACAGGTCCCTGCCAAGGGGCTTACAATCTGTTCTAGGGGAATAAGGTTCTTCATTCCCAATGACATTCAGTGACTTTGGAGAGCCTAACAGCCATTCCTGAAAACTAAAATGTGTGCATTCATTCACTGAGAAATAATTAATCTGTTAACTATGAGCCCCTGTGAGGAAAGAACAATTCTACAAATCTTTGAGAATGGTCACATTAGTGCAGCTTATTTGTGTTATGTGCAGAAACTGCAGATGAGTTTGTGCAAGAAATACGTTAGAATGGAGAGTAAATGTTTCCTTTTCTAAAATCAGTACAGTGCTCATTTCTGCATAACAGAACCAAAGGCTACCTGCTGGAATAATCCTGGGGTTTCCTATATAATTAATGCTAATTAGTCAGAATGAATGAGGGGCTGATGGGTTCAAACTTTCCCCTTGATGTAACACCATTCAAATTAATGGAGTTACATTGGGGGGAAATTTCACTCAGAAAAATTAATTAATAATACTCAGAACTCCTGTCAACTGCTCTGGGTTGTATGAGCCTTTACCCCCTCCTGTAGTGCTTTTAGGACTGTGCTATTTATATGCTGAAGTAATGAACACAATCAGAAATATCCAATAGTGAGGGGAGAATGGTACTGCCTTTAATCTACATACTAATCTATATACTGATCTACGCCTTTAATCACATACTAAATCTAAAGCTCTGAAACCAGGGGAGGGGAGGTGTTATTAGCCTCAGTTTGTGGGCAGTGCGGGCTAAAGAACAGAGAAGTGAAGTGACTTCTGTGTCATGCTGTGAGACAGTAGCAACCACAGGGATAGGAATAAAATGCAAGCAGTCTGACTGAGTGGTTTGCACATTTGCCATCAGAACAGTTTGTAACTGGTTGTGTTACCACTTTGACATTGTATAAATTGACAGTATAACAGGCACAAAGCCAAGGATATGTACTAATATACAAAGAAATAACAACAAAAACCTTAGGTCATTTGCCTGCAAGAATATCTTTAAGTCATTTTCACTTTTAAATGAATTTAAAGAGACTATTAGTCACAACAAATGAAATCATTAATATCTGCAGGTTAGCTACTGCATAGGTAGAAGAAAGCAATCAATCCTCTACGGTCCCACCAATGTGTCATGATTATTAACTGGAAGGACAGCCTTTCAGGATTAATAATGTAGCTGAGCTTCTCTGATCATGTAATCTATAGTTCCTCCGTTGATAGTGCCAAATTATGGTCATAATTCATTTCACATAGGAAAGTCCACAACACTGCTATCACTTAGGGTGTTTTTACATGAAATGCCCCCACATGGACACCAACTAGGGATGTGCGAACGTGGTTCGGAAGTTCAGAGTTCGGACCAAACTCGAATAGTTCGGTCAACCGAACCGAACTTTTGAACTGAACTCGAATTTGACCGAACTGTTCAGTCAAATCTGAACCAGTTTGGAAGGCCAAAAAACTCGGATTTGAATGTAAGAACTCGGTTCAGAAGTTCGGAATTCGACCGAACTCGAATAGTTCTATTGACTGAACCGAACTTTTGAACCAAACTCAATTTTCAAACCGAACCGAATTTCCGAACTCAGTTCTGTTCGCACATCCCTAACACCCACCATCTACGTGGGGGAGTGCTCATGTGAATTTGGTATGTGGGGGGGCGTGCTCCCGTGACCCACACACTGCCCACCGCATTCATGCATGGCCATGTGTGGGACTGTTCATTTGAAGCACTCCCACATGCACAATGCCCCTGCCCCACACACTGAGCACAGACCCTCCAGCCCCTACACCCATCTCATTTAAAAATACCCTTAGAAATAAGAAATAATTACTGGTCATGGATAGATTCAAACCTGTGTTGTAAAGTTAAATATTCTTTCAGCCTAGCGCAACCAAATATTCTAAGTACTCTCATTTGATTTACAAACTAGTAAACTTAGGCCCTTTGCAAATGGGTGAACGGTGCAGGGGGGATGGGAGGGTGCCGCGGTGGGTGGGTGGTGCAGTGGGTGCATTCCTACAGACACCCACTCACCTCCACCCACTTCCACGCATGGAGCATCAGGCATTGACAGCCATTGCTCCATGCATGGGGAATGGCTGGAGGTGGGTGGAGTGCGGGAGCCCACACACACACCCCCACACACCTGCAGCATTTCCACGGGCGTCCCGCACCCACCATGGTGTTTGTACAGGAGCCCCCCCATGTGAAAACAGCCATAGTATAGAAGACACTGAGAGACAATAAATGAGCAGTGCAATGCTGCTTATACACACTTTTCTGCCCAACAATATATAATGCAAAGTGCAATATGAATCCACAGTTTCCTTTCCCCCAGAGATCAAGATGAGCCTGGTAAAAAGACCATGATAAATCTGCTGGAATCTGACATGCCATGTCTTGTACATGTATAAGTAGGAGACATGCCTCTTTTCAGGTCAAAAGTCTTTGCATAATAGCAGAACTCTGTCTGACACTGGAATCCAGGACATGAAACACAAAAATGGTCTAATGCAGAATAGTAGCTAAGATGAAAATAAAGAAATACCTAGATGTTGGTTTTTAAAATAAGTATAGTGGCTCCTAGGGCACAATACTCCATCTGTTGAAGTCAATGGTAAAATTCCCCTTGGTGATGGAAGACTGTGACCTTAGTAATGTAGAGGATGCTTCTACCATGATGATGCATTTTAGAAGGACATGGGAAATTTATTAGAATCATGTACTATTGCATCTTGCTATTTCTACTCACAGTTTTATTAGGGGTATGCACCAGGCCCCCATGTTGTTTTTGTTTTTCATTATCGTTTTCATTATTTAAAATGTCACTTTCATTATTAACAATGCTGTTTTCGTTATCATTGTCACTATTGGTATCAATAATGGGTGAAAACAGACATGACTCTAACCACCCTTTACCCACCCTTGGTGGTTATTTATGCATGTTGCAGGGTTGCATATGGCACCAATAGAGCCCTGCAACATGCATAAATAACCACCAAGCGTGGTTAAAGGGTGGCTAGCGTCATGTCTGTTTTCACCCCTAATTTCAAACAAAGATTTTATTTTTGGTATTGGTATTGTTATTGGTATCGATTCAGATAACATTATATATATATATATATATATATATATATATATATATATATATTAGGGGTGGGAGCCCGGGGTAATTACCGGATACTGGATTTACCAGTTTCCGGTTCTCAAAGAACCGGATTCCTGAATTAAATCCGGTATCCGGTACCGGTTTTATTTCATTGATTTCAATGGGGCACTGTGTCCCAATTGAAATCAATGAAATACAATTAATTCCTCCCCCCTCCCCCTCCCAGGCTGTGCGGGTGGAAGGGGGGACACCCCCCACCCACCCTGCCCAGCCTGGATTTTTGTTAAAAAAAAGAGCCCACCCCCCAGCACCAGCGGCCGTGGCGTCCCCGCAGCTGCGGGTGCGGCGGCGGCAGTGGCGGGCGATCCGGCGGCCTCAGCGCCGGCTGTGGCTGCCGGCGTCAGAGACGCTCTAGGCCTTCCGGGGAAACCCGGAAGTTCCCCGGAAGGCCTAGAGCGTCTCTGACGCCGGCAGCCACAGCCGGCGCTGAGGCCGCCGGACCGCCCGCCGCCGCCGCACCCGGAGCTCCGCAAAGGTAAAGCACTCAACTTTAGTAGGGGTGATCCCTGGGGGGTTGGGGGGGTGTTAAACACCCCCCCCCCCAGGGATTGGGTCTATACTTACTGGCGGCTGCGGGGACTGGGGCATGGGGGGTGGGCTCTTTTTTTAAACAAAAATCCAGGCTGGGCAGGGTGGGTGGGGGGTGTCCCCCCTTCAACCTGCGCAGCCTGGACTCGGGGAGGTTTTTTTTTTTTACTTTTTTGTTGGGACTTACATTGCAGCCATTCATTTAAATGGCTGCAATGTAAAAAAATCCGGTACCTGGAATCCGGTAACTGGACCGGATTTACCGGGTTGAATCCGATAATGCCGGTACGCCCAGTACTGGCATTATCGGATTCCGGATTTGCCGGTATTCCCACCCCTAATATATATATATATATATATAAATATTATTATAACATAATGTATAACATAATGTATATAAAAAACAGACTAGCCTAAATACCTATATCTAATATCCCTATATATGTACACAAGTAATATCTATCTAAATCTAAGGGAGACAAGGGAAAGGAAAAGGAAAACTATTATCTAATCAATTATCTATATAACTATTCTAATCTAATCTAAATGTCTGTAATATATATCTATATCTAATCTGTACTATCTATATATAATGTACAGGGGTAAAATGTAGGGTATGAGGAAGGAAAGGTATTGGTGGTAATACAATAAGGGCTAGGGAGGATTTATTTGTGTGCAAGCACCACAGTTCTGTAAATGAAACCTGACAAGCAGAGCTCTCGCAGAACAGAAAGAAAAAGTCTGGCCCTCCCATTATAAAGTATTGCAGTACCCTCCCCCAGAGTCCCCCTGAATGGTTGTGGGAGGCAGCAGGCATTGAGCAATCACAGAGTGCTATGAGACTTCTGGGACCTGCTTACCCAGCTCATTGGCCAGCGATACATCCAACAGATACTGCTGAGCTGCTCGCCCCTCCCAACACGGGCCCACTTCAAGAGTTCAACCCTGTTTAGGGTTCCGAGATGTCTGCTCCCTCCTCCCCTGTCCACATTTCCCCTCCAAAATCCAGCTGCCGCAGCACTAATAATGACAATGATAATGACGTTGTTTTTGTTATTGGTGTCATTGTTATCAATTGTCATTTTTGTTGTTGCAATAATGATAACGAAAATGACAATTGTCGTTATTATTGTAATAACAAAAACAACATGCACACCCCTAGTTTTATACTTTGAACCACTCTAACTCTTCAAAGCAGGGGGGACAGTTGTTATACATAACTGAGGAGTGAAGGGAATTTGTTATTTTCTAAATTATTATTATTAGCAAGCATTTATATAGCACCAGCAATGTACCTAGCACTTTACAAAGTAATTGAATAGACATGGTCCCTGCCCTAGGGCTTACAATCTGAGAGACGGGGGGAGGCGGGAGACAAAGGAAGGTGAACAGATGGAGAGACAAGGAGTGTAACATTCACGAGGATGCGAGGTCCCAGTTGCACGCGCTTGGCTTAGTTACATCAAGAATGATGGCTGGTTGGTCCATGTGGTGAGGATATGAGTACACAGACCTTAGGTAACAGATTGTGCTGGATGGAGGTTATCAGCAGGACTTAGGTGAGGGGAGCAAGAAGTCGGGGAGGACAGAGCGGAAGAGGTGGGTCTTGAGGAGGGATTTGAAGGTACGAAGGGAAGGGACGAGGCAGATGTGGGCAGGGAGGGAGTTCCAGGCATGGGGAGTAGCTAGAGAGAAGGAACGAAGGTGGTTAGGGGAGTAGGGGAGGCATGGGAGGGCAAGAGAGGGGACAGAGGAGGAGTGGAGTTCACAGACTGGAGTACAGAGGGAAATTAGCGCAGAGAGGTAGGCGGGAGCAAGGTTGTGAAGAGCTTTATAGGTGAAGACTAGGAG
>QEPC01009431.1:43783-88849 GCA_003113815.1 Sphenodon punctatus | reverse complement strand
CCATGGACCAGCAGACAGAAGCGGTGGGATTACCAGACCAGTGGTGCAGATCACCCAGGGTTGCCAGGGTAGGCAGACAGACACTGTGTCATGAGAGGCGAGCAGACTGAGGCAGGCTTTGGTCCAGACCACCTGAGTAGGTGGGCGGGCTGGCAGTCAGCGCGGCATGAGCAGAAGGCAGGCAGACTAAGGCAGGGTTCAAGCTTTGCAAGCTGGGCGGGCGGGCAGGCACCATGGTATGAAAGGCAGTAGGGAAGGTGGGTTTAGGCAGGCTTTGAGCTAGGCAACCTGGGTGGGCAGACAGGCACCTTGGCATGGGAGGCAGGTAGGCGGACTGAGGCATACTTTGAGCTTGGTGGCAAGCTGGGCGGGCAGACAGGCAGCGTGGAATGAGAGACAGTAGGGCAGGCATGCTGGGACATTGGCAGTAGGGCACTCAGATAGGCTAGCAAAAACTGTGCAGCACGAGAGAGCGAGAGCCATTCAGTGTCACATAGGTGGGGTGAGATCATTTAGCTAGCTATAGGCCGGCTGGCAGACTTACAGTTTGTTTCCCAATGCCACCCTGCATCATGAGGTCAGTCAGATAAGGTGGCCAAGGCCGTCGGGAGGGGCAGCCCCTCAGCAGCACAGGAGCAGGAGCCCTAGCCCAGACTGAGAAGGAGGAGGAGCCTCGGCCCAAGACTGCCCCTGGGATGGGATGGCATGTGCCACTGCTCCATCACACCTTGTCCAGGGGCAACTCGGGGAATCCCAGAAGTGGAAGGTTCACCTTCAGGAACAGCAACTGTTCCACCAACTTGGCCCCCAGTCTCAGGCGGTGTGGGGAGCAAATGTCCCCCGCCATGGAGAACACCCTCTCACTGGAGACACTGATTGGTGGGCAGGGCAGGATACCCTTGGACACTTTCGACAGGGCCGGCCACACGTTGGCCTTGCCGGCCCAGTAGGCCAAGGGATCACTGATGGGATCAATGTCTGGCTCCTTTTCCAGGTAGGTATCCACTGCTGCTGAGGTGCCATCATACTCCCTCTGGTAGCTCTGGGTGGGCACCACCTACCCCACTGCCCTCAGCCATGCTGCTTGCCCTTTTGTGCTGGGCCCCATGCTCCCTAGAGTGGCCTGCACACAGGAGGAGCTGCTGGCATTAGTAGGAGTTCTGCTGCTGCTGCTCATCCTGGTGCTGGTGCAGCTGCTACCACTAGGGTTGGGGGCAGGGATAGACCCAGATGGCTGGAAGGGGTCACTGCTCCCACTCCCACCATCCCCAGGAGCGTCCTGCTGCATGGCCTGCTCTGCCTGCTGGACCTTCTGCACCAGCGTACCCTTCGGAGGCCATAGACCGCTGTCTCACATGCCATGCTTCCCTTGATCCTGGGGTCCAGCATGGGTGCCAGGACATATTCCTCCCAGCGCAGGAGCTCATCAAAGTGCGCACTCAGCCCCACCTTCAGCTTCCGTGCCAGGTCAAGTGCCTCATCGGAGAGCTTCCTGCCCAGAGGGACACAATCCCACCCCCTGAGAATCTCATCCAGGCTCCTCTGGAGACTATGGACCAGTGGGGTCACCTGGCTGAGAGTGGCGGTGGAGCTGCTCATGGTCTCCATCACGGCCAGGAACGGTCTGAAAATGAAGACCGTGTGAGCAAGGATATCCCATTCCTCACTGTTGTACCCTGGAGGTGCCTCAATGTCTGTCTCCAGTTCCACCTGATGCAGGGCGGCTTTCTGCTCAAGAAGCTGCTCGAGCATCAGGAAGGGGGAATTCCACCTGGTGGAGACATCCTGGATGAGTGTCTGCACTGGGGACCTTTGCTCGGCCTGCTTCTCCCGGAGGAGCTCGCTGCCCTTCATGCTGTGGTTGAAGAACCCTGACAGCTTCCTCCCCCGTTCGACCAGGGAGCTAAGGGTGCCTGGCCCAATCCCCTTCTCCCCCAAGCCCAGAGCATCCTTCACCACAAGATTGAGGGTGTGTGTGGCACAAGGGATGCTTGTGAAGCCCCCATCATGGACTGTCTTTAGTATATTGTCCGCATTGTCCATGACCACACACCCCTTGGTGAAGTCCTCGCCTGGCGTGACTCACTCCCTCACCATGATGGCCAGGGCTGCCTTGAGGTTCCTTGAGGTGTGGGAGCTGTCCATGACTTGTGCCTGAAGCAGAGCCCACCTATACCCTGCTTCAGGACCCCTCCTGCCACTGCCAAGCGCTGCCTCTGGGTCCTGCCACCAGTGTGCAGTCACTGCCAGGTAGGCATACTCAGCGTTCCTGGAGGACTACTGGTCAGTGGTGAATTGGACAGTGGCCCCCCTAGCCCCTGCCAGCTGCTCCCTCACCCACTCCTTCAAAGCCCTGTAGAGCTGTGGCACCACAGTCTGACTCAGGGTAGAGGCGAAAGGCCACTTAAAGTTGGGGGCCAGGAACCCAATGAGCCGCTGGAAGCTGACAAAGGCTGGCCATCCAGGGCTATCATTTCTGCCACCAGTGTCACGGTGCCCTGCCGATGGCCTTGACAGATCCCCCCACCCCAGCTCCTCCATGGTGGACTGACGGTGCTGTTGGCAAGGCTCCTGCTGCTGTTCTGCCCCCATACTGCTCCTGCTGCTAGAGGCAGCAGTAGTTGGTGCAGGACGCTGACCCGCTGAAGGAGCCAGGCGACTGGACGCTGCAGTTGGAAACCCGCTGGCATCCACTTCCCCTGCCTTCCCAATGAGCAGCACAACACTGTGGCATGACTTCAGGTGCCTCGCCATTGCAGTTGTCCCAAGATTGGCGAGCATCTGCCCATGCTCCACCAGCTTATTGCACAATGTGCACTGCACCTCTCTAGGAATCATCTGCCTGCACCTGCTTAAAATGATCCCAGACTGAGGATTTCCCCCCTCCTGCCTTCTTGCCCACCCTGGCTGACACCTTGCTGCCAGCACTGCTGGGAGAAGGAGAACTTGGTGGCTCTGGCAACACAGCTCTGGAAGAAGGCTTGGCCATCGCCTCAGCTCCAGACATCTCCTCTGTGGCACTAGGGTCTGCCTCTGACTCATTGTCCACGATCACGGTGATGTCCCGTGAAGGGGAGTACTGGGACCCTGAGGCTAAACTGCCCGTGCCCGCCATGCTGCAGGCACTCTCCCTGTGACCCTATTTAGAGCTGCTAGTGCTGCTGCTGCTGCTGCTCCTACTCCACTTCCTACTGACATTGCCTGGGGATCGAGCCCTGCCTCTGGCAGCTAGTGTTGGATCCACCACGTCTGGACTGCTGGGGATCACCTCAACAGTGGGGGACATTGGTGGCCCTGGAGGAACATCGGAAGCAGCACCTGCTCCAGCACCAGCAGCAACAGAGACAGACGCAGCCTCACGTCCTGCAAGCCTTCCAGTGCTCTGCGTGGCAGTGGAGGAGGGTACAGTCAGGAGGTGATGCTGAGCCACTGAAGCCTGAGATTGGCCACAGGCTAGGCTGCACGGAATCGACGGGCCCTGCTTCAGGCACAAGTCATGAAAATATGGTGGTAGATGGGTTGGATGGGTGAAATAGGAGGAGGAGGAAATAGGAAAAGGAGGAAATAGGAATAGGAAGGAACAAAAACTGATGGGAGAGAGGGAGCCTTCTGAAACGCCTGCTGTTCAGGAACAGTGACTAGCTCAGAAGGTTTTGGGAAGGGGGGAGGCAATCAGTTTTTTTTCTTGCTGCGCCCACCCCACCGCAAGCCCCATTGACTCCGTGCAGCCTAGCCTGTGGCCAATCTCAGATAGCTGGCTGCTATTCCGAGGCACCAGGGGTGGAGAGACTTGGAGTCTGCTCCTCAGCTGACCCCCTCCCTGCCACATTTGGCCTTCCAGTGATACCACGTTTTAGCCACCCGAACTCACCCAAACACGATCCGAACTGATTGAACTGTTCAGTCATTTCGGCGCTCGGAATTGAGTTCAGCTCGGTGGGTTCGAGTTTGGGTTCAGTCGTCCGAACAGGCCAAGTTCGGGCCAAACTCCGCACTTCTGAACCGCGTTCTCCCATCCCTATCAGTTTGGCCATGATCCAGGACGAGGTTGGGAATGGCTGCAGGTAACAACTGTTACCCAGCCCTGTCCTGGAATCAGGTCCCAACCACGGGATGGGATTGGGTGCAGCAGCCTGATTTGCCACTGCGCCCACCCGTTTCCCCATGGACAGGTAGCCGAGAGAGCATGGGGAGGGCCAAACGGACACACGTCGTGCTGCTCAGCCCCGCCCGCGATTCCCCACAGTGATCAGGCCAGCACGTCTGATGGACATCTGGTCTAATCACGGACCAGGATCCAAGACAGATCCTGGTCCAGGGTTCATCTTGGTGGGCCAAAAGGCCCATCACGTCTGAAATTATCCACTGTCAACACCCACATCAGTGTTCAGGTGGATCTGCTGGAGTAACATCCATCAATAGACAATGACAATTAGTTAGCGAGTCAGAATTAGTTGACAAGGCAAACTTAGGGTGTTTTTAAACAAGCGCCTACCCACCCATTACCCACCCATCACCATGCATGTTGTAAGGCTGCATAGGGTGCCAGTGCAGCCCTGCAATGTGCATATTGGGTGGGTGATGGGTGAGTTAAACTGATCACTTGTCTAAAAACACCCTTTGTTAATTTTGAAAATAGGTTAATGGTTGTTTCAGCTTTTGGGAAAATATAACGGATTGTTGGGTATTAGATGCAGTTCATCATGGTTATTAAAAAATGAACTTATGTATGCCACCAAATAAGGGTCCTCAGACATGTAGGGAAATGTTTCATCATGAAAAAGAATTCTTAGTTAAAGTTATTGCTGTTTAAAGGTGTAAGTGAGCAACTTCCACATAAAGTTAATGGATTACTTTCTAGATATTTTTTTTCCAAGGAAAGATGGTGGCCTATGCCCAATTTTAGATATGAGAGGTTTAAATAAATATTTTCTATTACTTTGGGGGAACTGAAGGAGGAAATTCACCTTAAAGGAGGACAATGGTATGCCTTGCTGGACTTGAAAGACACCTACTTTCACAAGTATTCAGGCATACACTATCAATATGCATGGTTACCTTTTGGCCTGTCCACCACACCTATATAGCTACCGAGTCTGATAATAGCACACCTGAGGAGGGTAATTCAGATCTTCCCATACCTTGATGACTGGTTGCTAATGGGGGACATCCCACATCAGATAAGGAAGAATTTAACTTTAACAAAGTGGTTATGTGAACATTTGGGATTACTGATAAATCTAGGGAAGTCAGTCCTGGAACCACTCAAACTATAAAGTGCATTGGGTCCATTATAGACTCAAGAGAGGCAAAAATGCTATTACCTCAGGAGAGGTTGGGCAATTTGAAAGAAGATTAGCTAAATTTCTCCAGAGTAGGTCACAGACTAAGATTTTATTTGCATATCAGGACCAATGGCATCAGTGCCAAGTCTAACAGTATATTCTCAATTATTTATGAGCCCACTACAGAATTGGATGCTGGTACATTATTTATTTATTCTTATTTATTTATTTAATAGATTTATACCCCATCCCTCCTGCAAAAGCAGCCCGGGGCGGCTTCCAACAATTAAAACACAATAAAAACCTTAAAAAAAAAAAATGATACCTTAAAAAAAGGTATTAAGCATTCCTGTAGCTGTACTGAAGAGATCTGCAACTTGGAGACATCAGGATTTGTTTTAAAAGGCATTCCGTTAGACCCTTGCCACCATCATGCATTGTACCAACTGATGCTTGTCTTTTAGGTTAGGGAGCCCATATGGTGAGCCCGAGTGTAAATGGAGTGTAGGAAGAACAAGGACAATATCTTCATATCAATGTCCTGGAAACGCGACTGCGAGTAATACAAAATGTATTATAGACATTTGCTCTGCTGCTCAGAAGTCAGGTAGTGCAGGTAGCAATGAACAATACTATAAGAGCATAAGAAGTGCCATACTGGGTCAGACCAATGGTCCATCTAGCCCAGCATCCTGTCCTCCGACAGTGGCCAATCACGGTGGCTTGGGAGAAACACCCAACAGGTCACAACGGGGGGATCCGTTCCCCGTTGTTTTCCCTCCAGCTCCCGTCATGTTCCCTGATCCTGTCTGGCTAATAGCTGCTAATGGACCTATCTTCCAGAAATTTGTCCAAACTAACTCAGCTATAGTACAGGCCTTACCACGGCCTCTTGCAGTAGATTCCACAACACAATTGTACGCTGAATGAAATTTGTTTTAAACTTGCCCCCCGTGAGTATCATTGAGTGTCCCCTAATTCTAGTACTAGCTGAGAGGGTAAGTAACTGTTCCTTGTTTATTAGTTCCACACCACTCATGATTTTATAGACCTCTATCATATCTCCTCTCAGTCTTCTCTTCTTCAAACTGAAGAGCCCCAACCTACTAAGCCTCTCCTCATACGGGAGCCCTTCCATGTCCTTGATCATTTTTGTTGCCCTTTCTGTACTTTTTTTAGTTCAGCTATGTCTTTTTTGAGATGGGGCGACCAGAACTGCACACAATATTCAGGTGCGGTTGCACCACTGGTTTGTATAGAGGCATTATGGCCTCCTCAGCTTTATTCTCTATCCCATTCCGCATAATTCCTAACATTCCGTTTGCTTTTTTGACTGCTGCTGCGCACTGCGCTGTGGATTTCATTGTATTGTTCACAACCACCCCCAGATCCTTTTCCTGAGTGGTAACTCCTAGCTTAGTACCCAGCATTGTGTATGCATAGTTTGGATTATTTTTCCCTACGTGCATCACTTTGCACTTGTCCACATTAAATCTCACTTGCCCTTTAGATGCCCAGGCACCCAGTGTCATAAGATCCTGTTGCAGTTTCTCAGTCTGCTCGTGTTTTAGCTACCTTGAATTACTTGGTGTCATTTGCAAATTTGATCACCTCACTCTTAACACCCTTTTCCAAATAATTAATGAATGCATTAAACAGCACCGGTCCCAATACAGATCCCTGAGGCACACCCCTTCTTACATTTCTCCATTGTGAAAACTGCCCATTTAGTCCTATTCTTTGTTTTCTATCTTTTAACCAGTTTCTGAGCCATAGTAAGACACTACCTCCTATCCCATGACTTTTCTCAAGAATCTCTCATGAAGAACCTTATCAAATGCTTTCTGGAAATCCAGGAACACTATCTCTACTGGGTCTTCCTTGTCCACATACTTATTTACACCTACAGTTATTATTAATACTACAATTATATTCTATCTGAACAGACAGGATGGAACCCACTCCTTAAGTCTGAGTGCAGAAACAGAACATTTGGCACTGGGCATTGCAAGCAGACATTATTTGCTAATTCATGTAGCAGGAACCAGCAATGCCAAGGCAAAAAGACTGAGCAGACTAAATTGTCAGCAGCATGACTAGGAACTGTGTCCCTAGGTTTTCAAGCAGTTAATCTGTATGTGGGGGGACCAAAATATAGATCTGCTTGGAACTCCAAAGAATACAAAGTACAGAGAATATTGCACCCAGGCAGGACAGGGCAGAAATTCTCAGGGAGATGCATTCCAGATAGACTGGGGAGGGAGAATGACATACATTCCCTCCAGTACCACTACTGTCAAAGGTTCTACAGAAAGCAAGGTACGATATGGAAAATATGGTTCTGATTTCCCTGGTTTGGCCTCATCAAGCCTGATATGTGGACTTAATGTTAATAGCCAGAGAGAAATGTGTTGACAGAAAGGCAGGATATACTATCACAAAAGAAAGGAAGTTACTGTACCCAGGACATTTAAACCTTACAGCTTGGCTTATATGCCTAAAAAAGAAGACCACATAGTGATGGGACTGGGAGCTCTCTGTCCCACTCTGCGCTGGCTGTGACACAGTTTCCCTTTTTACAGCACCTGCTGGGCCAGCTCCCTCTAGAACTGTTCCAGCCTCTGTCACCTTTACCTCGGAGCTTTTAAAAGCACAGAAATTACAAGGTTCATTTGAGTCTAACTCAGAACCCCTGCACTGTGTCATCCCAACATCAGAACCACACAAGGCTTAGTTAAAGGAATTTTAATTTGTAAATCAAAATTAAGATTAGTGCAAGATTGGATAGGAGTACAATGAAACATAATATAAGATAACTAGGTGAGTTCTAAGCTAATTTTACCCTATGCAGTTGTATGCTTAAAAGTTCAGTTCTCAGCCAGGTGGAATGGTGGGGTCCAGCGTCTTGCTTCTGTTGCCGAGTTAGTTAATTCCAGGATGACTGAATCTCTCTCCTTTGTCTCAGATTAATTTAAAAGGCTTTTTAAATTACTCTTCCTGCCTTTCAAAGATTTGTTGTTGGCACATACTGTATGTCCCTCATCTGCCTTTTTTAACATCTGCATTGTTGTGTTAACTGTTTTGTTGATTTGCTCTGTCCATCAGACAGCTTGTCTGTCTTTAGGCTCCCATTCTGGCCTTTTGGATTTGTTCTTCTTACATAGCTCACAGTGTATTTATTTTCATTCCATAGAGTTTCATACAATATTTCATCAGAGTTATATGCATTTCTTCTTTTGGAGGTGAAAGACATTAAAATTGTTAACTTTAAAAACTTTGTTACTGGTTGCAGTAACATCAATAAGACAAGTGAGTTAGCAGCAATTATTATAGAATAGTCCCTTTATGAGATTTCAGGATGTCAAGGTAGTACTAACATGGAATCCATTTTTTACCCCCCAAAAGGTTTCAGACTTCTATTTAAACCAACAAATAATCTTGCCCACTTTTGCACCAAAGCCACACAAGATACAAGGAAGGATAGCACTACACTACATACAGAGAATACATTGTATTAGGAAATCACAATTTTTATTCATCTCTTTTTCATAGAATACTTTAGGAAAGAAAGTGTCATCACAAACTCTGTCTCACTGGATGGTGCAGTGTGTAGATGCATACACATGTGCTACATTGTGTTGGGTAAGAGGACACTCTTACCTGTGAATGCCCATTCTGTGAAGGCAATGGGAGCATCGGTGGCAGCTTTAGCATAATTATCTATAAATGACATTTGTAGGGCAGCAACTTGTTAATTGAATAATATGTTGATAAAACATTCTGCATTGGAAGCAATGTCACAGGAAGACACATCGGCAGCCGGGTAATTCTGAATTCTGTAAAATAAAATATTTTTACTCTATCGTGAAAGCCATGGAATTATTTTTAAAAACACCTCAGCCCTCTGCCATGCACAGCTTCGTATTCTCCCATACGTGATAATGTACAGAGGCACACAAGGGAAAAAATAAGGTTACTTACCTGTAACCGAGGTTCTTCGAGATGGCTCTATACATTCTTATAAAACCCATCCTTCAATCCGCTTGCGTTGGGTTTTTTTTGGTAATTCAACAGAAGGGGTTGGAAGGAACTGTCATTGGAATGGGAGGTGGAGTATATATACACAAGGAAACAAGTAGGTCAAGAGATTGGGATCTGAAAATATTTATGTATAAAATAATTTGCTACCCCACCCGCCTGCTCCAAGCAACCTGGGACAGCTTACAACATTAAAATAAATTTAAAAAACAATACGTTAAAAGAGAAGGCATGGAACCAAAGAAAAACCCTGACAACCCCCAATCCCAGATCCCACCCTACACCCTATCTCCCTCGCCAAAAGCCAGGTGGAACAGTCACATTTTACACATAAGGCGGAAGGAAGTGAGATCCAAGGCCACCCAGGCCTCCACTAGGAGGGAGTTCCACAACCTAGGCGCAGCCACCGAGAACGTCCTCTCCATAGTGGCCCCCCGGGCCACATGGAGGACTTCAAGAAGGGTGCTCCCAGTGGACTGCAGAGGCCACTCCAGATCCCACAGGTAAGTCAGTCCAAAACCAATACCTTGAATTGGGCCTGGAAGACTATCGGCAGCCAGTGCAGAGCCCAGAGCACCCAGTGTAATGTGCTCACGGTGACCCATCCCCATAAGGAGATGGAACGCTGCATTCTCCACTAGCTGCAGTCTCCGAACCGTCACCATAGGTAGCCCCATGTAGAGCGCATTGCAGTTGTCCAATCTCAAGGTAATGAAAGCATGGATGATAGTGGCCAGGTCACTATCTGAAACATACAACTGAAGCCATCGACCAGATGTAATTGGTAATCCATCTCTCATGGATTATCATGCATAAGCAAGAGATGGCTGCTGCCTGGCAAATACTGACAATGGCTGCACAAGATGTACTGTTTGAATCTACTCCCACACCACAGCAATCCATAATGGGGACAGCTGTACTGCACATGCACAGGGGGTGAGGGGAGGAAGGAGTACGTTACAGTCATCCTCTACTCCCTCTAATAGGTGGCTACAATTCCAAAGAGATCCCTTTGATTACAAGCAAATATGTATTTGTTTCTACAGGTATCACCACAGTATTGACCATGACAACACTGAGTACCATTGCAAGAAAGTCTTTACCTCGTGTCTCCTATGTCACCGCCATGGATTTGTTTGTGACTGTGTGCTTTTTATTTGTCTTTGCTGCTCTGATGGAGTATGCCACCCTCAACTACTATTCAAGCTGCAGGAAGCCACGCTGCAAAAAGAAGAAAAAATCAGTAAGAAGGAAAAAAAATATTAATTTAAGATTATTAAACAAACATTTAGTTTAATGCAAAAAAGTAAGTCTTCCAGACAGCTAGTAAAGCAAAGACCCCTCTGTGCAGATGCAGTGTGTGTGTATGCATGCGCGGCTGCACGCCACATAGCTCTGTAATTCATAGCATGGCCGCCAGTTCTTGAGGTGGTCGCTATGTGATACACCATGTACTTTTCATTGCTCCCTCTAACCTCAGTTCTGAAATCCATCCCCTAGGATTTACTTAACCCTGAGCAGCAACAAGCAGCCACCTATTTCTTTTTATTTAAACCAACCTGCCATGGAATTTGTCCATCCTTCCTGAATCAATGAGGAATCTTTTATACTTGTATGAAACGTAACAGGCAAAGTTTGTTACTATGCCAGTAATAGCTTGCCTGTACCTAATGAGGCCCCAGTTACAAAGTCTGTTATCTCATGGCTCCATGGGCCTAAATATGAGCTTTATTATGTTGGGGAAAGGAGATTCCCAGCTCCTCAGTGAGATTCTATTTTAGTTACAGAAGCAGCGTTAGGTTGTTTCCACGTGTTTTCCTTGTTTGCTCTGAGCCCTGTATAATTGGACTCCTAGCAGCTAAGGCACCTGCTAGAGAGACAAACAAACAATTCCAGTGAAAAACTGTAACACGATCTGTCGGGTGTTCACTGTATGTACCCAGAAGGATGCTTCTGTAGAGCTTAATATAAGCACTTATAGAGGAGTGATGAGCCAAATCCAGAAAGGGAGGGAGCAAAGAGAGAAATGGAGAGCAAAGCAAGAGCCCTGGTGTGGACTACTCAAGAAATGCAGAGGAAAGGGGCAGGAAGGGGGGAGGTCATCAAACAGGCATGTGAAGAAAGTTTTTCCCATGTGCATTTGAAATGCAGGTTTTGAGGAAACCTGAATGGAAAACACTAACAGTAAAGAAGAAGAGGAGAATCAGCGAGAAAGTGAGGGAAAAGAGGATAAAGGAAGAAGAAAGTAGAATTGCAGGAATAGGACATGAGGTAGAAGAACAGGAGAAAGACATAATTTAGGAAAGGGATCAACAGAAGAAAAATTAAGTTCCACCTAGAGGAAGTTCTAGGTACCCAAGATCTAATCAACCAAATGTCTATTAACTTACTGAAGTGATTTTATTTAGTGCTGAAGTGACAATTCCTTTTTACATCACGCTATTTCATTCCGTCATTTTGGAAACACCCGCGACTTTCCACAGCTTTTCTGCCGGCATTCCGATAATTCCACCGGCACTCCGCTAATTTGGAAACTGTCGGAACAATTTCAGAAACTTTTGGAACAAACACTGTTCTGCTACTTCGCAGTGCCAGCGGAAATTGCGGAAGATCAAAACTGTCAGAACAAATATTGTTCTGCTGTTTTCAGAGCCGGTGGAAGTAGCGGAATGAAAGTAGTGAAACAGCGGAAGTAGCGGAATGAAACTAGTGAAATGAACATCTCTATCACACCATGCCGCTCATCACGGAAGAGCTTTTTCCAGCGGAAAAAGCTACTGCAGCAGCTTGCCGTTTCAGCCCTATTGTATATGCTTTGCATAGGAATGCTGTGGTAAGGGATTTGAAATATGTAGGCCAAGAGACCGGACCTACTGGGTAGAGGTAATCTACCACTGTGCTGAGATCAGTGGCTGCATTCCCTCCATATTCAGCACCAGTAGCACCTCCACTGAAGTTCATCTGGAGCTGCCTTCACTAGAAACCACAGCTTGGCTGGCTATATTCCATCCATCCACACTTCCACTCTAGTGCAGGAATGAGGACTCATGCAGGAGAAAGGATGTGGTATCCCATTTTTCTATCTGATGCAAAGCTTGTTCTCTCATAAGAGAAGAACTGAGGCCTCCAGAAGCATGCTATATCACACTTTTGATCTCACAAAAATATGTAAATGCTAGAACAATAATGTAGAACATTTAAATTAAAAAAGTGACAGTTCAGAGGATGTACTTATGGGGAATATTGAGACATGAAAGTAATTACTTTTGCTATCATTCGCTAGGCAAGTGAAAGGAAGTATTTAGGGTGGGTTCATTACATTCAATGGGGGTTTTCTAGCATTTAAGCAAAGCACTTCATGATACATGTTTTCAAAAAGTTATCAGACTATAGAACAATATAAATGTTTCTATTGATTGATTCTATTGTTATCTTTATTTGAGCTACCGGATGTCAGTTTTGGTCATGCGATGGTGAGTAGTACCTCATTTTAAATCAACAAATAGAGACTCAGTACAATGGCAATTTTAGAATATAAAGTCAATCAACATCTACTAAGCTCTAGGCTGCAATCCTGAATTGACTAATGGCAAATACTCCCATTGACTTTATACATGTGGATTGCACTCCTAGCTAGTATGATGTCTTGCTTTACCTTGATCCAACTGTGAATTACCTTTTTGTTTTTTTAAAAGATCAGTTTGTAGTTTTAGCTTTGGGAGATAAATGCATCTGACATGTGTCAGAACTTGGCAAATGGTTTATGGTAACAAACTGACTTACTGCTCTTTTTACTCTGAACCCATATGTGAAAATTCATGGAATTTTTATATTTATTTATAGATTTGTCTATACAAAATTATGTGACTACAGCTTCAGTGTCATGAATTTAAATAAATACAGAATGTACAGTTTCCAGTTACATTAACTCACTCATACTCCACTTATGTAAAACTGCCGGACTGTTAAATTGATCTGATTTTAGACAATTTAGGTAACTAACTTGCATACACTACTTAAAGTATTGCTCTTCCATTTGCAAATTGGGTAATTGCACATACAAATGTTTCTAGCTATCTGTATATTCTCTCAACCTGTCTGCCTCCACATTAGTTGTAAAGGAGGTAAGGTAGGCATCCAGTTGTGTTTCTATGCAAGGTGAAATCTGTTGGAGAAATGCATGCACATGTAGGGCAGGGCAGGCAGCTTGTGCATGCAAGAACTCAGATATCACAATGCCAGGTGTATTATAGCCTTGGCAGTCTCTGTGATGGAGAGAGAGAGACTAGTTCAGAAAGGCTGGGGGGGATGAAGTGTACAGGGACCCAGGGGGAGGGTTGGTAGGACTAGTCCATAGGGATGGCTGATCCTTTGTCAGGCTGCAGTCCCCATATTGCCTTGCCATGGTTGTCCCTCCACCTGATAACCAAGAAAGTGAGGCCAGAGGAAAGGACCAGTCCATTCCTGGTGGGATATTTTTCTGAGATGGTTACAGATTGCTCGCTTCACCATTCTAGGTAGCTTTTCCAATGTTTTCTCTATTCCTTCTCAGAACTATTCTGTACTTGACATGAGACCACCGCCTACAGTCATCACATTGAACAATGCCATGTACTGGCAAGAATTTGAAGATACTTGTGTCTATGAGTGTCTGGATGGGAAAGACTGCCAGAGCTTTTTCTGCTGTTATGAAGAATGTAAATCAGGCTCATGGAGGAGAGGACGCATTCACATAGACATCTTAGAACTGGACTCCTACTCCAGGGTCTTTTTCCCTACATCATTCTTGCTGTTTAACCTGGTCTACTGGGTTGGATACCTCTATCTTTAAATCTTGCCTGTAGTGGTGAAGACTACTGTGTTTTCACACTTCTTTTGGGGGTTGAATGGTGAACACATAAGATCAGGAGGACCTGGTCAGTTTCATCTCAAATTATAGCAACAAAATTTCCTGGTACCATCACAGAGCCAGAAGAAGGATTTTATTACACATTTGCCTGACAATGAAAAACCCTACAAGAATTCTCCTTACTGTTGTTCATTTTAAATACAAGATTCTTACAAAACACAGCAGAATTAATGTTTATTCTTAATCCCCCTTGCCATAGAACACTATATAAAATTCAGGCAAAGAAACTGAAGTCAAATATTTAATTTAAGTTCCTCATTCTCATGGTCTCATGGCTAAAGATGTCTAACTGACCCAACTACACTATTTTTATTGTGGACTGTGGGGCTGTCTGTTTGCACAGGAGAAAACACCATTTTAAAAGATATTTTTTTCCCCTGTCCAGACAAAACCATGGAAAGTATCCTTAATGGGAGTTATGGTATTAGTACCCTTTCTACTCATATTGGTTTTAATTTGAGGTGAAAAATGTGATTTAACAAGGATGATCAGAGTTTGCTAAAGTAAAAGAAATTGCTTCTCTGGGGTAGCTGCAGGTATTACTTAAAAACATCATAGCCTTTAATTGTTTTGCTGACTGGTCAAATACAGCAGGAAGTTAACCGATTTCTAGAAATAGTTTACTTGAAACTGGACAAGACTTTTGCTTGTTTGTGATATTGTAGCAGACTGTAGCTGATAGGCCATGAGTATGGTTCTCTATTGAATAATAGCACTAGGAGTATGTGATTAACAGCAGATCACAATAGGATTTTATTCATGCATTATTATATGTGTTTTCTTTTTCATTTACAGAATGGGAAAATATGGTTATAAAAAAATAATGTTTCTGTTCACAGAGAGCTAAATTCTTGCAGTTCTTACTCATGATAGACTTCCACCAAAATCACTGGGAATCTTGTGTGGGCAAGAACAGGACATTTTTGACATAAAGTGCCATATGGAAATTCAAGCGTGAACAATGGATTTTGAAAAGGTTACAGGGACAAACCCCCCTGCTATAGGTTATAGGGGATCTTTTAAAACTACCAAATAGATTTTAACCTGGAAAAGTGTTTTGTACTTTTGGAACATGTTCACACATTAAATTATTGGAAACTGTCATTTTGGCAACATTTTAAGTATTTTAGAGTGTTACACTGTTAGGTTTATTTTTTCAAACTCCCCCAGCAGTTGTTGTTACCATACAAGAGAGAGAGAGTCAAAAGTGTCTATTTTTAAAAAATCGCAAGTTTTCAGTGGTGCATTTTGAAAAATAGACATATTTGCCAATAACAGAATGACATTTTCAGAAGTGTACTATCAACACCGTACAATGCCTTTTTCCTCTCTCACACAGGAGCAATTAGTTGTTAGTTACCCTAGTCCAAAAACATGTATGTATTATCTCTGAAGTGTTTGAAAGCAATGTACAGAAGATATTGTTGAAAAGAATCCTTTTCTCAAATTGGAGTGGGGAGTGTCATGGAAGTGTATGAATTCTAAAGTGGCAAAAGAAACAAAATAAGGTGCAATCTAGTGAAAAAGCACACAATTGGTTTCCGTCGATCATAAGTTGTGAAAAACAAATTCTGCAATGGGTGTTTTCACGCAGACTTGGGGGTGCTCACCCGTGGACCTGCTCCAGGGATGCACCCCCATGCCTGCCTGCTCATGGCCCCGCTTCAGTTCATTTTAAACAATGTGGAGCCCCCCTCCCCCAGACTATATAGTTGGGGCAGATCACCCGGGACTCTGGGCTGCAGCCTGCAACTCCATGGTGCTGTGCGGGGCAACCCCCGGCTGACAGACCGCAGCTCTGCCTTGGGACGGTGCTCCAGGGTTGGGATGCCCTTTCCACTGGCAGTTCTCCAGGATGTTCCAGAGCATCCATGGGGCTGCCCCAGAACAGGGACAGCCTGCCCCAACTTTGCTCTGCCTGTCCTTAAATGGACGGTTCACCCTGGGTGAGGCGGGGCAGAGGCGTGAGTGCTGTCTTTCTGAAGACACCAAATGTGTCATGAAGAGGAAATGGAATGTATTTTACTTGGATGAGGATCCAAGGGTGCATCCTTCATCTGTTAGACCACTTTCAGACCTCCTCCCACACATATTCTGGCTGTGGGGTGGAATACTAGGCATGTGCGAATGCGGTTTAGATGTTCAGAGTTTGGACCAAACTCGGCCTGTTCGGACGACCGAACTGAACGTCCGAACCAAATGTCTGAATGGCCGAACAGTTTGGAAAAGTTTGGATGAGTTTGGGGGCGGGAAAAACTTGACTTTGTCTGGAAGGGGGAGGCAGCTGAGGAGCAGACTTCCTGGCATCAGGAGTGGAGACCAGGGGGGGTTTCAGGGCCAAATTATACCAAAAAAAAATAAATCAATTTCAGTATCGGTATTGGTATTGGTATTGATAGTGCTATTTTTGGATGTTTGGCTGTGTTCGGCCAAACCGAACAACCAAACCCGAACTCAGGTTTCAAACTGAATGACCGAACATCTGAACCGCGTTCTGTTCACATATCCCTAGGGAATACGCAGCTGCGGGGATCAGCTGGTCTCAAAGTCCCCCCCCTCCCCCGGCCCATGGCTTTGCCAGCAGACATGTGCAGGGATGCAGAGCTCAATTTCCTGCTCTGCATCCCTGCATGTGCCTGCCGGCAAAGTTGCACAGAGTGGGTGGGTGGCTTTCAGACAAGCCGATCCCTGCGCATATCCTGGCTGTGCATCCCCGCCCCCCTGCAGCCAGAATGTGCGCCAGGGGGGATGTCTGAAAGTGGTCTTAGAGTCAGTGGCTTGGCTCACGTTGACTTTAATAGGTGGAGGATTGCTAGGGATGGGTGAACAGAACCGAGTTCAGAAATTCAGTTCGGTTCAGTCGACCAAACTATTAGAGTTCGGTCCGAACTCCAAACTTCTGAACACAGTTCTGAAATTCAAACCCCATTGAACTAAGTGGAATATTATCTTTTAGGGATGGGAGAACAGAGCCAAGTTCGGAAATTCAGTTTGGTTCAAAAATCGAGTTCAGTCCAGAAGTTCGGTTCGGTTGACTGAACTGGTTGAGTTCGGTCCGAACTCTGAACTTCCGAACAGTGTTCGCCCATCCCGAAGGATTGCAGCCTTAGTTTAGTGGACTTTACAAACCCCAATCTTCTGCCTTGAAATATCAATAAATATCTTTCAATTATACTATTTTTCCTTTGTTACTCCCTAATAGTCCCTATTTGTGCTGTGTACATATAAAATGTGTGTGCGTGTGGGTTCCCCTTACTGGATTGGTTTTGTCTTCTCTGCAGTAGGGCTGCAACTGTGATGTGTATTAAAGCTAAGCATTCAGGTCTGAAGTGTGATAAGAACCACACACAGCCATATTTACCAGACAACCTTTTGAGGACAAAGTAAGGGGGCTGTCCCATTTATCCATTTAGGCCATTAACCCAGAAGCAGGGAGGTCCCCAGAGCCTGTGGTTGCTCCATGCCTCCCCACAGTCACCACCAACAGGCTCCATATAGAACCACAACTAATGGGAAGGCATTCCTCCCTGCCATGGTCCACCTGTGCTCCCTGCAGTGCAATCCCATACCAGAGAGTTGTGGTCTCTCCTCAGATGCCCTAGGCTGCTAGCTGTGACTCTGTGGTGCTGAACGTGGGCAGAGGTGGTCACACCAAACAAATGGGGGCAGCTGTGGGGTAGCACACTACCTGCTTTTCCCTGGATTCGCCCGCACGGTGTCATCAGCCTTCCCTGGGATGAAGCCATGAGTAGTGGCCCCAGGATGAACATCTGCTCTGCCACCTGACAGACAAGCGGGTGAATCTGGGGTGAAAGGGGACAGAAGTGGGGCGACATCTTGTCTGTTTACACCGTTACATCAAATCCTGCAAACCTGTGGCACACCATCACCAATGAGGAGCTCCAGGCACAGATGATTACTTGCAACATTATACCTTCAATTATTATCATGTTAATAAATGCTAGATTTTCATGAGGATCTTTCCAGAGCACATAAATACAGTGTGCCATTTTCAGAGTACACTCGCACAGTATGCTCAGTTGTCAGCTCTCTATACATTACTATCCAATCCATGCCAAACTGTACCCTCAGGTCTTTCCTTAGAAGGTTAATTTATCTAGAAGTCTGTGTGTATACTGCCTCTTTTTTTATGAGTGCCTGAGTAAATTTGTGTAAAGGCTCTCTGAAAAATTCCTCTTCACCCTCCTGTCCCATCATCATCAGAAGCTCCACGCCAACACTCATTGTTCTTCATTCACACCTAGCTGGAAGGTGTCATTTGGTTGATGGCAAACTTTCCATACCAAAACCCCAGTTCAACACAACTGAAATAGGACTTGCATGCCACCATTTTATGTCTGTCACCATCAGCCACTAAAGAAATGCAGAGTTTCACAACAACAAATGGTCCTTTTCACACAGACACTCTAACATTGATAAAATGGGTGTTACATTTTAAAATACACGTTGCAGGGCTGCAGGTGTGCTCTATGGGTGCCCTGAAACATGTATAATAAAATATAACACCCATTTTATCAGTGTTAGCGTGTCTGTGTGAAAAGGGCCAATATCTCCTGATTTATCCATTGAATTAGTCACAGTTTTAATATACAATTAACAAAAGCAAAAAGTAATTTCTACTGCTCTTTTCTATTGAGGGCTGCTTAGAGAACACATCCTCTTTAACACATCTGTGCCCTCTCTTTCATTTTGATCAACTAAGCAGAAGTACAGTAAAAGGTATGTCAGGCAAGAGAATGTGAGGAGAGAGTAAGCTCAGGAGTTTATTTTTATAGCTGTTGCCAGTGGGTCTGTTGCTAGCTAGCTTTCTGACTGGTTCTGTCTGCTTCACTACTCAGTATTCTGGTGCCTATTCAACTGCTGTAGGGCTCATACAAGATCAGCCTGCGGGACTCTGCTTCATCCTAAATGCAATATTTGTTTGGTCCAATTCACAGACACGGGCGAAATGGTCCTCCATACGAGATGTTGGGTCAGTGTGCCTGAACCGAAGCTATGCTTGCATGCATGTACACAAGGCAAAGTCCCCCATCTCCTGACTGCACTGCCACCCAGGAGAGGAGAGACAGGGCTGCAGTGACTGATGCACATGGCAGCAAGGTTGGGAGGCAGGGACTTTGGGTGAAAATAAATGTGCAGCTGGCATGCCAGCTACACACTCCAGGAGGAGAGGGATGGCCCTGGCAGGATCAGTTCAGTGCACAGCACAGACCAAACGTGCGCCCAACTGGGCCTGCCAGCGAGCCCTCCCCTGTATCCCTTCTGGTGGGAGAATGGAACAAACACACAGCTGGGCAGCCCCAGCATGCCCCAGTATCCTGCCCTCCACCATGATGGGCAGCCATGGCCACCAATCACAGGCAGCCATGGCTGCCCCCAGTTCCTAGTCGGGGATGGGGCTGCAAACAGATGCGTGGGCCCACATTGGGCCGCCTTAGTGGCCCTTGGCTGGAATCATCTGGGGGACCAAATCTGGGCCAGCCACCTACCCTGGCCGAGGTAACAGCAGACCCACATCTGGTAGGCTGGTATTAAACATGACGTAGGTCTCTGGCCCAGGCATGCCATAGCAGGCTCCCATCAGGTTTATTATCACCCACTGTGTGTCCCTGTGCAAGTGTAGCTTTAATCCATCGCCTGCCCCCTCCGACGTGGGGTAAGACCCTGGCTAGGCAATTAGACGAGCGCAAACAAAGGCGGCTGATCAAAGGATCAGCCGCCTTTTTTGTCTCGTCTATAAACGCCCTTGGACTGGGGCCTATGTACTTAACTCTTGTTTCACCAAGGAATGCACACAACCATGTTAATATTATGTGAGAATTATATTGCTTGTGCCTTGACTGAATCCTTTGTGAATAAGGAGCTAGCAGCTTTTGAGGAGTGTCACCACCAAAACCAACATTATATCCTTAACAAGATTTGTTATAAGATTTAAGGCAAGAAATTGTGGTCCATTCCTAGGCTGTGCAAAAATTGGAAGAGTGAGGAGATTAATGGTCTGGATTCAAATAGACTCACTTGCATTATTAATGAGAATGCTGAAGTAAGCCTACAGTTTCTTTTTCCTTATTTGAAGAAACTAAAGATTTTATATATGAATGGCCAAGCAAAATCAGTTCATCTAGATTTATATTCAGAAAATAGGCAACTGAGAGAATTTGAAAAATAGCAAAGGTCTCTTGCTGATTTACTTCATTACATCATGAGAAAACATTTTGCACCTTGAGTGAGGAATGTGCAATAATCAAATGCTTCACTTAGGTTAGGTTTGCTTCACTTAGGATTCAAGCAGTACCATTTAACCGCATTAAGTATAGCAGCTGCATTATAAATATAGAAGCCTAGTAAAAAGAAAACACTGCCTATTTCGCAGTTTATCTTTCTCACTTATTTTCACCTTGTCTCCTAACAGTAAACATCTTGATTTTGTTTTATATAACAAAAAATACTAGACAAGAATCAAAGTGTACATATATTTTTCATTAAAGCTTATGCTACATCAATGGTTCCCAAACATTTTGCCTGCGTGGTCCCATTTTGAGACTTAAAAATAACCGCAGACAGCAACAAAGAATGCAAAGTAGATTAAATATCAATTGCGGTCATGGCCCATAGTTTTGGAAACTTTTCATTACACTTATACAAGTTTAGAATATTGTATAGAGTGTAGTTTTATGGAGCTGATAACCTTGGCGTATTTTTAAAGATCAGTCAAAAAGAGGCACTTTATTCTAGAAGATTTTTTTTAATCAAAAGATGACTGTCCCTTTTCAATTATTATTTTTTTATATTATTATTTAGAAAATTTGAATCCCACCCCTCCTGCCACAGGCAGCCTAACAATAATATAAAATACAGTAAAACGGTTAAAATATCCACAACAAACAACAATAGCAAAAAAACAACAAAACTCCCAAATCCCTTCCCCAAATCCCCCACCCCATCCAACCCATCACCCCTCTCCCTCATCAAACGCCTGACGGAACAGCCAGGTCTTACAGTTCCTACAAAAGGTTGGGAGGAGGCTCGGGGCCAGATGGGCCCCCACCGGGAGGGAATTCCAGAGGCATGGCGCGGTCACCAAGAATGCCCTGTCCTGTGTGGCTCCCCGGAGAACCCAAGGAACCTCCAACACGGCACCCCCAGCTGACCGCAGGGGCCCATCCAGAACCCGGGGAGTGAGGCGATCTCACAAGTAGGCAGGGCCCAAGCCGTGTAGGGCTCTTCTTACAAGCTCTTCTTTCAGTTTATTCAACAAGAGGAAACGAAAGGCCTTAATGACCCTTTATTAAAAAACAAAACAAAACAAAAAAAATCACACTTTCATGGTAATGCTGTAGAATGTGCAGAGTGAAGATCCCCCCACCAAAAAAAAGAAAAAATAATTTAAAAAAAGGAAGCCTCTTGGGTAATTAGTATTAGAATTCTATTTCTATCCTAATTAGAAAAGAATTTGTAGTAGTGTAGTTTTGTCATCAAGAAGTCTAGCTATAAATTAATGGGTAATGAAACACCTAAAATATAAAGGGGATCAATAACCCCAAAAAGGAGGTAGATTGGCTCAATGGAAACTTCCTGAGATATGTCTAACATTCCACCAGAAAACATCCAGCATCATTTCAGCAGTGGGAAGGAAGAGAACACGGTAAAAAGGAGAGTAAGAACCAAATGGTTGGTTGTGGCTTTTTCACTTTATTGGATCTCTACTTTCCCCACAAATGGTGAAAACACAAGTGATGGTGGAGCACTGCCATCGCAAGCCACTGGAAATATGATCAGGATCAGAACCAGCCACAGAACAACTGTTCATGCAGCTGGGCAGGGAGTCGCATGAATATGCAGTTGGACGGCCCCACCCTCACAGTTTGCCCAGTGCCCCCGCCCCATGACGGGCTGCCATGGCAGCCAATGACAGCTGTCATAGTGGCTGGTCATGGTGAGCACTTTGGACGCGGCTGGGAACAGCAGGCTCCCACAAGCAATAGCCCACTTCAGTCATTTTCTGGGCATGTTGGCAACTAGCCTGGGCTGTTGGGAGATCTCTGGGATGGCAGCCTGGCTTAGCTGACAACATGCCCAGGAGAACTCTGAGGCAAACATCTGGACTATGCGCAACAAACATGATCTGCTTTGGCCTGCTGGCCACTAACTAGGCCTAAGCAGGCCACCATCACATTTGTTAACACCCAGTTTCACACCCACCCTGTGTCCAAAGGCATAGGCCCTTTTCACACAGACATTCTAACACTGATAAAATGGGTGTTGTATAATAAAATGTAACACGCATTTTATCAGTATTAGAGTGTCTGTGTGAAAAGGGCCATCGCTAGGTTGAAATCCCCCTCCCCCAGTTTGGTTCATTACTGGAGAACACATTCCAACTTCCACTCCCTGCACCTTGAATAGCTAAGCCCGTGCCTGTGTTAAGTTCTTAAAATGCAGCCCTAACAGGAAATATGCAGTAGAACTCTTTATATTTGAAATAATTTGCATGGACTCCTACTCAGACTAGTATTTGAGGATTAGGTGATATCTTTGCAGGCTTTAGTTAAAAAGGCAATAGAGTCTTTGCCTGAGTTTTAAAGTCAGATGGTCAGCATAAGACATAAAACTACATCTGTAAGAGGAGCATAAGACCAATGTCTTCTCAGTTGCCTCACTGCTTACGATGGGCTCCTCCCTGGATCATAACAGAAGAGCCAGCCCGAGGGCATAACTATAATAGGGACTGGTGATGTAGCTGCCCTGGGCCCCACAAACCTGAGCAGCCTGCAGCCCCTAGTGTAGCTGCATCTCCTGCTACTTGGAAAGGAGTATGGGCGGCCCATTCCAGCTTCTGCACCAGAGCCCATTCTAATCTAGCTACACTCCTTGGCCAGCTAACTCCAGCTTCTTAGGCCACTTTTGCACAAGTAACCGGGGAAGCGCGTTCTTCAAAGCGCCGCCGGGAAAAGTCACTCGGGGTGCGTTTACACGCACCAGACATGGCTGCCTGCTATAGGAACCGGTGGCACGTGCGGCCTCTTTGAAGATGCATTCTGGAGACCTCGCTATTGGGATTTGCAGAATGCATCTTCAAAGAGGCCTCGCAAGACCACGTGCACCACCAATTCCTATGGCAGGCGGCCACTTCCAGTGTGTATAAACGCTCCCCACACGGCTTTTCCCAGTGGTATGTTGAAGAACGAGCTTCCCTGGCTACTCGTGTAAAAGCGACCTTAGCTATTAGTATGTGAAATGGTTTTCCCAGCCTTTGTCATTAAGGAAATTCTGCTTTAACCAGCAGAGATGCAGACTAAGCTTGCCTGAATGAGAAAAGGCTCAGAAGATTCATGCGCTTTGTCACTTTCATGATAATAGAAGTACACTAATGAGTTTGTTTGTTTGTTCCTTGGTGTCTTTTTTGGTTTGGCCTTTAATTCTTGAGCTGATAAAATCCAAATGGCCGCTGCAATTTCATTCAAGCTTTTCGCATTTCTCATTATCTCTCAAAATGCACCTGGCATAGCAGCCGAAGAGAAGGATGCCAGCTCTCTAGCCATGATAAATCCTTCCCAAGATCCATGGTGCATTGTCTACTCTCCTGATTTTTCACATGTGACTCAAGCGGCGTTGCCAGCTTATGACCTTTTTCAAGCTTTCCACAGATCCAAGTGTTTGTAAACAGCCAAGAAACTACAATAAGCTTTGAGCCAACGGAATAGCCTTCTTTTGTACTCTGCTCAGATTCAGTTAACACCTTTGTTCCAGAAGAAGTACAGCCATCAGATAAATACCAGAACACCTCAAGGCTCATGTTCACCTTAGCACCGATGACTTCCCAAGCGCAAAGTTCAAATGGGCAGGGGCTAAACAAATAAATCAGAAATACAGCTACAAGGAGTAAAAGAGTGAAGACCTCTGCCCTTTGTGATTTTCCTTTATTCAAGACAGACTTGGCTTTTCTTTTATTCCAAACAATACGCTTCGCTTCCTTCACAACTGCTGCAACAGCAAAATGGAAATGGCTATTGCAGACTGAGCCATTGTTCACCCTACTCCGACTGCAGTGCAAGCTGCTAAAGATCCATGGCAATGGAGGCTGTATAGGGGATATGTTGAATCAGCATATTCCAGCTTTTGGCTTTGGTGTCTACCTTAGGTTCTTATATAGCATTTGTCTCTGAGCACCTCTCCAGCTTCAGCTTAATTAGCTCTACAGACTTCACTAAGTTGAGAGCATTGTATGATCCAAGGGCTGGTGTTCAGATTAAATGTTAGAGATCCTTACTGCTAGAAAAGTTCAACTGCGGAGCAAGCTGCCTAGGGAAGTTATGGAATCTCCTTTCCTGGAGGTTTTCAACCTGAAGAGGCATCTATCGCAGATGCTTTAGAAATAGGGTGTCCTACCTCATGGTCAGACTAGATGACCCTGGATATCCCGTCTTGCTTAATCGTTTTATGATTCGGTACCAACTTTTTTAATTTTCTCCCCCTCCGTTCTCATTTCTAGAACGTCTTTCCTTTTACTTACCAGCACCAAAGTGTGCACATACTTCCTGTTCAGGTCTTGGAAAGCATTGCAATGCGATTATTCCGATGGTTCCTCTTATAAGGCCACAAGCATGGTCTTAAATTGACTATCAATCCAAGCAGGGAGTAGAACTAGATAATCCTTGAGGTCCCTTCCAACTCTAACACTGCTTTTAAACGAGGCACTGAAAAGTGCCTCCTAAGCCCCGTGTTGAGAGAAAAGCCATGCGGGGAGTGTTTACAAGCTCCTTGAAGTGACATGCCCCCTGTTGCCGGCAGCGGCGGCAGCTGCTGACAATGGGGAGCACGTCACTTCGGGGAGCGCGTAAACATCCCTGAGCGGCTTTTCTCTCAACGCGGGGCTAGGTAGGCCCTTTTCAGAACCTTATTTAAAAGCAGTGTTAGATTCCATGAAATATTACCTATTTCCTGGGAAGCACTGTCTGATCGATCAAAGGTTCCAATGAGCAATGTATTGTCCATATTGAAATTCACCTTTTCTCACTGACTGATTGAGCTGTGGTGGCTTTCCACTTCTTGATTTGGATCACACTTTACTATTCTACTAGCTTTTAGTCTTTATAACTTCTATTAATGTGAGAGAAAACAGACATGGTAACTAGATGAAGAGCAGCTGATGAATGTTTTATAAATGGTTTGCAGGAAGCCATGCTAAATAGCAACACCAATCCAGGAACAGCAACTGGCATCTGCTCTATTCTTGTTTTCACTCTAATCAGATTGATGCTTTGCCTTCTACTTACTTATTACAGACAACATATTATGCAATAAAATTCACTATGGACTACATCTACTTGGGCACCAGCTGTTGCAAATACATAACATTTTCTCATTTAAGAGTATTAGCACTATCTTTTTGGAAACACAGACCTTATGCTCCAGAACTCAGAAACTGCAACATGTATGCCTCTTCCCCAGAGTTCATACATGATGCCAGCAGAGCCTGGTTTGATTTTAGTTGTGTGTTTTTAATCAGCCATTACCCTTCACCTCTTAGCCGTCCTATCTTCCTAGCATTGGTTTTCAGCATTTGGAAGGCTTCCTCGCAGTGCTTTACGCACGGACTTCCTGTTGTCTCTTGACCTACAGCTGTGTGACAAATGAAACAATTGCTTCATAGACACCCAACATTTGGTGCATTTATGCAAGTCTGCAGCCACCTTCAGCATCATGTATGTTTCTTGCCTATTTATAAACTGTAGTTCCAAGGATCTAAAAGTCATTGAGACTTAGCATTTTTATCTTGGAGGATCTTTACACTAGGACATTCCTAGTATTATTTGCCTTTTAACATCTGGCTCTATTTCATAGCTTCCTAACGTATCCTAAGTTTTCAATCACATCATCCCTTTTTCTATAACTTTCCCTGCCCACGCCCCCCCATTTCCTGTTTCATTATGGACTCCTTTCAGTTCAACGTGTTTTTCTGCACACAGGGGATCTATATAATGAGACATGAACATTCATCATGGTGCTCATTGCCTCAGTCTATGTCTCCAGTGAGTTCTTGCATAGTTATTATCTAAACAATGCCTCCTAGTCATCCAATATTTTGCTTAGTTAAGGAGGACGAAGGAAGACAGAAAGCAGACATTTGATGATGTTCCTTACTCTGACCGGTGGCTTTTCTCAGGTTTACAAGCAGGCACAGCTAATCAATTAGCTGAAAAATAAACAAACATACTAGGCAAAGGAGCTATAAAATGGTGGCAGCATGTTACACTCTCTCAAAGGTTTAGCTGAAGGCTCAAACGAAAAAAAAGCTGCAGTCTATTACATTGCACCCTGCTGGAACAACTTGCTTGCTTTCTCTTTTGCAATTACTTCTTTTCCATGGCATTTAATAATGTTTGTGTTTCTGTGTCTTCATCCAGACTCGAAGCCAATGGCAATGGTCTGCATAGAAGAGTTTGCACTGACATATACATTATAAAACAAAATGGGAAAGCATTGAAAACACAGTGCTCTGCTGACAGCTTGTTTACTGAACTCATTCTTCTGTAAGAAGAAGGTTTTAAGCTTAGGTGACTAAATTAAACAGTGGAGCTTTTTGTAATCCTTAGTTTTTTAAAAAATAAAAAAGATAGAAAACCCTTATTCAAGTTTACACACAGTTGCAATTTTCTGGGAAACCAAAAAGAGAAAAATCCAAGAGGAAAAAATACCTGCTATCCCCTTTAAGCCTGATTTCCCTGAGAAAGAAGGTACATGCGACTGGGGTGTGTGTGTGTTTGTATCTGGGTCTGTGCGTTCACACACACCTGCCTGCTCCTGCCTTAACAGTTCTTGATTTCACCAGATAACCCTTGAGGTCCCTTCCAACTCCAGATATAACATCAGAGCAGAAGTTATCCAAGAAGATAAGTAGTTATCCAAAATCACAATAGGCTCCCCAACAGGGAGATATGGGCTCCTTTTGTATCCCAAAACCCCTACTGACTTATATTTAGCATTGTCTCTCACTTAGCAGCTTTCAGCCCTATAGGCTATTGTCAAGTGATTTACATAAAAAATAGTCCCCATTTAGGATAGGAAACCAAAGCTCAATAGCTTGGGTGCATGGAACTACTTGTTTGTTCTGGATTAGACTGCCCCAAAATGTGTAATTCCATGCAATAGGAACTAATGAATCCTGGTTTCCTAAGTGGGCCTGCGATGAAGCAGGTTGTGGCCCCTTTAAGAGAGCCTGCTTGTCAATGTGGGCCTGCCCCCTTTGGGGACCATATAGGAAACAAGCTCTGTGAGTCTGGTAATCTGCTGGGAGAAGCCAAGCAAGCCAGAGCCAGCCTGCCTCATACTGCGAGCTCTCCTGGGCCCTGAATGCAAGGCAGGAGATAATGAAACTGCTGGGGAAGAGGCCAAGGAACTGGGAACCCAAAGCAGACCTCACCTCAAGACTAACAAAGGAGTCAAGTCATTTTATTGGTGGCAGGGCCGGCCGGCCATTGCCAAAGTAAAAAGGAAAATTAACAAACCTAAAGCAGTGCACTCATACATTTTAAAACTTGAACAGAAACTTGTCTAAATAACAAGTATCCATTAGTCATAATAGGTTCAGACAAAAAATTGCATCAAAAAATCCAATGGTACATTTAACAAAACTCCCACCACAATTATCCAGCACATAGTTAAACCAACTTAAACTTTAAAAATTGGTCTCTCTTATTAAGGGCCTGAGTCAAAAATTTGGCCACTGCAAGCGTGAATTCAGGATGTAAATCAGCAAGAAAGAGAAAGAAATTCCGACCTTGCTCTCCCAGGGTGGCACCCCACCAGAGACACTAAGCAAATACTGTGATCTAAGAGGCTGATAGAGTTAACACTCAAAAAGAACATGCCCCACTGTTTCGGCTTCGGCAAGGTGAAAGGGCATAGGGGAGAGCTAAAAGGTATGGCTTGACGCTGCCCCTCAAAAATCCTTGTAGGTAAGGCATTCATTCTGGCCAAGAGAAACAACTGGATATGTCTAGGTGTGAGGTGATACTGCCAATAATCTGCCATATTCCCTTGAGTGGGTGCCAAGACCCGATAGATGCCTAATGATGGAAAAGCCGCTATTGCGGCAAGATCAGTTTGGCGGGCAACATCATTCAGTCTAGATGTAATCTCGGCTATTGGAGAGCAAAAACCCTTGTAATTACAGTAATCTAAAGAAAATCCAAGTCGTTGGACATGGCTCAACATGGTTATAGACCATGCAGAGTTATAAGGGTCTTTTGCAAGAAATCTTAAAAGGCCGACTTGCTCCGCAAAGCTGACTCTGAGCCAGAGGTGAAGAGCTCATCTTAATGCCAGAGTATTCCAGCTTACTTGACCCAACTCTACTCGTAAAGCAGCTGAGGGAATACCAATGGGGACTTGTAAAATGCTTCTCAAGAAATTAGATTGAGTAGTATCAAGGTTGAAAGGGCGCAAAATTGCCCAAATAGCAGCCCCATAGAGAAACTGAGCCCCCGTCTTAGCATTAAACACCTTTATGGCCAAAGCCACCCTATTATCCCCCCTCTTATAAAAGTAACACAAGATAGCTCCCTTCAAGGCCAATGTTTGATTAGAGGCCATTTTAAACTGGTTTGCCCAACAACCTGAGTTTTCGAAATTTATCCCCAAGTATTTATATTGCTTTACCTGCTGAAGGGAGTGGGGACCTAAAGTCCAGTTATACCTCTTCCTTTCATTGCCAAAGACCAAGACCTTAGTTTTGTCAAAATTAATTTGTAGTTGATTTTGGTGGCAATAATCAGCCAATGTTGCCAATTGCCTTCTCAGACCGCACTGAGTCTGTGAAAGCAAAACCGCATCATCGGCATACAAAAGCACACCGATAGAACGGGAAGCCATCTTAGGGGAAAAGTGATCTGGGCTTGACTTGATTGGGACCAGATCATTTTAAAAAAAGCTGAACAAAGTCAGGGCTAAAATACAACCCTGACGCACACCTATCTGTGTGGAAATTTGATTAGTGAGATGGCCATATTTATTATATTTGACCATTAATGAAGTCTTAGAGTGTAAGACTTGTAATAGAAACAGTAATCTGCAGTCAATGTTGGCCTGACTTAGTTTATCCCATAATAAAGATCTGTTAAACAGATCGAATGCTGCCTTAAGATCGATAAAGGCTGTGAATAATCTCTTGGTTTTGACAGTATATTTCTCTGTCAAGTGGGCCAGAGTGAGAATATGATCCGTAGTGGAGCTATTCTTTTGGAATCCGGCCTGTTCAGGGTAGATGATATTTTCTTTCATTAACCAGTTAAGCATGCGTTGTTCAAAGGAGTCTGCAAGTCGGGAAGAGGCAAAAGCCCAAGGAGGGTTACTGGGAGTACATTATTTCCTGTTTGTTTTTATGTTGGGCTTGGGCTGACTATGATGATTGTGTATGTACCAGAAGGAGTTATTAAAATGTGGAAACAGGTGACTGAACCCCTATCAGCAATCTGTGAATTACTGAAAAAGTCAGCCTTTGTAGCTATTCACCCTACTGGAGTAAGCATGTTCTGACAGGAGTACAATACCCAATATAAGTCAGTGGAATTCTTTGGCTACTATGGGGGGGGGTGGTAATCTACCCTCCAAATGCACTTATTCAGATGTCATTGCAAGGCCCTATTTATCTTTTTATTCATCTGCCAAAAATGGTTGAGATGAGCACGAGAGATTTCAAGTTATTTACGGCAGGGGTAGGGGACACGTATACCAGCAAGAGAACTGTGTATCCCTTCTTAGCATAGGATGTCCAGCTAAAAATGCATCTGGTTCCTGTGAAAATAGCCATTGTGTACATGTCGTTGAATAAAAGTTAAGGAGACACTGCATTAAATCACATTGGGGAGCTATGATGGACTATACAAAACAGAACATGCCACTGAATCTCTCCAGTACTCGGAACTGTTGCTGAACTTAAATTTCAGACATTGCAAAGAACTAATGGAGCTCTGGTAAAGGAAGCTGGCTTTGCTGTGATGCAGTCAAATGAAGAATGTACATAAAATGCCCACAAGGAACTTTACACAGAAGACCACATCCCAGACTTGAGTCTTCAAACCTTCCACATGCAAAACTCCTTTTGGGGATTCTTGGGCAAAGAGTTTTTGGGGTGAAGCCCTAGGTTGTAATCTTTACTTGTAATTCAGTGCAAATTAGTAATTTATATATTACAAATTTGCAACTTGTAATTCAGTGTAAATCAGTGCAGTTTCTTTACTTGTAATTCAGTACTGAAGCTCTAGTAAAATGAAACCAATGCCCAGGGTAATAGGTAATACATTTCAAAAGAAAAGAAAAAAAAATACAAAGGCAAGCACATACATGTTTAAACCTTTACTTTAGGGTTTAATCTTTAATTTAAATTCATTGTAATTGGGGAGGATCAAATGAAATCCAAAATGGAACTTTCTGCACAGTAACGAAGTTCTAGATTTCTTATTACCATTAGTCCTTACGTTTTTCTTAAGGGTGTGTGATTCCTTTGCTAGCAGTACAGCTTGTGATGTTACAGTGAAATGAAAGTAAAATTCTGTGCCCAATGTGCCTTGATTAATACAGGTAGCACTAGTACCGATATGTCATTCTAGCATAGGTAGCCATTTTAGTGAAGCCCACAGATTGACTCAACCAGATAAGCCAAACACCCTTGCTTCATACACAAGAATCTCAAACAAAAGATTTTCCCTAAAGGTCACATCCATTCCAAATTTCCCCCAGAAGACACATCCATTCCACTTTACTTTGTGTTAAGAAGTAGGGCTGTGCGTCTAGACTGATATTTATATTTGTATTTTGATTCCAATATTTGTATTTCTGAATACAAATAAATACACATATTACCAGAAGCTGCTGTGGACTTCGTGGATGTATTGCTCATTGGATATTCTTATCCAAATAACTTATTTTCCCAACTGAAATTCTGTCTAAACTCAAAGAGGATATCTGAAAGACACTGGGTTGAAAATGACACTGTCACAGGGGTCCTCTTCTTTGATTGATTCTGGGAAATTATCTCTGAGCCCCTGGACAAAAGACAGGGCATCCTACTGTGCTCTATTAGGTCCCCGAACACAGGGTTACTAAATTTAGGGTTTGGCCTCCATACTCACCCCTACAGCCAGCATCCACCTTTAAGGGCTTCTCCCAACAAAGGTGGGTCCCTCACAACACAACAACAGTTTCAATGTATATATAGGTTGGCCCCACTTTGATCATAGGTGTTCTTCCAGTTGAGGCCCACTGCTTCTCCAAAAGCCTCAGGCTTTATTCCAGTCAGCATGGACAAGTTCTTACTGTAGCTTGTCTGGGTTCCAGTGCCCTAGGCGGGCAGGCAAGCAGCCTTAAGGAAATGTGCTCTCTTCGCTGTCTCCGGGTAAACTGCCCTTCTCCGCCTGGAATAGGCCCTTTATATACGCTAGCAGCTCTTCTGTTTTAAAGGGCCAGTACCCTTTTCCTTCAGTATGGCCTTAACAGGCGCCATTTTGTTCTGGAGGGCATCTTGCGGCTGGACTCTGCCACAGACGTCTCATCAGGAATTCCAGATTTAACAAATATGTTTCCTAAAATTGTTGGGAGTTTGTAGCCTGTGATTTGTTGTCTGTGAAGGATAGAGCTTGTAATTTGCCGATGGTTCCAAAATAAAGTGGAATCCATCTCCATCGTATGCCAACAGCAGGACAATGTGGAACCAGATCAGATGTACTGTCTTTGATCTGTAGGTAGAATGGCATTATACATGTGTTGTAACAATTAAAAACTTTGACTCTTTTCACACAGACACTCTAACACTGATAAAATGGGTGTTACATTTTATATACATGTTGTAGGGCTGCAGGTGTGTTCTATGGGTGCCCTGCAACATGTATAATAAAACATAACACCCATTTTACCAGTGTTAGAGTGTCTGTGTGAAAAGGGTCTTTGCTACTTAGTCAGTGATGCCTCATCACAAACTACAGGGAATTGGTTTAGTTTAATCTAACACTCAACCAGGTAGGATTCTAAAAAAAAAAATAGGATTATTCTGGCTAGTCAATACTTGCACTGACGGATATCCACTTTCTACTATAAAACCCTTGCTTGTTTCCAAAGCCTTCATTCAACAGGAATGCTTCGGTTTTCCAACCCAACTGCCACAAATGGAAGAAATCACCAAGTGTTACCCTGGACCATTGGAATGAGAGAAATACCAAAGCTATGATCCACAAGCCAATTACTCCATAGTAGTCCCATTCAAACTCACAGGGTTACTTTACCCTTTGTTGGCAATGGTACTAGAAGCACGAGTGTTTCAGTTGTTAGGAAAGGGTTGCCCCCTGTTCCAGGGACAAGAACTGGACAACGCTAATTCACATATTTTGGTCATTTATTTATTTATTTATTTATTTATATAAAGGCATACCTACTTAAACTAGACCATTGCCTAAAATCGAGGCTGAGCTAATAAAGATGCTGTAGGGAGCAGAAGGTGGAGGATAGCTGGGGGCCCAGGCTGTGTGTACAATGTATGATAGATAAGGCAGGGTGAGACTGTGGAGCGGGGGGAGATTTGGAGCGGGTGGAAGCGATGGGGTCCCACCATCCTGGGACTGCAAGTTTGAGTGAGAACTGTGTGCGGGGGGGGGGGGATTCCCCCTTCCTGCATCAAGCAGGGCTCTGCTTGGACTGTTTGCTGCTTGCTGCCTACACACTTTGGACTCTGCCTGCCTGTGGAGATTGCGGCTCCCTCAGCTCCTTACCTGAACTGCCTGCTTTCAGCTGTGACATTTCATCCTCCTTTCACTGTTTGTTCTGGCTGCTTAATAAAGTCTGCCTTTGCTCCTGGACATCATCGTTGTGTGGGTGTCACATGGTTGGCCAGGTGCTGGCTCATGTCCGGCTCCCAGGGCTGTGGACAGTAAGGGGTTAATGGCTGCTGCTGCTTCCCATTGCCATGGTTGCCAGATCTGTGGTTCCTGGGCAAGGCATGGAGTAGCGAGCAGCACCAGACAGGCCAGGGGGTTGGCCCACCTGTTTGTGCGTTCTTGACCTGCATTTGCCTGGCTGCCTGTGTGAAGCCTGCCAAACGTGCAGGGGCATGTAGCTCCTCCTTGGGGCATCCACACAGCTGTTCCGGGACTCCAGGCCACTCTCTGTCTGAAGACACCCAGTGAGATGAGGCCACCAGCTAGGTCTGTCCATCTTTAACGTTGACTAGGATGGAGCAGTCAAAACAGACCAAGCATCATCCCAGACTAAAGCAGCAAGCTGGAATACAGAGCTGAATCTCTGTAACCTAAATCTCTAAATCTAACCTGCCTGAGCAGAAGCATCCTCTTGTAACTGTACCAACACTTAAGAAAAAAACACTGGGAAGCACATCTCACCATTCTGTCTGTCTGTCTCTCTAAAAAGCAGGAATAAACATCCTGAAAGATACCTGCAAGATTAAACAGACTCTGATTCACTTGCTGACAAAGGACTTGTATGGAAGCTCATTTTGTCCCTCACTTTTATTTGAAATGTTTCATGATAAAAACTTTCTTTTCTCCTCTTACTAATCTTTCTTGTTCGATAAACTTTTTGGTTCCCTGTGAGTTTTGTGTTTGCTCCAGTAAATTAGTAAGTTCAGGTTTCTGAGCTCCAATATCCCAAATCATGTTTATTAACTTTATGCTTTCCAAATGCAGAGTTGTGTTAGCCTTTATGATTCTATGGTTCCACTTCTGTACAACTAGCCCTGATGCTAAAAACCTTGCAAATATGTTCCAACACTATAGCAAGAGGATGAAGACCAACAGATGTGAACTTTCATAGTAGGAAACCACTCATGCTGAAAAACATCATAGACACCATGGGTCTACAAGTAACAGCACCTGGTTCCTCCCCAGGACTGCTGTCAGCAGAGCCCTTTTCGTGTACCAAGTACCACCACCATATTGGGGAGGGGGAGGGATGCTGCCGGCAAACCAGAACAGCCCCCATCTGCAGCGGTTAATAGCTGGCAGAGCCATGCTGGCAGGAGTTCTCCAATTCCTGCTCTTCAGAAGAAAGCGAGGGACTCAGACCTGCGCTGGATCACTGTACGTGGGTAGGAAGAAATGGTTCTCCTGCTCCCAGCAGGGAGAAGACCAGCCTCTCCCTACTAGGTATGTAACTTGGGGGTCTACACAGAAGATTGATGATGTGGACCCAAACTCAGACCCCCACATTTTTCTGGCGCCAGAGAGACAGGTTTATCTGGCAGCCATTCCCTCATGTTTGTGTGTACAACACGTATACAAACATGGAAATACAAGGGACTACCATTATGCATAGAATCACATGTGGGATGTTAAATTGTTTTCAGGGAGAGAGCAGTCATGTACACACAGCTTTTACATGTAATTTATTCATTTATTTATTTAACAATTTGTATCCCGCTCCCTCCAGCCCTACGGCAGCTCGGGGCAGTTCACAAAACATTTAAAAATAAGTTTTAAAATGCACAATATACAAAAGGGGTTACTAAAACATTGTAAAAACAAAAAATAAACGAGGTAAAAAAACCACTGGCAGACAAACCCACCCCCTACCCTTACTCCCCTCTTCCCCCAAAGGCCTGAACAAACAACCAGGTCCTACAGGCCTGATGGAAGGCCAACAGGCTGGGAGCTAGGTGACCTTCCTCTGGGAGAGAGTTCCACAACTGCGGTGCAACCACCGAGAATACCCTTTCCATTGTGGTCACCCTAAGCGGGGCCCAGGGCGGGAAAGAAATACAGGGCCCCATATCTTCTGCCGGCAGCATGGCCAGCAGGCCTGGGGATGCTCCCCAGCTCAGGGGGCACTCCCTGGCCCAGAGGCGGTGCGCTCCTCGGACCTGGGCTCAGGGATGGGCAGAGGGACACGCCCATCCCCAAACCTGAGTGGCCATTCAGAGTCCAACCAAATCGGATCACTTACCTGATCCACTGCCTGTGCCGCCACCACTGTCATCACCGCCGCCGCCTCTGGTCTGGGCCCCACACCATACTTGTCGTCCCCCCCCGTTGCCTGGCACAGTCTCGGCCAGGGGAAATGAGGGACAGAGGCAGAGGCCCCGCCTCTCCCTCATTTTCCCTGGCCGAAACAGGCAGGCAGGCAGCAGAGGGGGCCAGCAGCATGAGAGAGAAGAAGGCAGAGGCCCCGCCTCTCCCTCATGCTGCCTTCTTCTCCCTCACTTCTGGCGGAAGACAGAATGGAACCTTGTGGTACACCACAAGCAAGATCCCGGGGGCTAGATGTTTTTCCCCCAGCACCACCCGCTGGCTTCTCCCCGAGAGGAACAATTGGAACCATCCTAAGACAGTTCCATCCACCACCCCCGAGGGTCCGCAACCGTCTCAAAAGCAACCCATGATCCACCGTATCAAATGCTGCAGAGAGATCCAGTAGGACAAGAAATGTTGAATGTCAATGTATAATAATAAAATTTATTGTTTAGCAAAATAGCCATAACAAATATATAACAAATATAAAATATACCATAACAAATATATATGAATATTAAATTATTTTGGTTAAACAAAAATACACAGCGCACTCAGGGTTGTTACTATATACGATGTCCACAGTTTCCCATTCTTATATTGTACAGAATGTTGAATGTCCTAAGTCCATCTCTCAGCAGAAGTCATCTACCAAGGCCACTAACGCAGTCTTGGTGCCATATCCTGGACAAAAACCTGATTGAAAAGGGTCCAGAGAGTCGATGCTAGCCAGATGCTATTCTTTCATGCCAGTGTGATAAGGGAAAGGGATAAACAAAATAATCTCCTTATTTTAAAAATAACTGGTTGTTCCAAACCAAATAAGAGGTCACTGTTATTTGGAGGTATCTTTTACCAGAGTGTTTTTCCAAGTCTCCACTCCCCATTTTTTTGCAAGGTATCATATTAGCATCAAAAAATGCTAGCCAGCTTTGAAATTATAATCTTGTCAACACTTAATAGAAGGTGAAGGGAATAGAGCAAGGTGTTTATAAAGGCCTTGAAAACTCCTACAAAAAGATCAGAATGCAATTTCCTTAGTGTCAGTTCTAACTTGCCGGTTAATATAGCGGCAACATCCTATGGAAGAAACTTGACAATACCAGCCACTCACTCACTGCAGAGGTATGAACTCTTAAATCAACAGCCAGATTGCTTGGTGCCTTAATCTTCTTCAAAATACATGCCTTCTGAATTTTCTTTATTGTTAAAATCAAGACAGGAAACCCCATCCTACCCATTTATTTAAATTTCTTACTCTGCCCTTCCCACCAAAGGCAGCTCAGGGTGGCTTACAATAACCAAATACAAAAAATACACATAAAACATAAAACGTAAGTACAAAAAACATAACACCCCACAACCCCACACCATCCCCTCAACCCTTTTCCACCCCAACCCCCCTGCATCCTGACTCACCCTTTACCCCCACAATGCCCCCCACTACCCTTGCCCCCGCTGCCAAACGCCCTTGTGAATATGGTAGCTCTACACGGCCTCTGAAAGGCTCTCAAGCCCAGGCATAAACAAACCTCCCAACGGAGGATGTTCCACAACTGCGGGGAAGCAGATGAGAACGCCCTCCTCATTGTGGAGGCCAATTTAAAAAATGATGCCTCCAGACGGGCATGCCCAGCCAACTGCAGAGGCCATGATGGGACATGGTAGGCCAGGTTATCTGCCAGATAAGTGGGTCGCAAGCCATTTAGGGCTTTAAAGGTCAAAAACAGCACTTTGAATTGTGCTCAGAACACAATAGGCAACCAGTGCAGGAGCACTGGTGTTATGCGCTCCCAGTCACCCGTCCCCGTAAGGAGCTGGCCCGCCGCATTCTACACCAGCTGCAGCTTCTGAACAGTCTTCAAGGGCAGCCCCATGCAGAACACATTGCAGTAGTCTAATCTTGAAGTAATGAAGGCATGGATGATGGTTGCCAAATCTGAATTAGAAAGAAAAGGCCACAACCTTCTCACCAGATGAAATTGGTGAAAAGCACACATAGCCACTGCCACCACCTGAGATTCCAGATGCAGCAGTGGGCCCTGGAGCACGTAACGGCTGCAACCTGAGTGACTAGGGAGGCTGAACCCCATCAATAACCGGTGTCCCAAACCCCCGCAAGTCACAAGGGTGACCAACCATCATCGACTCAGTCTTGTCAGAATTCAACCTCAGTTGACTCACCCTCATCCAGTTCGCCACAACAGGCAACTAGTAAGCAACAAGACTGAAGGACCTGGGTTGGATGAGAAAGAGAGATAGAGCTGGGTGTCATCCGCATACTGATTACACCTCACTCCAAACTTTCGAATGATCTCACCCAGCACCTTTCATATACATTGAACAAGAGTGGGGACAAGATGGAACCCTGCGGCACTCCCACAGGGGAGATCATGGTGTACGACAAGCAATCGCCAATCACCCCCTGCTGAGACCTCTCTGACAGGAAGGAGTGAAACCACTCAAAAGCGGTCCCGCACACCCCTGCCAGGTCCCACATTCAAGTCAACAACTCCTTGTGATCAGCACTGTCAAAAGACGCTAATAGATCTAAAAAGATCAACAGAGTGAAATTCCCTCTGTCGCTCTCCAAGCATAGAGCATCAGCCAAGGCCATTGGCCAATGGAGTCTGGAATTTAGTAGTTCCAGTATAGTCACCCAATACCCAGTTATTTGTAGGAATTATGGCTCAAATGAACAGCTTTTTGAATCCTATGATGGAATCAAAGAAACTAATCCTAAAGAAGGAATGCATATGCATACAAGAGTTTCCTCATTCAAACAGATAAAGTCAATTTGCTAGAAAAATTATCATTCCAATACAAAGCTCAGCACCCTGGATTAGGCTGACCACTTGTCCTGCTGTCTCACTTTTGAAGGAAAATCAGGCATGGTCCCAGACTCCCCTGGACTTGGAGCAGCTGAGTAAAAGACTTGTGTGTTCAGCTACCACTGCAACACCATCACTTAAAGAGCTAGTGCTGTATTTCCAGACCTTGGGGACATGTTGACTGAACTACACATGTATGTCTCCAATGCACGGCACTGATGTAATCTGCACATGCACATGTTGTACAGGCAAAGAAAGCAAGAATTGTGCTGCTGGACTGGAGCCGACCAGGTGGACACTGGGAAGGGTAAGGAAGGAAACCATTTAGGGACAATTTACTTATTTTGCAATATGGGTGACTGGGTGTTCCATCCATAACACGGGCATTGTGTGGCTTGTACTTCCCCCTTTAGCCACTGGGGGCAGAGTGGCAGAGCCCCTATTGGGGTGGAGGGAGAAACTAAGCTGATTTCAAGGATGCCTGTGTGGCTGCAGAAGATGCCCCCAGGCAGGCAAGGCTGGTGAGTGCTGCACTAAGTGCACACACTCTCAATGAACTGCAGAGTGAGATCCGGGTACTGGAAGTGGAATGCAAATTATGGTGGAGGTGGACCCAGGCAGGTTGAAGCTACATGGGCTTTTCCTTGTGTGTGATCTGGCTGGTAGTGCGTGCTTTTGCTGCTAGTGCTGTCATATAACTGCTGGCTGCTGTGCTTGTGGCTCTCCCTGTTGCTGATTGCCTAGGGGATGGAGAGGGTGGGTGAGGTCAGGGACTGTTGCACTGTGAAGGACCAGGTTCGAATTTGCCTTTACCCACTGTGGCACCATGCTGTACTTTGCTAACTGCTGCTGGGTGGGTGAGTAGTACTATGGTAAATCTAGTAGTACTAGATTTGTTGTCTTAGGGTGGGGGAGGGGCTCAGGGAGCAAGGATCTTGGAAGGGTATCTGCCCTTAGTTGTGGGGTTTTTTTGGGAGGGGGGGGGACAAAATAAAATGTATGGCTAAGTCCAAGTTGGAATTTTTCAGTCCCCAGGCTGGGGCGATGGGGAGGTGATCTTGTTGTAATACTGGTAATTTGTCCTGCTGGAAATCATTTTCTTGATCTTCCTTCAGTCTCTCCGCTTGTGGTTGTGCTTCCTTTCCTGGGGCTTTGGCTTTCTGTGGGATGAGCTGGGACAAAGGGTGAAAACAGACATGATGCTAACTCCACTTCAGCATTTCTTGTGCATGTCACAGGGCTGCATAGGGCACCAATACAGACCTGCGGCATGCATAAGAAATGTTGAAACTGTGTTATGTCATGTCTGTTTTCACCCATATAAATGTATTGGCTAAATTGGGGTTTTCAGTCCCCAGGGGTTCAGGCTGGGAGCCCCCCACTCCCCTGATCTTGTTGCAATTCTGATTAACTTTGTTGTTCCTCCTTGCCCCGGGCTTTGGTTTTGTGGGACAAAAACGTATAGCTTAAATTGGGTTCTTCACTCACCAGGCTCAGGCAGGAAGAGGTCCCTGATCTTAGCTTGCTACTTTTGGCTGTTTCTGGATGCTGCTCTCTGCTGGAAATTAATTTTATTCCTTGCCTCTCTGCTAGCGCTTGGGTGCCTCCTTGCCTGGGGTTTGTGTGTGACAAAGAAATGCATGGCTTATATTAGGTTTTCAGTTCCCAGGCTCAGGCTGGGAGAGGACCTGGATCTTATCCTGCTGCATGCTGGCTGTTTTTGGGTGCTGCTCCCTGTTGGAAATTAGAACCATAGAATCTTAGAGTTGGAAGTGACCTCAGACGCCATCTAGTCCAACACCCTGCTCAGTGCAGGAAATCCACAGCTACAGCATTACTGACAGATGACCATCCAGCCTCTGTTTAAAACCTCCAGCGAAGGAGAGCCCACCACCACCCTAGGCAGTGTCTGTTCCACTGTCGAACAGATCTTACTGTTAGGAAATTCTTTCTTATGTATATAAATTAATTTTATTTATTTCTTTTCTACTTGTGGTTGTGTGCCCCAATGCCTGGGGTTTGTGTGGGGAAAATAAACGCATGGCTCAGTCTCAGGCTCTGGCTGGGAGAGGTCCCTGGTTCGCTGGTTGTGCTACATATTTGCTCTTCCTGAGCGCTGCTTCTTGCTGAAAATAAATTTTATTTCTTGCCTCTCTGCTTCTGGTTGTGTGCCTCCTTGCCCAGGGTTTGTGTGGGACAAAGAAACGCATGGCTTAAATTGGGGTAGCTTCCTTATTTAGATGTGTAGCTCTTTGTTGTGGTCCTTCATCCACCAATGTGTGGATTCTCTGATGGTCAAGCAGAAACTCTGAATTGAGGCCCCTCTGGCCCCACCCCCTGGTCCTAGCCCTACCACCTGGCCCGGCCCACCAGCCTAAAAGACCACCAGTTGCCACTGAGAAAAATACTCTGCCATCAACATAAGCCTTATCCTCTTCCTTGTGCCAGCAGAGGACTTTCAGAATTAGAGTTGCTGGAGTCACAGGGTACCATGGAACAAGATGGCTTCGTAATCACTGAACTCCTCAGTCTGCACACTACTTTTACATCCTGTCAGCATCAGAGTGATTTTATTGACTTCATTTTTAGTTAATTTTTACAGGTGAAGTCTGTGGGCTCTTTTTATAGAGAGATAAATGGCATCAGTAAGCTCCAAAAGCAAATCCAACTGCATGAAGAGGATGAAATCTGGATCCCCAAACAAGTCATTCCACTGGAATTTCTCCTTGTATCTCCCTCACCCTCCATCTCCCCTCTCCTTCTCCCACTGCTGCTATCTCCCCTGATTCTCCATCTCCCTCCTCCAACACTCTTTCTCCAACTTCCCCGCCCCTTATTTTCCCCCTTGCCTATTCCCTCTCCTCCCCCTCACACCCTTACACAGTCCCTGCAAGCCCCACCGCTCCACATCCCCCAACCTCATCTGCATTCCCTGCCTTCCCCCTGATCAACTCTCCTTCTCCTGCTCCCTCTGGAACTGCCGCTCTTCCGTTAAAGCCCCCTTTATTCACGACCTCTTCCTTTCTCATCACTTTCAACTCATTGCACTAACTGAAACCTGGATCTCTCCTTCTGACTCTGTCACCCCTGCCACCCTCTTCTCTCGAGGCCTTTCATTCTCTCACAGGTCCCGCCCCGAAGGTGGGAGGGGTGGCGTGGGCCTTCTCCTGTCGATTCCAGCCCCTTTCCCCTCCCCCCACATTCTCCTTCCCTTCCTTTGAGGCTCACTGTGTGTGTCTCTACTCCCCCCTTCACCTTCGTGTCACTGTTATCTACCCCCCCCCCTGGCCCTCTACCCTCTTTTCTCCTGTACTTTGAATCCTGGCTTACCTTCTTCCTCTCCGATGATACCCCCGCTCTCATTCTTGGTGACTTCAACATCCATGTTGTTGCACCTTCCCAGCCCTCTGTCTTCTGCTTTCTCTCCCTAACCTCCTCCTTTGATCTCCACCTTTGGACTGATTCCCCCACCCACACTGACGGCCACTCTCTCGACCTCATCTTCTCCAAAAACTGTCCTGTTGCTGACCTCTCCTGTGACCGTTGTCCCATGTCCAACCATTACCTCATGTCCTTCAACCTCTCCCACCAACCCCCATCTTCTTCCCCAGCTCCATGCCCCTTCCGTGATCTGCAGTCTATTATCCTTTTAGATTTTGCTTCCTCCCTCTCCCCCCTCTTCCCTCCTGTCTTCTCCTCCTCTTCCCCTGACACTGCCATCTCTTTTCTTAATGCCTCTCTCGCCATGACCCTCGACTCTCTTGCCCCCCTCTCCTCCCGCCCTGTTCGACCCCAAAACTCCCGTCCTTGGCTCACCCCTACTATCCGCTACCTCCGCTCCTGCACCCAAGCTGCTGAACATCTCTGGCACAAATCCCACTCTCACCCTGACTTCCTCCACTATAAATTCTCCCTCTCCTCCCTCTTTTCTGCTATCTCCCTGGCAAGGCAACACTACTATGCCTCCTGGGTTGAATCTTACTCTCGTGACCCTCGCCACCTCTTCTCCACCTTTGACTCCCTTCTCAAGGCCCCCTTCCCCCCTCCACCCTCTTCCCTTTCTGCTCAGGCTCTCACATCATTCTTCACCTCAAAGATTGACAAGATCTGCCAGGACATTGCTTCTCATCCATCTCCTCTCCCTGCTCCCTCACTGCCCCCTTCCCCCGCTCCTCCTTCCCTTCTGCCGCCCTTGAAGAAATCTCCTCCTTGCTCCCTTCCTCCAACCCCTCCACCTGCCCTCTCAACTCAATCCCCTCCCGCCTCCTGACCTCCATTGCTCCCACTGTTGCCCCCCCTTTTACATTATCATTAATCTCTCCCTCTCCACTGGATCCTTCCCCTCTGCCTTCAAGAATGCCACTGTCTCCCCCATCCTCAAAAAGTCCACCCTCGACCCCACTGACCCCTCTAGCTACCAGGCGGTCTCCCTCCTTCCCTTCGCCTCTAGCTTCTGGAACGTGTGGTCTACTCCCGCTGCCTGGATCTCCTCTCTGCCAACTCCTCCCTGGACCCTCCCCAATCTGGCTTCTGCCTCCTTCACTCCACTGAAACTGCCCTTGCCAAGATCACCAATGATCTACTTGACACTAAATCTAAGCACCTTTACTCCATTCTAGTCCTCCTTGACCTCTCTGCTGCCTTAGACACTGTCAACCACTCATTCCTACTGGACTCTCTCTGCTCCCTAGGTTTCTGTGGCTCTGTCCTTGACTGGTTCTCCTCCTACCTCTCTGACCGCTCCTTTAATGTGTCTTTTCCCAATTCCAACTCTTCCTCCCTTCCCCTCTCAGTGGGGTTCCCCAAGGCTCTGTCCTGGGCCCTCTCCTCTTCTATATCTACACCCTGTCCCTTGGCAAACTCATTGCCTCCCACAGCTTCCAATATCACCTCTATGCTGACGACACTCAACTCTATCTCTCCACCCCCCTCTCTCCCCCTCTGTCCAAGCTCGCCTCATCAGCTGTCTCTCTGATATCTCAGTCTGGATGTCCCAATGTCAGCTCAAGCTCAACATGGCTAAGACTGAGCTCCTTATCTTTCCTCCCTACTCTTCCTCTCCCTCTTCCCTGTCCATTCTTATTGATGGGGTCACCATCCGCCCCGTTCCCCAAGCCTGTAGCTTGGGCTCCGTCTTCGATACTCACCTTTCCTTTAAACCTTACATCGACTCTGTTTCCAAGTCCTGTCGCTTCGCCCTCCACAACATTTCTTGGATTTGCCCCTTTCTCTCTATCTCCTCTGCCAAAACCCTTGTTCATGCCATGGTCATCTCTCGACTTGACTACTGCAACCTCCTCCTTACTGGCCTCCCTGGTCTCATCTGTCCCCCCTTATCTCCATCCAAAACTCTGCTGCTAGGGTCATCCACTCAGCCCGTCGCTTTGACCACGTGCATCCTCTCCTCTCCTCACTTCACTGGCTTCCCCTTCCCAAATGCATCCTTCACAAACTCCTGGTATTCACTTATAAATCCCTTCACAACCTGGTTTCCCATTACCTCTCAGCCCTAGTCTCCGTACACACTCCTGCATGCACTCTCTGCTCCTCCTCTTCCCCCTCCCTCACTCTCCCTTATCTCCCCTACTCCCCTAACCACCTTCGCCCCTTCTCCCTTCCTTCCCCCCATGCCTGGAACTCCCTCCCTGCCCACATCCACCTTGCCCCCTCCCTCCGCATCTTCAAATCCCTCCTCAGAACCCACCTCTTCCTCACCGCCTTTCCCAACGCCTGTTAGAACTTTCCTTTCAATATTTGCTGTCTGCCTTCCCCGAAGACTCCTGCCTAACCACAACCAAGCCAAGCACGTGCACCTGAGACTTCGCATCTGCTTGAATGTAATTTATCCCTTGTCTCTCCCTATGTCCCCTCTCCTTGTCTCCCCCCTCCATGTCTATTAGATTGTAAGCCGTAGGCAGGGACCAAGTCTTTCTTATTGTTCTGTAAAGTGCCAGGTACACAGCTGGCACTATACAAATGCTAATAATAATTATAATTAATAATACCTCAGTAGGGGTGTGCAATTCATTTTTGTTATTATGATAACAAAAATTAAACTTTTCCTTTTCTTTATTGTAAAATAATAATAATAATAATAATAATAATAATAATAATAAATAAACAAAAATGAAAAATAACTTTTCTTTTTGAAATAATGGGAAAATGCTGAAAAAATGTATTTATTGCTATAATGTTTTTGTTTCTTATTCCATTCTGAAAAAACTTGGGGCGATTGTACATCCAATGGAGGGCACTAAGCATACCAAATTTTTGAAAGATCGGATGAAGGGAACAGATTATATAAGCAACAGAATGTTGTGATTTTAAGAAAAGCTGCATACACATTCCTGACTACAACTTCTTTATCTTCCACCCTAGTAGCATGATCCCTGGAACAATTATGTCTCTCTACAAGATTAAAAATCCTGCCAAATTTCAGAAAGATTTGATTAAAGGTCCTGATGTTATAAGCCATTAACTTGAACATACATTTCTGGCTTAACATGGTATATTTCAACCTGCTCACAAGATATTTGAGACAAATGTATTGTACATCTTCCCTGTCATCTCTACCAAACTACAGGACAGTTTGATAAAGGGACCCAAATTTATATGCAATTAGATAAACAAAAAACCTATGGTTTTACAAACTTAGTTAAGGCAGATTCATACCAAGCAAACTTTAACAAACCTAGAAATTGTGTGTTTAGGCTCCTGTCTTAAACATGTTGTATGGCTTCGCATACTGTACTCGCTTACAACTTAGGCTCCATGCACCCACACTTTGCCTTGGTCTTTCAGCTCCAATCCTCTTCCTTTGCAGGTTGGGGGCAACACTAAAGCTGAGCAGAATGCTATGTAAGTGTTTAATAAGAATTTGGGTACACGTTGACATTAAATGCATGGAAAGGCCAATGGAAGAAATGGAGGAAACATTAATCCTAATTTGGAATTAAATTATATCTCATTAA
>QEPC01009431.1:29122-39588 GCA_003113815.1 Sphenodon punctatus | reverse complement strand
TCCCTCAGACACCCCCCCTAGCCCCCTTCCTGTTCCCCCACTAGTGTGGCTCCATATTTGAAATTATCCTCTTGAAGACCATTATTCAGATAAATAGCAGCACATGTAGTGCCAGTCAGAGGTAGGTACCTGGCATGGCAGGGGAAAGGAGGATGTAGGAGGGAGGATGGGGAGTAACCTTGCAGACTTACAGACACATTCACTGGCTAATAACTCCATGCTTCCAGATTTACAGGACCAATCGGTGGCATAGGGAGCAGTCCTGAGGCAGGCATAGAAGGGACATAACTGGGACTTTAGGGATAGCATCCTAGAAATAAGGAGTCATGGTTTACACATCCAGGCTGACCAATTATCATCACAATCACATCCTGTAGCACTGTGACAGAGGGTATAAGAGAATCTCTATTGGCTCTTTCCTAAACAGATGCTTCCAACTTCCCAGTAACAAGTGAGGGAGAGAAATTGGGCTTGTCAAAGCACAGAATGAGGATATTTGGTTGACATTTCTGCTGGCTAACTGGCATCACAAGCAGACCTTTAACCACAGTGACACATAAGAGAATCCCTACCATAGGATCCTTCTCTGCATATGATGTGAAGGCATATATAATTGGGACCCGTTATCATATCTTTCTTATATTTGGCAGAGATGATGGTGGAACTGTGATATAGATCCATGCCAAATTTCATGTACACTGGTTGGACTACAAAGATGGTACAGTAAGACATACATTTATAAGTTAATTGCTTATACCATCAGGACCCTTTATTCAATCCTTCTGAAAGTCAGCAGGGATAGTAAATGTAGGAAGGGGTATAATCTTGCCAAGTTTCATCTACTTTAGTTTGAGGCTAAGAAGTTACACCTAAGAATGTGTATGAAGATTTTTGCAAAATAAATGAATTCAACTGATTCTAAAATTGGATTCCTTTATCCAATCATTTTAGAATTTTGTACAAATAATGAATTCCATTCAAGGTATACGCACTCCATGTTTCAGCCAAATATAGTGACAAACAAAAAGTTACAGTCAAAAATGTTTTTCATTGAAAACAATGGAAAATGAAAATGAAAACAAAAGCAAAAACGAAAACGACAATTTGATATTTATGAAAACAAAAACGACAGATTTAAATAACAAAAAATAAAAAATGAAATCAAATATGACATGGGCCCATGGTGCACACCTCTAGTGAACTTCTGTGTTTGTAAATAGGAGAATTACTTTCTTAAATATTCAATGTTTAAGCTAGCTTCCCTGCTGGTAAACCTTTTAACTAGAGTATTTGCAGGGTGGGAAATCCCCCCAAAAGCTGCCTGAATTTAGCAAAGCCAGTTAAATTGATTGAGTCAAATTTTAAACTAATATTAGCAGACAATTTACGTAACATTAATCTGACTGTACTAGCTATTCCAAAAAATAGCACCACACATAGTGACCAACTGCCACTTCCTACAACATACAGGTTTCCCCTTGAAATTCCCCCTCTACAAATATTCTTCCAGTCCAACACACATTTCTCTTTAAGACTGACTAGCTCACAGCTGAATGAAGCATGCCTATCGGGAATGTGGCAACATATTTTCAAAAAATTCATCTTTGGGTAAGAGAAGATAGAGGACTAATGGAAAGATAAAAAGTGCTAAACTCCTGCATAAGCAAGTGATTCCATCTTAATTTTGTTTTTGCATGTGAATATTAATTTAAAAACCACAAAGTATCATTTCTGAAAGCTCAGAACTCAGTTTAGACCTGCTCATGGATGAATATAACCTGATAAGCCTCAGATTGCATTACCATGGATACCATGAATACAGTTTGTTAATTTTATCAGGCTGGATTCCCTATTCTTCTTCTTCGGAAGTTAGCCTATCTTTGGAGCCACTGCATCTAGGGAAGGGAAAGGGCTAGTAAGACGAAGCCTGTCATTTACACTTCTTTTGGCCTAAAGCTTTTGTTTCCTTGGACCAACCATTGCGCGTCACTCGCCATGAAGAGTAAATGGTTCTTTACTGCATCAAATGCTAAGTTTTTTCAGTCTGTGTCAATGAATGAATGAATCTAAGGTTCTTCAGTGGGACTGTTCAAAAGTACTTTGGTGAATAAGGCAGCCAGTTCCCATTGACTTCCGTGAGAAACAAATACAGGTCCCATCCTGATGTACTATGGATTTCCACATCGCTTAAGTGGAGCATCTGTATTATGCTGGTGTTATGGCAACCATGTTGGCTGACAGTGGACATTGAACTGGAAACATTCAGAGCTAGGAGGAGTCTCCACAGCTTGGGTTAAAAAGGCAGGCTCTGAGGCTAGGAGGCCATAAGAGATGCACAATTTTCTGTGCGTTGGACACACACAGGAACATGGCATGCACAGCAAACAGTAGGCTCCTCTGCTTTTGGATCAATTTTACCATGGTTGTTTGAGAAACATACCTGGTCCTATACACAAAACATACCAGTGTATAACTTCCTTAAAGGTAGGGTGAAACATTTCACCCTTCTTTTTGTCCTAAAATAAAATTTTGAGCAAAGGAAGTCCCAACTCAGAGAGAACTGTTTTCCATTGAAACTTTTGCACTTGTAAAATTTTTCACCTGAAATTTTCAGATGAAAATTTTATGCCCAAGCAGAGTTTTAAAAATAATTTTATCCCTCAATTTATTATACAGTTGTCTATCTCAATTCCCCCCCCCCCCCAATTCTGTTTTGTCCTAACATCTGAATACCCCAAGAAAACTTTCCAAAAAAAGAGAACATTTCCAGCTTGGAAAAAATGTGTGTGTAGATGGGAGCGGGTGAGGGCAACAACAACAGAAAGCCAACCAAAACTCAAAAGTGAAAAATATTTCTATTTTGAGCAATGTATAATGGAAATATTAATTCTGTACATTTCCACAAAAGATATGGGATGTTCCTGTCCATTTCTATATATAGTTCCCATTCTATATAATATTATTATTCGCATCCAGTTCCCCACTCTTTCTAATTCTATATAAATTATTTTGATTTTAAGATACACAGAGAATGAATTCCCATGAAAATTCAAGAGCCTTGCCACCTACAACAATTGTAATTAATCATTTGAGTCATATAAAATATACAAAAAAGAGAGAACCAGTGAACTGGTTAAAATGTGTGTCCAGACCCAGGGTTAATTGTTTTGGTTTTTAAATGAAACTACAATGTTTTGACGAATTGCTGTTCATTTTTAAAGTGTCTTATTTCATTTGCATAATGTATTAATCAGACCCACCCACCCCCAATGCTGTGAAAAAGCTACCTTTTGGAAAAATGTTTTTTTAAAAGATGGTTTTGTTGAACAGATTCAAGAGTATGCGAATACAATATCCAGATGACATTTTTCGCTCCACCACAGGCGTCCTGTGCCACACTGGGAAAATACAAGTCTAAATGAGTTTAAGTCTTTGGGACCAGATGAATTACATCCTAGGGTACTGAAGGAATTTTTTGATATAGTATCAGAACCACTGTCTATCATCTTTGAGAACTCTTGGGAAACGGACGAGGTGCCGGAAAACTGGAGAAGTGCAAATGTTGTCCCTATCTTCAAAAAGTGGGGAAAGGGGATTCTGGGAAACTATAGATGACTCAGCCTGACATCGATACCTGGAAAGATACGAGAACAGATTATAAAGCAGTCAATCTGTAAGCACAACTAAACTAGTAACTTGATCAAAAAAGGAGATAATTTATTATATATATATAAAATAAATTATCTCCTTTTTTGATCAAGTTACTAGTTTAGTTGATCAGGGAAACGCCGTGGACATGATATATCTTGATTTCAGCAAAGCATTTGTCAAAGTCGCCCATGATATCCTTGTTGACAAGCTGGTAAAATGCGGGTTAGATGATAATACCATTAGGTGGACTTACAGTTGGTTAAAGAACCATATTCAAAGAGTGCTCATCAATGGCTCCTCATCCATCTGGAGGAAGGTGTTGAGCAGGGCTCTGGACCCTGTACTGTTCAACATCTTTATAAATGACTTGGATGAGGGAGTAGAAAGTATGCTTATTAAATTTAGCAGATGACACAAAACTGGGAGAAATAGTTAACACCTTAGAAAACAGAAATAAAATTCAAAATTATTTTGATAAATTGGAAAACTGGGCTGAAACTAACAAAATGAAGTTCAACACAAATAAATGTAAGGTTCTACATTTAGGTAAGAAAAATCAATGTGCAAATACATGCTGGAGGATACCTAACTTGGCAGAAATACATGTGAAAAGGATCTGGGGATTGTAGTTGATCACAAACTGAACAAGTCTGCAGTTCAATGCAGCCGCAAAAAAGGCTAATGCAATTTTAGGCAGCATTAACAGAAGCATTGTTTCCAAGTCAGAAGAAGTAATAGTTCCACTATATTCTGCTGGTCAGACCTCATCTGGAGTACTGTATCCAGTTCTGGGCACCACACTTTAAGAAGGACATCGACAAATTGGAATGAGCTCAGAGGAGGGCGACAAAGATGGTCAGGGGTCTGGAAACCAAGTCCTATGAGGAAAGGTTGGAGGAGCTGGATATGTTTAGCCTTGAGAAGAGAAGACTAAGGGGAGACATGATAGTGGTTTTCCACTACCTGAAAGGCTGCCACAGAGTGGATGGCAAAGACTTGTTCTCTCTTGCTCCTGAAGGCAAGAGTAGAAATAATGGGCTCAAACTACAACAAAGCAGATTTCAGTTTAACATTAGGAAGAACATCCTAATAGTAAGAGCTGTTTGACAGTGGAAGAAATTACCTAGGGTGGTGGTGGGCTCTCCTTCACTGGAGGGTTTGAAACTAGAGACTGGTCAGTAATCTGTCAGGGATGCTGTAGCAGCAGAGCAAGGGAGGGAACTAGATGACCTCTGATGTACCTTCCAATTCATTGGCCATTTTTACATGGACGCCACCCACCCACCAACACCCATCGGATGGGTGGGAAAGTGTCCGTGTTTACGTCAATGGGTGGGTGTGCACGCTCCCGCGACCTACCCACCAAAACCCACGGAGCAGTCAGGAAGGAGCTGGCATGCTCCGTGGGTGGGGGTGGGTGGAGATGGGTGGTGATGGGTGTTCAACACCCACCCATCTGTGTAAACAGAAAAACACACACACCCATGGGGAGGGTGCACCCAAACCAGCGAGACACAGCTAGAGAGGTCTGCAGGAGCCCGCAAGCAGACACACCCACTGGGAGAGACACCCAAAGCCCACCCAGAAACCCTTAAAAAAGAAGCCAGTGAGGACATAGGTGCACCGGCTCCCAACATGTCAGGCAGAAGAGCCCTAGACAAAACTAATGGAGCCAGCACCATGACATGCACAGGAAGGGGCAGGGTAAGCAGCGGGGCCCTGGGATGACCAGGGGAGGGGGCCCCGGGCCAATGGCACCAAGGGGGGGTATGGATGGCTACTGACAGCACATTCTTCCTGACACAGGGCAGAGGACGTAACAGAGCTCCGGCACCACCCACATCCCCACCCAAAACTACAAACATGGGGCACAGGGAGGAGAGTGCTTGAGAGAGTGAGGTAAAAGTGAGGGTACACACCCACCCAGGGGAGTGGGGGGAGGTGCTGACAAGTCCTGAGCACATGCCGGGGAAACTCCAGGCAGGCAACTGAAAGCCACACTGCTCCCCCCAACAGGAGAGCACTCAGACCCTGGTGCACAGCACCACTGGGGAGACAGCAGAGGAAGGCCTCCATAGCAGTCAGGTAAAATAGCAGGACCCCCTGGGGGAAGGGGGGGGCTAAGGAACACCCCACAAAAGATCCGCCTCGACATTGCTTCCCACTCCTCTCTTCCCACTCCCACCCCTCTCCCTCCTCCCCCTCCTTCTCTCATGTCCTCCTTCTCCCCTGCCTCCCTTAAGGAAATCTCCTCTCTGCTCTCCTCCTCCAACCCTTCCACTTGCCCCCTTGATCCCATTCCTTCCCGCCTCCTCACCTCCATTACTCCCACTGTCGCCCCTTCCTTCCTGCACATCATCAACCTCTCCCTCTCTACTGGCTCTTTCCCTTCTGCCTTCAAACATGCCACAGTCTCTCCTATTCTCAAAAAGTCCACTCTTGACCCCTCTGACCCTTCTAGCTATCGTCCTGTCTCACTCCTTCCTTTTGCTTCCAAGCTGCTTGAACGTGTTGTCTACTCCCGCTGCCTTGACTTCCTATCCTCCAACTCCTCCCTTGACCCCCTCCAATCTGGCTTCCGCCCCCTTCATTCTACTGAAACTGCTCTCGCTAAGATCACCAACGATCTTCTGGTGGCTAAATCTAAACGTCTCTATTCCATTCTTGTCCTCCTTGATCTCTCTGCTGCCTTCGATACTGTTGACCACTCACTCTTGCTGGATTCCCTTCACTCCCTTGGCTTTTGTGGCTCTGTCCATAACTGGTTCTCCTCCTACCTCTCTGACCGCTCCTTTAATGTGTCTCTCTCCAACTCCGCCTCCTCCTCCTTCCCCCTCTCAGTTGGTGTTCCTCAAGGCTCTGTTCTTGGCCCTCTCCTCTTCTCGATCTATACCTCATCCTTAGGCAAACTCATTGCCTCCCATGGCTTCCAATACCACCTCTATGCTGATGACACTCAACTCTATCTCTCTACTCCCTCTCTCTCTCCCTCTGTTCAAGCTCGTCTCATCAACTGTCTCTCTGACATCTCTACCTGGATGTCTCAACGTCAACTCAAACTCAACATGGCTAAAACTGAACTCCTTATCTTCCCCCCTCATCCTTCCTCTCCTTCCTCACTGTCAATAACTATTGATGGAGTCACCATCCTGCCTGTCCCCCAAGCCCGTAGCCTAGGCTTCATCTTTGACTCAGCCCTTTCTTTTAAACCCTACATTGACTCTGTTGCTAAATCCTGTCGCTTCTCCCTCCATAACATTGCTAAGATTCGCCCTTTTCTCTCTGTCTCGTCTGCCAAAACTCTTGTTCATGCTCTGGTCATCTCTCGCCTCGATTACTGTAACCTCCTTCTCACTGGCCTTCCCCGGTCTCACCTTTCTCCCCTCATCTCTGTCCAAAACTCTGCTGCCAGGGTCATCTACCTCGCCAGTCGCTTCGACCATGTGCAGCCCCTCCTCTCTTCGCTTCACTGGCTTCCCCTTCCTGAACGAATCCTGCACAAGCTCCTAGTCTTCACCTATAAAGCTCTTCACAACCTTGCTCCCCCCTACCTCTCTGCACTTATCGCCCTCCATACTCCAGCCCGTGCACTTCGCTCCTCCTCTGTCCCTTCTCTCACCCTTCCACGCCTTCCCTGCTCCCCTAAGCGCCTTCGTCCCTTCTCACTTGCTGCCCCCCATGCCTGGAACTCCCTCCCTGTCCACATCCGCCTTGCCCCCTCCCTTCATACCTTCAAATCTCTCCTTAAAACTCACCTCTTTCGCTCTGCTCTGTCTGACTCTTTATCCTGCTGAGCCACTATTCCTATACCTACGATCTGTTTACCCTTATCCTTGCCACATGGACCTGCCTGCTGTCATTCTCATCGTAACCAAGCCAAGTACGTGCACTTGAGACCTCGCATCTTCATGAATGTTAGACCCCTTGTCTCTCCCTCTGTTTCCCTTCCTATGTCTCTCCCCCAGCTCCTGTCTCTCAGATTGTAAGCCCTAGGGGCAGGGACCATGTCTATTTTATTACTTTGTAAAGTTCCATGTACACTGCTGGTGCTATATAAATGTTTGTTAATAATAATAAATAAATAATAACAAAAGCAACAGGGGTGCAGCAGGACAACAGCTCACCCCCATGCATTCCCCCAACAGGAGACCATCTGCTCCACTACCAAAACAGCCATTGGGCGGACCCCACACTGCAAAGCTGGATGTCCCCCCACAGGCGGAACCCAAAAGGGGGAACCCTGGTCCAGGCAGGAGTCCCAGGTCTTCATACACACATGGGGGGGGCGTGAAAAGGTCCAGTACAACCTGGTGCACAGCTGCAAGACTAAACAGGTCTATGAAGCCATCACCCAGGAGATGCAGCGACTGGGGTACAATAGAGATGTCACCCAATGCATGCAGCAGGCAAAGGACTTCAGTTCCGGATATAAACATATCAAGGACAACAATCTCAAGTCCGGCCGTTACATGCACACAATGGAGTTCCATGACCAGCTGGATCAGTTCCTCTGCATGGACGGGGACATTGTGACCTCCTGCATCCATGACGCAGCCTTCACCAGGGGCAGAAAGAAGGCAAAAACAACACACACTCCTGCTTGAACCCCCGGAGCAGGGGAAGTCCTCAGACCCTGGTGTGGTCAGCCAGGATGCAGGAGAGGACAGCCCCATCCTACTGGTGGAGGTGGCATCCCTAGAAACCGAAATGGGACACATCACTCTCCACGTGAGCCCCCGAAACCCACAGGCTCAGAACTCACAAGGACAGGAGGTGCACGGGAGCTGATCAACACCAGGGATGCCCTCCAGGAGGTGGAGGAATAAAATCCAGGTACGAGAACAACCACAGGGAAGGGAAGGGACTGGCCCACAACAGCCAGGGCCCCAGGTGGAAAGCACTGCCCAAATGACAGATCGCATTTGCTCATGCAGCTCAAGGGGACCTGAAGGTGCAGAAGGAGGAGGTGGTGTTGGCCCTGGAATAGGATGTGGATGAACCGGAGGCCATCCCGGGGCCCGGTGACCAGGAGACTAACCATAGTTTCACACAGACAAGGGCACAGTGGTGGGAGGTGGCGGGGTGATGCTAGGTGACCAAGGGCAGAGCAGCGCTACCAGTCCCATCCCCATCCAAGAGCAAGCAAGTGATGGGCTAGGGGACATCAAGGGGGGGGGGACACCACAGGAGAACAGGTGGAGACAGCACAGCTGATGGGGGGGAACATGACGGTGGAGGAGGGACATGGGGATGTGGCCATGACACGGATGGGAGACAAATTCACACAGGGATCAGGGGAGCAGGGATGGGGCCATCGCCATATGATGAAGAGGACATGGGCACAAAGGGGGAGAACACTAACAGAGTCAAGGCCAGAGAGGGAGCAACCAGGTGGGTGGGTGGGACATATGCCAGTGCAACCCTGGGAGCCAGAACAGATTAATGTGGGGCAGGTCCCCATCCCCAAACTAAACACAGGTACCCTTGTTATTCACAGAAGAGCAGCCCGGTCCATCCAGGGGTACCAACGTCGGAAGTGCAGAGAGGAACCAGGAGATCCAGGATCTTAAATGGTGGAGAAGAGACGACCTAGGGAGGGAACTGCTGGTGGAGACCAGGCATCTGTCAGATGCTCAGAGCTGGGAGCAGGTCCTTAACAGGGAGATACTGCTAGGGGAGGGGGAAAGGGGTCAGGAACAAATGTTAGCTATGCTCACTAGGGATGGGCGAACGCAGTTCGGAAGTTCGGAGTTCGGCCCAAACTCGGTCTGTTCGGATGACTGAACGCGAACACAAACACGAACACGAACACGAACATGAACATGAACATGAACAAACAGAAAAGAACACCGAACAGCGAAATGGCCGAACAGTTCGGTCAGTTCAGATCGTGTTCAGGTGAGTTCGGGTGGCAAAAAAAGGTTCACTGTAAGGTGACAGGGAGGGGTAGTACTAATCACAGGGCCGGCCCCAGGGTTTGTGAGGCCATGTGCGAAGTCTTGGTGCGGGGCTTAATTTGCATAATTAGGTCCCACCTAATTATGTAAATGTATACATTTACATAAAACTTACTCTGGACAGGAAGGATTCCCATTCTCCACCCCTCCAAGCAACCATAGAGAAGCATGGCCTCCAAATGCTTCCACCCCCCTCCCCAGCCAAGTGTCTACCACCACTCCCTAGGAGTGGTTCCACTGCAGGGGCAGTCAAGCGGGCAGTGAGGCAGGCACAGAGACTGACTGCGTCCACTGCCTTACTGGAAGAGGGGGTGAGCTTAGCCAGTCTGGCCTCCAGGGCCTGTTACTTCTTGCTGCCGGTGCCCCCTGTGCCTTGTGCACGCATGCGGTGCGACCGGTCCAGAGGTGCTGCTATTACACGCACAAGACACGCAAAATGCAGCTAGCTTATTAAGCGCATTATGCCATGAAAAGAGACATATAACCAGTTCAGTTATGCCCCCGTAATCAGTTCATGCTGCCCCCACCCCATAATCAGTTCATTTGTGCCCCCGCCCCTATATAATCAATTCACACTGCCCCCCACCCATAACCATTTAATTTGTGCCCCCGGGGCAGCATGAATTCATTATTTGGGGGGGGGCACAAATGAACTGGCTATGGGGGTGCCGGTTTAAAGACAGTATTCCTGTTGACAATAACTTCATTAAGAAGAGTTAGTGAAAAAGCAGCCATAATAATCTCAGCACCATATTTGCAGATTTATTTTCCAAGACAGAATAGATATTGCTTTACATCCTAAATTCCTACCTAAGATAGTATAAGTAAGACAGTTGTGAGAATGTGGCCCTTTTTACA
>QEPC01009426.1:105906-124650 GCA_003113815.1 Sphenodon punctatus | reverse complement strand
TTTCCTTGTGAACAGAGGAAAAAGTAGGTAGGAGCGCAGCAGAAGAGAAGGCTGCAGACAACAAGGAAACCCTTTTCCCCTGTTCCCCACTGAATACATCTCTTCCCCCTTCCTCTTCTCGTGCTCCAAAACCAAACCCTTCCCCCCCACCCTACTTCTCCTCTCTCCTGTCTCTCTCTTCCCTTTCATTCTCTTCTGATTCGGCTTGTCACAGAACAGGGAGCTAACTCAGTCCTCCCAAGTTCTCCAAGCCAGAAGGAAGACTTGTCCCAAAGCCTACACCTTCCGAAGACTACAGGTGGCCAAGCGTGCCATGAAAATCGAGGATTCGAGGGTTCAGAATAAAGGTAGGCGATGGCAACGTGATCTATTTTTTTAACCTACTATGGTTAATTTGGAACCAGTGGGAAAGAGAGTGTACAGGACCACCAGTAAGAGGGTTCTCTATCCCCTGGTGGCAGTGCTTCACACAGCAGCGTTCCCAGCATTAAATAATGTAATGTCCATCCAATGTTAACCCTGGGAACTCCTTGCTGCTGGGTTATGCCACGCTACTGGTCCACCATTGCCCTGGTTCCGCCCACCATTGCCCTGGCTCCGCCCCTAGGCTTGCCGGCCAGTAGGCGGCTTTGATGCCCGCGGGCCGGCCGGCCTTACTGCCCCTCTAACCTCAGAACCCACCAGCTGCCCCTGTGCCAAGCCATCTCCAAGAATGACTGGCTGACCCCCCTGGACCTAGGAGAAGCATACCTGCGTTTCCTCATCAGACAGGCACACAGCACGGACCCTGATATTATTAAAAACGTAGCAACTTTTCTGTTGAAGACTGTTCATCTTAGAAATTTGTTTTTAAAATATATTTCTTTGTCTGTGTAAAATGGAATCCTGCTATCAGCTGTTCCCCTTGCCATTGGCACCTGTTGGGTGGCAGCTGACTTCGAATATTAACAACAATAATGGTTTCTGTCTGTACTATTTGAGTTTTGTCTTGTTATATTTTGCAATGGTCCGTGACCACGCAATAAAAGTATTTGATTTTGATTTGACGGGCACACAGAAAGTGGCTCAGGTTTGTCTATGACAGTCCGCATTGGCGATACCATGCGCTCCTGTTTGGCCTTGCATCTTCCCCCACACACACCTTCACAAAAGTCATGATCCCCTTAATAGCGAACCTCAGAATCGAGGGCATTCATGTCCACGTGTATCTGGATGACCTGCTGATATGGTCTCCCTCCAAGGAAAAGGTGGAACAAGACTTGCTGAGAACGGTAGAGTACCTGGAGCGACACGGGTTCGTGATAAACCGCAAGAAGAGTCTGCTGATTCCAGCAGAGGCTGGAACAACTTGGGGTCATCATTAATACCCTCTCAGACACAGTCTTCATCCCACCAAGCAGGCAAAACAAGATACAAACTATGGTGAGGAACTTGCAAGCGTCCAAGCGTCTCCGGTTGAAATCTCTGGCTAGCCTACTGGGCCTGTTTGTCTCCTGCATGCAACACCTGCAATTGGCCAGCTTCCATTTGCACCCACTACAACAACTGATCCAACCACTGCAGTTTGAAATGTCCTGAGGCCTGAACCTGTGGGTCGTAATCACCCCAGGGGGTTAAAGGAAGCCATGTCCTGGTGGTTACAATGGCACAGGTTCACAGAGGGAGTCCCGCTCACTGAACCAAACAGAATAACCATCTCCACGGACGCGAGCCTGATGGGCTGAGGGGCCCACATGGGCACCTCCACGTCCCAGGGGCAATAGACTTCGCAGGAAAGCCTGCGAAGTATCAACTGGCTCGAACTCAAGACAACATGCCTGGCATTGCAATACTTTGCAACCCGCATCCAGGATCCACACATGCTAATCTACACTGACAATACCACGGCAAAGGCATATGTCAACAACCAAGGAGGTTCCAAGTGTTGGCAACTGCACGCAGAAGCTGCAAGACTCATCCCCTGGGCCGAGACACACACATGATCCCTGAAAGCATTACACATAAAGGGTACGGACAATGTGACAGTGGACTGGCTGAGCAGGCATCGTGTGGACCCAGGAAAACGGCCACTCTGCCATGAAGCCTTCTGCGTGATCGCGCGCAAGTTCGGCACACCTCAAGTTGACCTGTTTGCGACACCCGAAAATGCAAAGGCGCAGTTATTCATGTCACGATTCTACCACCGGGATGCGATGGCCACGGGTGCACTCAACCAAGCATGGCCGGCAGTTCTGCTTGATGCCTTCTCTCCATTCCCGCTGATTGCATGGACTTTGGCGGAGGCCCTCAGAGAACAAGCTCACATGGTCCCAGTGACTCCCTATTGGGCCAAGGAGGCCTTGGTTATCGGATCTGATTGAACTCAGCTCCATAGAAACCCCCGAGGCTTCCACCTCTGCCAGATTGACTAAGTCAGGGCCCAATCGTTTATGAGGATTTGGGTCTAATCAAACTGACTGTGTGGGAATTGAAGGTAAGATCTGGGCTATTCTGATGCAGTCCTCAAAACCCTTCTTCCCTCTAGGTGAGGGTCCACCTGCAGGATTTCCCAGTCCACCTGGCAGAGATCTTTAGAGTGGTGCGGGTCTAAAGCCCAAGATCCAGGGTCAGTGGGGATCCTCCCTGAAATACTGGACTTTTTACAGATGGGCTTGGACAAGGGTTTAAAACCCAACACGCTGTCCAGACAATTAGCCACCCTGGACTCAGTTTTCCTCACAGCCAGGGGGTTTAAGGTGGCAAGGCATTCCCATGTCGGGCACTTCCCAATGGTGGCTAAAGTATTGTCTCCCCTAGTAGTCCATAGATATCCCTCATGGAGTTTGAATGAATCTGGTCTTGGGGGACCGCTCTAGTGCTCCCGTTGAGCCTATCGGAAAGAGCTATGTAAAAATTATCTATGTAAAATTTTTATTTTATTTATTTATTTATTTATTTATTTGAGAATTTTGTTACCCCACCCCCACCCCTCCTGCCACAGGCAACTCACAGCGGCTTACAATTTGCAAAACAAAAATGAGGAAACTAGTTAGAGGGAAACTTAAAGGAGCAGTTGCAAGAATTAAATGTCTACGCGCAGCGCGGAGAGTATTTAAAAACACCCTCTTGAAAGCTCAGATTAAATGTATTCCACAAACTAAGAAAGGTAGGAAGAGGATCAAACGTCGGCCTGTGCGGCTAAACGGGGAGGTGAAGGAGGCTACTGGAGCCAAAAGGGCATCCTTTAAAAAATGGAAAGAGAGTCCCAATGAGGTAAATAGGGAAGAGCATAAGCGTTGCCAAAGTAGATGTAAAAAGTGAATAAGGCAGGCAGCCAAAAAGGAATTTGAGGAGCAACTTGCTAAAGATGCTAAAACTAATAATAAAAACTTTTTCAAGTACATCAGAAGCAGGAAGCCTGCTGGAGAGTCAGTTGGGCCGTTAGATGACCAGGGTCTGGAAGGGGAGCTTAGGGAGGAAAGGGACATTGCAGAGAAGCTGAATGAGTTCTTTGCTTTGGTCTTCACTGCAGAGGATGTTGGGGAGATACCCCCACACCTGAACCTTACTTTGTAAGTAAATGAATTGGAAGAACTGTCATAAATCAACGTGACGCTAGAGGATGTTCTAGAGCAAATTGACAAACTAAACACTAACAAGTCACCAGCACCAGAGTTCTGAAGGAACTCAAATATGAAATCGCAGACCTACTGTTAGCAATTTGTAACCTGTCACTAAAATCTGCCACTGTACCTGAGGACTTGAGGGTGGCAAATGTAATCCCAATATTTAAAAAGGGATCCAGAGGCAATCCTCAAAACTACAGACCAGTAAGCTTGATGTCTGTGCTGGGCAAAATGATGGAAACTATCGTTAAGGACAGAATTACAGGGTATGTTGATAAACATGGCTTAATGGGGAAGAATCAACATGGATTTAGCAAAGGTAAGTCATGCCTCACTAACCTGTTGGAATTCTTTGAGGGTGTAAATAAGCATGTGGACAAGGGAGACCCAGTATAGTGTACCTGGATTTCCAGAAAGCATTTGATAACGTCCCACATAAAAGACTCTTGAGAAAATTAAAAAGTCATGGGATAGGTTGTAGTGTCTTACTATGGACTGGTAACTGGTTAAAGGATAGGAAGCAAAGGGTAGGACTGAATGGTCAGTTTTCACAATGGAGAGATGTAAACAGTGGTGTGCCTCAGGGATCTGTACTGGGACCGGTGCTGTTTAATGTATTCATTAATGAGCTGGAAAAGGGTGTTAAGAGTGAGGTGATCAGACTTGCAGATGACACCAAGTTATTCAAGGTAGTTAAAACACAAGCAGACTGTGAAGAACTGCAACAGGATCTTACAACACTGGGTGCCTGGGCATCTAAATGGCAAGGAGATTTAATGTGGACAAGGGCAAAGTGAGGCACATAAGGAAAAATAACCCCAACTCTGCGTACACAATGCTGGGTACTAAGCTAGGAGTTATCGCTCAGGAAAAGGATCTGGGGGTGGTTGTGAACAATACACTGAAATCCTCAGCCCAGTGTGCCGCAGCGGTCAAAAAAGCAAACAGAATGCCTGGAGTTATTCGCAAAGGGATAGAGACTAAAACTGAGGATGTCATAATGTCTCTATACAACTCAATGGTGTGACCGCACCTGGAATATTGTGTGCAGTTCTGGTCGCCCCATCTCAAAAAAGACCTAGCTGAACTAGAAAAGGTGCAGAGAAGGGCAGCGAGAATGATAAAGGGTATGGAACGGCTTCCGTACAAAGAGAGGCTTGACAAGCTGGGTCTCTTCAGCTTAGAGAAGAGAAGACTGAGGGGACATGATAGAGGTTTATAAAATCTTGAGTGGTGCAGAATGAGTAGACAGGGAATGGTTATTTACCCTCTCAAATAGCACTAGAACTAGGGGACACTCCATGAAACTAGCTGCCGGCAGATTTAAAATAAATAGAAGGAAGTACTTTTTCACTCAACACATAATTAACCTATGGAATTTGTTGCCAGAGGACGTTGTCCGGGCCAGTAGTATAGCTGGGTTTTAAAAAGTCCTGGCTAAGTTCTTGGAGAGTAGGCCCATTAATGGCTGTTAACCAAGTAGCTAAGGGATAAACTTCTTACTGTCAGGAGCTGGGAGTGAACAACGGGGAATGGATCGCCCATTGGGACTGTTGGTTCTTCTCCCATGCGATCGAGATTGGCCGCTGTCGGAGACAGGATGCTGGGCTTGATGGACCATTGGTCTGACTCAGTATAGCACGATTTATGTTCTTATCTCATTGTATTTTTTATCCCTCAAGGTGGCTTTCTGGTGGCGGTCACCTGTGCTCGACGGATGTCAGAGCTGGGGGCCCTCTCTGTCAAACATAACTTTTGCTTTTTTCAGAAAGAAGCTGTGGTCCTTCACCTAGATCAGGTGTTTGTACCTAAAGTTAACTATTTTTCTTTGCTAACAGAAACTGGGCCTCATTTTGCCTGAGACCCAGACATGCTAAGAAGTCCTTGCATTGTTTGGATGTTTGGAGAGCTCTTAAGGTATACCTGAAGAGGACCTCTGATTTTCGACAATCCTTGGCTTTCTTTGTAAATATCAAGGCAGGTCAGAAAGAATCTGAAGCTGTGATCTCTAGGTGGGTCACTCAGTGCATCATGGAAGCATACAAGGCCCAAGGTAGGGTTCACCCTGGAAACATTTGGGCACATTCTGTGAGGGGAGTGGCAGCCGATGCTGCCTTCAAGTCCAGGGCTTCCTATGAGGAAGTATACATGTCGGGCACTTGGGCATCTCTTCATAACTTCGTGAATCACTACAAAATTCACACCTATCAGTCCGGCGAGGCAGCATTGGGGAGAAGGGTTCTGCAGGCGGTGTTAGTTTAATTCTGTTGTGCTCCCTCCTGTTCTTAACAGGTTCTTCGTACTTCTTTGGGACATCCACCCTGAAGTGACAACTGGCCAGGGGTCTGGGATAGAATGGAGAATTGGGGCTTTTACCTGATGAATTCTCTTTCTATCCAAGACACTGGACAGTTCTCCAACCCACCAGCTGGGCAACAGAATTAGATGCATTTTTCTTTCGAGAGGGTCTTGGGAAATACCAAATAAATTAATAAAACACTTTTTATATTTGTTTTGTATTTTTGAGGTGTTGGCTTCCGCATGGGGAATGTCTTTCCCTTAAATGTTTTGGGTTAAAGTCCTGACTAGTTTGCAAGTTTGTTTCCTTCAGACAGTTCCTTCGGCTGTGGGACTTACTGGGGGGGGGGGGGGAATCACCCCCCTACGCATACACAGAAAAAAGAAGTTTCTGCCTCCTGCTGGCGAAGTAGGGGAACAACCCCAAAGTGAGAACTGTCCAGTGGGCTATGGACTATCTCGGTGCAAATATTTCATATCAATTTCTTGGAATTAAGGGCCATTCACCTAGTTCTAAACGTTTTTCTTCCCCAGATTCATGATAGCACGGAGAGAGACAATGCCACAGCGATGTGGTACATAGACAAGGGGTCATCTGTTCATCACGACTGTGCAGGAAGCCATGAAATGATGGGAGTGGGCCAACGAAGTTCACCCCGTAGTCACACATGGAGCAGAAGAGCAAAACTCTATCGCAGACGACCTGAGCACACCACTCAGCAGCATGAGTGGAGGCTAAAAATAGGCATGTGGCTCACTAAAACTTTCAGTCTTGGGGCTGTCCCCAAACAGACCTTTTCGCCGCCCCAGAGAACACACTACGTCCTCCGTTCTTCAGCAGCGCAAACCATAAGCGATGCTTTTCTGCTCAGCTGGGGAAAGAATTTCATGTACGTTTTTCCTTCTTTTCCACTGATCCAGAGTTCTCCAAAAGATTTGACATGACAGGGTCTCTTGCGTTCTCATAGCCTGGGATTGGTACACTCAATTGAAACAGATGCCAGCCAAGCATCAGCAGCTTCCTCCTGACACAATCGCCTGTCTCAAGACAATGGGAAAAATACTTCACCCAGATATCCACTCCCTACGTTTAACGGCGTGGCAGATATTTCACTAAACACAGGAGGCCTTATCCTGTTTGCCCTTTGAGGTTGTACACATCCTCACAAGTGCTAGGAAACTCTCTACCATTAAAGCATATGAAGCAAAATGGAGATTTAATCTTTGGGTCACAAGTGCACACACTGACCCAGCTAGAGCCTCCGTTACAGAAATATTGGCGTACCTGTCCCCCCTCAAGGCGCAAGGATTGATCCCATCCTCGTTAAAGGTGCATCCAGCAGCCTTACCTGCCCATCACACACCTGTTGATAAAAGCCATTTTTTTCTCACCCTGTCCTCAAACATTCAGGAAAGGTCTTCTTAACTTATTCCCTTTATTGAGGGACCAATCTCCTCCCATGGGATTTGGTTCTAGTACTAGCAAGACTTATCTTACTATCATTTGAACCATTGGCCACATGTTGATTTCACCTCATCTCTTTAAAGTTGGCTACACACGGAATGTGGGAGACTTAGCTGAGTGGTTGCGTATGGATCCAACTTACTTAAATTTTCACAGCAATAAACTCGCTCAGACTCCCCGCTCCACCTCCAGACCTAAAGTATCATCTGAATTCCACATGTCCCAAGGACATTAACTTAATCTGTTTACTTCCCTGAGCCCCATTCCAACAGGGCAGAAAGGGCACTACATTCCTTGAATGTCAGAAGAGCAATCTCAGTTTATTTAGACAGAATCAAACCATTCCCAAAGGGTAAATTCCTTTTCATATGTTCTGTGGGCCCCAATAGAGGAGCCTGGGTTGACTCCCAAATAATATCTAAATGGCTTGTAAAGTGCATATCTCTCTGCTATTAGCAGGCAAATAGGAACCCTCCCGTTGAATTGAAGGCTCACTTGACCAGAACCGTGGCTATTTAAAAGACTCTTGAGAAATTAAAAAGTCATGGGATAGGCGGTAGTGTCTAACTATGGATCAGTAACTGGTTAAAGGAATAGGAAGCAAAGAGTAGGACTGAATGTTACGTTTTTACAATGGAGAGATGTAAAAAGTGGTACGCTCCAGGGATCTGTATTGGGACCGGTGCTGTTTAATGTATTCATTAATGATCTGAGAAAGGGCGTTAAGAGTGAGGTGATCAAATTTGCAGATGACACCAAGTTATTCAAGGTAGTTAAAACACGAGCAGACGGTGAGGAACTGCAACAGGATCTTACGAGACTGGGGGCCTGGGCATCTAAATGGCAGATGAGATTTAATGTGGACAAGTGCAAAGTGATGCACATTGGGAAAAATAACCCAAACTCTGAGTACACAATGCTGGGTACTAAGCTAGGAGTTACCACTCAGGAAAAGGATCTGGGGTGATTGTGGACAATACACTGAAATCCTCAGCCCACAGTGTTAAGAGTTATTTGCAAAGGGATAGAGAATAAAATGGAGGATCTCATAATGCCTCTATACAAATTGATGGTGCGACCGCACCTGGAATGTTGTGTGCAGTTCTGGTCGCCCCATTTCAAAAAAGACAAAGCTGAACTAGAAAAGGTACAGAGAAGGGCAGCGAGAATGATAAAGGGTACGGAACGGCTTCTGTACGAGAGGCTTGACAAGGTGGGTCTGTTCAGCTTAGAGAAGAGAAGACTGAGAGGGGACATGATAGGGGTTTATAACATCTTGAGTGGTGCGGAACGAGTAGATAGGGAATGGTTATTTACCATCTCAAATAGCACTAGAACTAGGGGACACTCCATGAAATTAACTGCCAGCAGATTTAAAACAAATGACAGGAAGTACTTTTTCACTCAACACACTAGGAGAACTGGAGGTGATGGAAGCCTCATCTTGTCTGGTTTTATGGGATCAATTTCAGTCAGACACACCCGCTAATGCAGTTGGTTTCTGGCGGCTATTAGGGCCACGTCTTGTGAATTAGATCCCTGCCCATCCTGGCTGATTCAATCTTGCCAGGAAACAATGGGGCTGTTACCGGCTGGGTTGGTCAACGTCTCTCTTCTGGAGGGCAGAGTGCCGGGCTGTCTCAAGGAGGCAGTGATTCTGTCTCTGCTCAAGAAACCATCGCTGAAGGTTGTCTCCCTCGCCAGCTATCGGCCTGTCTCTAACCGTTCCTTTTTAGGAAAGGTTACTGAACGGGTAGTGGGTCAGCAGCTGCGGGAGCATCTTGAAAGCATCGGTTTTCTCGATACCTCTGTCAGGATTTCGTCCGGGATATGGCACCGAGACTGCACTTGTGGCATTGGTGGATGATCTGCGCTGGGAAATGGACCGGGGTCATTCGACCTTCTTGGTTCTATTAGACCTTTCGTCTGCATTTGATACTATTGATCACGAGATGTTGGTGACGCGACTGCGGGACTGTGCAGGGAGGTGGGGGCTGTTCTTTAATGGTTTCGCTCTTTCCTGACCGGTCGAACTCAGCAAGTGTTTCTTGGGGAGTTTTTTTCATCGTACAGAGACCTCTCGTGTGGAGTCCCGCAGGGTTCTGTTCTGTCCCTTCTCCCGTTCAGCGTGCACATACAGCCACTCGGTGACGTGATCAGGAGGTTTGACATGTGGTGTCATCAATATGCTGATGACATCCGGCTGTACCTGAGCACCCAGGCCCTGCAGTCTTGGTGCTTGACAGCAGTGGGGGACTGGATGAGGGCTAACCAACTGAGGCTGAATCCTGACAAGCCGGAGGGGATGTTGGTGGGTAAGGCGATGGAAGGGGTGCCCCCCATCATTGGCGGGATCTGCTCTCCACTGGTTCCCCAGGTACAGAGTCTGGGGGTGCTCGATGCACAGCTCCGCCTGGATGTCCAGGTGGAGGCCGCGGCGAGGGCCGCCTTCCGCCAATTACATCTGGTGCGGCGACTTCAGCCGTTTGTTTCAGACTCTGACCTGGCCACTGTCCTCCATGCTTTCATCCCCTCTAGATTGGACTATTGTAACGCGCTCTACGTGGGGCTACCCATGGTGACAGCTTGGAAATTGCAGCTGGTGCAGAATGCGGCAGTTGGACTGGGCCGCCAGGAGCATTTTACCAATGTTTCACTCTCTGCACTGGCTGCCGGTGGTTTTCCGGGCCCAAATCAAGGTGTTGGTTTTGGCCTATAAAGCCCTAAGCGGCCCAGGCCCGGCCTATCTGACAGGAGCGCCTCACTTCCTGGGTTCTGGATTGGCCCCTGTGGTCATCTGGGGGTGCCCTGCTCAAGGTCCCCCAAGTCTTCTGGGGGGCCACGCAGGGGAGGACATTCTCAGTGTCTGCACCATGGCTGTGGAACTCCCAGTGGAGCCCCAGTTGACCCTGGATGTCCCCTCCTTTCGGAGAAGCTGTAAGGCCTGGCTGTGCCGCCAGGCATTTGGCAGGGGAAGATAGGTGATGGAGTGGAGAGTTTTTGAGGTGGGGAGGGGGTATTTTCCCAGCTCCTTTCAGTTGTTTTAATGTTTTATTAATTGTAAGCCACCATGAGCTGCCTGTGGCAGGAGGGCTGAGTAGTAAAAATTCTAAAAAATAATTAAGCTATGGAATTTGTTGCCAGAGGACATTGGCCATGCCAGTAGTGCAGCTGGGTTTCAAAAAGGGCTGGATAAGTTTTTAGAGAGTAGATCCATTAATGGCTATAAACCAAGTCACCTACAGGATGAACTGTCAGGAGCTGGGCGTGAACAACAGAATGGATTGGGACTTGGTTCTTCTCCCATGCGATCGAGAGTGGCCAGTGTCAGAGACCAGGACGCTGGGCTTGATGGGCCGTTGGTCTGACTGTCTATGGCATGACTTCTGTTCTTACTTCCACAGCAGAGTCTGGACAGTTTCAGGTTGATCAAATTTGCAAATTGGCCAGATGGTGCTCCATGCAGACTTTTATTAAACATCATATGCTGGACATGTCATGTTGCTCTAATGCTGCCTTCAAGAGAGCTGTCCTATAATCCTCTTTGACTAGGCCTTGCGGGCCTCCATCCTAGAGGGAGTACTGCTTTGCACACGGATTGGTGCGAGCGGACAGGACCCCACTTAAAAGAATTAAGGTTACTTATCCATAATCTTGGTTCTTCAAGATGAGCTCCGTGAACACGTTACCCTTTATCCACACAGGGGTCCCAGAGGGGGGAGGTCACAGTGTCCAGGCACAAGGGAATTAGCCTTTTTCAGTCACCTAGGGCCCCTGTGTGCTAGGGATTCAGTCTGAGGGCATGTTGGCCTACCCTCTTCTCCCCCAAAAGATGTGCCAGAAACAAGGAATAGTCTAAAGAAAGAAGGGATGTTCATTCATCAGGGCTTACCAAGACACAGTAGTGAGACAGACGCACAGCGCTGCCTAGGCTGGACTGGTGATTACAGGGTAAGCTAAGTGAGCTGGAGGGGTGCTCCAGGTCATGGAGAACAGAAAGCAAGCTAGTCTGCCCAAGCTCAGAGGCAAGGGGAGGGACGGGGGGAGAGTTTCAAGCAGAGAGGGAGGGAGGTGGAACAATGGAGTCTCTCTCCTTGCCCATTGCGAAGGGGACAGGTGAGCCCCAATGATCTTGCCATGAGTCAGGAGTGGAAGGGGGACAGACCTAGGCCTGGGAGACCCTTGGAGTAGATTCACAGGAAACCTGTGCGTATCCCTGTCCAAAAGCAACTCTACAAGGGGGAGCTTAGGTCAATTGTAGGGACCAGGGGACAAAGCCACACAAAAACTCACAACGGGTGTGTTGGGATAGTGAGGGGGGGGGAAGCTTCTTGGGTGCGGGCTTAGGAGCCCAAGACTAGACAAAGGCTCACAATGGGATCTTTCCAGGTGGGGCCTGGGAGACAAGGAAAAGGCTGTTTTGGGGTAAATGTCAGGCTAGGTGGAGGGGCAAGAGACCCTTGCACCTGGGTGGCTTCGCAGGTGAGACGCGGTGGCTCATTTTTATCCAGGGAATTGTGTTAGGCTGGGGGATCCCTTCTCTGGAGGTTGCACAGAAGGGGGAGTTCGCCTGGCATCTCAACTGCTCCATCTCTTAAGTACCAGCGCCTCCGGTTTCAATGAGGCCGGGTGTTTTGCAGGAGGTGGGTCTTCTGAAGGGAATTTCTGAGCCCAGCTTGAACTATTTTTGCTCTTTCGACATGGGGTCCCACCCCTTCTTTATACGTGCTCCTGCAGAGTGAGGGAGGGGTACTCCTGCATAACACCGATACTCCCACCCACCTTCCCCTCCACTCACCTTCTCCTCGGTACCAGAGCCCTAGTAGAGAAAGGACTTTTGGAGGCGGGGGTTGAAAGGGACAGAAGCAATCGGCACTCTGTCCCTCCTATTTATAGCCTTGCTCAGAGCCCACCAATGGGACGAGACGCAAGGGGAGGGGCCATGGCGTATGGCAGAAGAACCGCTTCCAGAAGGTTCCTTACTCCATTCTGCACAGGTGCAGTTCCATTAGTGTGCGTGTGCGTGTTCGTAACAGCCTATTGCTAAGAACCAAGGTTACAGGGTAAGGTGAGTAATCTTACTTTGGACTTGCATTTAACTATAATCAGAAAAACATATGCAAATGTACTATATACCAGGCATCTACTGAAGATCTAGGAATCTCTTTTCAGGTTGTTCCTGATGCCAGAGGGAAAGCACAATCCACATTTATGGTTTGCAGAAGAATTTAACAAATTAGTGCAAGATTTCCTACTCTAGAAGTTTAGCCAGTACAGTTTATAGGAAGCTTATTTGCAAGTTTTAGTGCTAATTCCCCTCTGCTATGCTATCAGCCCAATCATGGTACTCTTGAAATTTTAAAAATGATTTTACAATATCACTTAAGTATCTCCTTACTGGATCTCAGGAAGTTTGGAGGTTTAAAAGTGCTGCAGATGCTAAGCACATACTATAAAAAAGGCTGCTCTGTTCATTAGTTACCTTTGAGCAAATATGGATTAAAAATCTACCTTTGCCTGGATCGTGACTGATGTTTGGTGTATCCCTTTGTTTTTAGGAGAGAAAGCATATTCATTGAAGGTATACCAGATGCAATACAGATACCTACTTAGAATAAATCAAAAGCCATTATTTAGAGCACAAGGCTTTATATAGTGATCTTAACTTGAACACATACATACAAGCCATCAGAATAACTTGATTTTGCAACTGTTACACTGAGATCCTCATTAAGGTTACAAAATGCAGACAGAGGACAAATCAAGCACACAGCAACGAAACATGCCTAGGTCACTCCACTATCCGCACTCAGAGCACATGCCTGCTTCACTAGCATTCCACCCCCACCCCACGATTCAGAGTCTTAAGCCTCATCCTCCTCTCCTTCCTCTTCAAACTCCCCTTGCTCGTCTGCAGTGGCATCTTGATACTGCTGGTATTCGGAGACCAGGTCATTCATGTTGCTCTCGGCTTCGGTGAATTCCATTTCATCCATGCCCTCCCCCGTGTACCAGTGCAAGAAAGCCTTACGCCGGAACATGGCTGTGAACTGCTCGGAGATCCTCTTGAACAGCTCCTGAATGGCTGTGCTGTTGCCGATGAAGGTAGCGGACATTTTGAGGCCACGCGGGGGAATGTCACACACCGCTGTCTTCACGTTGTTGGGGATCCACTCCACAAAGTAGCTGCTGTTCTTGTTCTGGACATTCAACATCTGCTCATCCACCTCCTTCATGGACATCCGGCCGCGGAATATGGCTGCCACTGTCAGGTAGCGACCATGGCGGGGGTCGCAGGCTGCCATCATGTTTTTAGAATCAAACATCTGCTGGGTGAGCTCCGGCACGGTCAGGGCACGGTACTGCTGGCTGCCGCGGCTTGTCAGGGGAGCAAAGCCCGGCATGAAGAAGTGCAGCCGGGGGAAAGGCACCATGTTGACTGCCAACTTGCGCAGATCCGCATTCAGCTGGCCAGGGAACCGCAGGCAGGTGGTCACACCACTCATGGTGACGGAGACCAAGTGGTTGAGGTCCCCGTAGGTAGGAGTGGTGAGTTTCAGGGTGCGGAAGCAGATGTCGTACAAGGCCTCGTTGTCAATACAGAAGGTTTCATCTGTATTTTCCACCAGCTGGTGGACAGAAAGGGTGGCATTGTACGGCTCAACGACTGTGTCGGACACCTTGGGAGAGGGCATGACACTGAACGTGTTCATGATGCGGTCTGGGTACTCTTCCCTAATCTTGCTGATGAGGAGCGTTCCCATCCCAGACCCAGTGCCACCACCCAGAGAATGGGTCATCTGGAAGCCCTGCAGACAGTCACAGCTTTCAGATTCTTTCCTTACGACATCCAGCACAGAGTCCACAAGCTCTGCTCCCTCTGTGTAGTGACCTTTGGCCCAGTTGTTCCCAGCGCCACTCTGACCTGGAAGAGGAAATAGAAGAACCTGGGTTACCACCAAATATTGCCCAAAGGGAAGCAGTGTCTCCTTTTCTGGTATACAGCATGAAACCCTAGTTAATGCCCAGTAAATAGTAGCTTCATCTAGATTGGCTGATTAATTTAGTATTTACTTCCTTACTAGAAGGCTCTTACTGGAGATCAAGTTTTCAGATACAAAGATTTCAAATTGCAAGTTAGAAACTGAATGAGTGTTTTATTTCTAAAAAGTGAAACATTTTGATAGAACTAGAGACATATTAACAGCTCTGCATTGACATTTGTTGCCTTGAGGCAAGAGCAAAAGCTGCACTATTCCGAGACCATGTCATTACATACCAAACACAAAGTTGTCAGGCCTGAATATCTGCCCAAAGGGTCCAGATCTAACCGAGTCCATTGTGCCAGGCTCCAAGTCCACAAGGATTGCACGAGGCACGTAATTGTTACCTGTGGGAGGAACAAAAGCCAGTGTTTACAGACCTGCTGTAACAAGTATTTAACAAGAATGATATTATGTACTTAGCGGCCACAGCAGGATTCCCTACAGACTACTCTCAAAGCAGAAGAAAACAGAACACTTCACAGGCCGCTCACACAGGAGAGGAGGGGAGGGACTGGCATAAGCCAAAGAGATCACATTGGGAGAATCGTGGGAAGCTCTGCTCGTGTACCTGGGGTTTTAGCCTGTTTCTGGCACAGATTACAGAGTGGAGAGAGGTGTGCACTCAGAGTTATGGTCACAAGTTCCTAAAGAATGTCTAGACACAGTGTCTGGCACAGGATACTGGACTTGGGGAAACCCAGGGTTCAAATCTCATTCTAGTAATCTCACGGGCTTTGGGCAAGTAACTCTTGGCCTCGGTTCCTCATCAGCAACATGGGAATAATTGTGTCCTACCTCGCAGGGTTGTTGTGGAAGAGAACTAGGCAAGGACTATAAAATGCCTTGAACACTGAAATCATTCTAGAAACAGTAATAGCAGCTACTCCACCCATCGCTAGTTGCACATAGATGCAAAGGAGAACGCCAAACGAATACACCATGGACAGGGGTACTATTTTAACCACAAACTACTGATTCCAAGAGTTTCCTCACCCCTGAGCCCCTTTAGGCAGGTTCTGGTACGCTTTTAACAATCGGTTCTGCCAAACCGGACCAGAGCAGTAACATCAACCCTGACCAGGGACAGAGGAGATAAAAGAATGACTGAATAATTACCATCAGCTTCATTGTAGTAGACATTGATTCTCTCTAGCTGCAGGTCACTATCACCATGGTAGCTGCCAGTGGGGTCAATGCCGTGCTCATCACTGATCACCTCCCAAAACTGCAAGAGGATTTTAAAAGTCATTAAGTGCATGCAAATATCTAGAGTGCTCAGCTCAGTCATCACCTCTTTATTCCATCCTGGCTGCCTTCTTGCTGAGTGACCAGCAGCGTAACCTACTCAGTGGGCACCCATTCATGTTGGGTCTAAAGGGTGTCTGGATGGGTGTCGACACCATTGTTTCGTCACAAGTATCTCCCCCGTGTTTACTACATTGAAGTACTTCATTACATCTACCGGTGCTTACTTAAAACACTGGATGTCAGCACCGACGCGCAACCCTCCACAGCTTCCCCGGATGACACCCTATAATGCGCTGCTCCCTCCCCTCGGTAAGAAGCATGATAACCCATGATGCACTGCTCCCTCCCCTCACTATCTGTCACTTTTAAACCCCCTCCCTCACGAATGGGGACAGTTTGAGAGAGAGAAGGTGGCTTCCTTGTAATCAAGGTTCTTGGAGGACTCTGTACATTCTCACAAAGGGATTGCCTGGTTCTGCATGAAATATTCCTATATAGAAAGAGCCCATTGAGATGGATTCCAAAGCCTGCATAAACTGCAGAGACTGTGCTTGCATAGCCAGGCGTGGTTCTCACACGGCACAATGGGCCAGCTGGGGATTCACGCGTTGAAGCACACACAGTTCTGCCTGGTTTACCCAGGCTTTGGAATCGAGCTTATTGAGATGGGACAAGGGGAGATTATGGAGAGCAGCGAAGCTCTAGAGGAGCGCACATGGGGGCAGGGATGGAAAAGGAGGCCAAGTCTGAAGAGCCAGCCAGCCCCACTGGGACTGCGGAGGCAGGGAGGAGACTGAGGGCGGGTCCCGTTTCTCAGCTTCTGGGGAGGGGAAGCAATCACAGCTCAAGCTGTTGAGCAGCAGAAACCTTGCTCCTTTCTCTCCCTCTCAGTTTGGCTTCCTCGCAGACCCGGTGAGGGAGATGGTTGCTGGCCCCCTAATTAGGAAGCCAAAAGCAGCTTCAGCTTTGCAGGAAGTTGCAAGACAAACTGCTCCGTGTGTGATTCACCGGAAGTAACAGACACTAACACAGACTGACACAGCACTTTAAGCGCAGTCATTAGGCACCTGAAACAGCAGGGCAGCCAAGGAGGAGTTGGCCCCCACTCTCATCTAGGCAAGACCTGGCTGTTTTGCCAGGCTTTTGGGGGGGGGGGCAGCAGGAGGGGGGGGGAAGAGTTTCCTTGCATATGAGGCAGTTTTAACAGCCATTGTTCACTGGTTTATCTTGTTGTTCGCCAGGGGTGGGATAAATTTATTTTTAATGAATTTGGTATTTTTTTACTACCCCGCCCACAGGCAGCTCAGAATTCATAAGCTGAAGCTAGTGCAAGCTACTCGGAAGGGTGGGGAGGGGGCAGTAGCAGCGCCAGCGCTTCAACAATGCGCTGATGCGCCCAGCCTCTTCGTCACCGTTATGTCTGCACCAGCCTGGGGCAGCCCAGAAAAGGCGTTTCCTTCGCCGCCAGGATTAGCCGGGCTGCAGTTCTGGCCCGGGGGAAAGCAGCGGCAATGGGTTGGTAGCGCGGCGAGGGGTTTCCAGCCCAGCTGCGCGCTGCCCGGGGCGAGGCAGCCACTGACCCATATTTCAATGGCAGCCGCTTGGCACAAAGAAGCAGCCAACGCCTTGCAGGCGCGGAGCCGCGCAGCGGAATCCTTTCCGCCCCGTCAGCGAGCAGAGCCGCTTTCCGCCCCTCCGGGGAAGCGGCTGCCCGCGGGGAGCTGCCTGCGCTCGGATTTGATGGCTGCAGCGTGTGGGAAGGGGAGGATTGGAATTCAGAGCCCGGGAGCCAAGTGCCTTCGCGCTTCCTCCAGCGCCCGGCCATTTTCTTTTTCTCTCACTCTCGCTCTCTTCCCCCCCTTTTTCAAATAAAGAAATTACAATCCGATGCGGAGTCTCCCAGAAGGGCTGGGGGAGCCGGATGCAAAGAATTAGGAGCGGGAGACGCCGCCTCGTCGCTGTAAAGCGGTTTTTCCATCCCCCAAAGAACGGGGAATTCAATTGTATGCCGGGTATAAGATCCAGCCGCCCCGCCCTGCACCTCGGAGACCCCGCAATCAACTGCTGCCCGCAGCCCTGCGACAATAGCACCCCCCCCTTTTCCTGGTACCTTGGTTCCGATCCCGAACAATAGAAGCCCCCCCCGTACTTTGGCTCCGATCTCGAACAATAGAAGCCCGCGCCCCCCCCTCCCTCCCTCCCTTTGCTGGTACCTTGGCTCCGATCTGGAACAATAGGAGCCCCTCCCCCCTTTGCGGGTACCTTGACTCCGATCTAGAACAATAGGAGCCCCTCCCCTTTGCGGGTACCTTGACTCCGATCTAGAATAGAACCACCCCCGCTGGTACCTTGGCGCCGTTCTAGAACAATAGAAGCCCCCCCCCTTTGCTGGTACCTTGGCGCCGATCTAGAACAATAGAAGCCCCCCCCTTGCTGGTACCTTGGCGCCGATCTAGAACAATAGAAGCCCCCCCCCTTTGCTGGTACCTTGGCGCCGATCTGGTTGCCGCACTGGCCGGCCTGGATGTGCACGATTTCACGCATGGCTGGGGTTGCTGCTCACACTCACTCACACCCGCTCGGTAAGTGGAAGATGGTGGGTTTCGGCGGCGGGTTTATAAAGGGAAGCGGGAAGCCCCACCCTGCCTCAATGGGGTGATGTAATGTCGGAGCCCAGGGGGCGGAGGCAATGGGCGTGAGTGACAGGTCGGGCGCCTATCAGGGGCCGGGGCCGAGCAGGGGGTGGGGGCGCTGCGGTGGGGGCTGGGCAGAGGGGCGGGGCTTGCCCGGGCTGGCGGGGCGGGGCTTGTCCAATGTCAAGACGGGCAAGGCGTTCAGCCTAAGAAACTGGGCGGGGGGGGTGTGCATCTTGAGCACATCTGGCCGCAGCAGCGTGAACAGCTGCCCGGGGGGGGGCTGGGTCCCCGCTTCTCACAGCCCTAGATGGGGCGGGGGGCGGGGGGGGGGCTCTCACGGACTCATCCGCCCGGTCCCAGCATCCTAGCCAGGGGCTGAGTGTTAGTGCAGCTTTCCCCGACGGCGGGGCCCGCCAGTCCAGGGGGCCGCAGTGGAATAGACGGCG
>QEPC01009426.1:83834-95542 GCA_003113815.1 Sphenodon punctatus | reverse complement strand
CCCGTCCTCTACTTCTGCATTTGATTTTTCTTACCTGAGTACAGTACTTTACATTTGTCTCTGCTGAATTTCATTTTGTTAGAGATTTCCAACTTATCAAGGTCATTTTTAATTTTATTTCCATCGTCTAAGGTGTTAGCTATCCCTCTGAGTTTGTCATCTGCAAATTTATTATTTAAGTATTAAGTATTTGTAGTGCCAGCAATGTACTTGGTGCTTTACAACTGTTGAAAATAGACAGGGTCTGTGCCCCTGGGAGCTTACAATCTAAGAGACTAGGGAGGAACAGAGGGAGCGACAAGGATACATTCATGAAGGCGTGAGGTTCCAGGTACGCGTGCTCAGCGTAGTTACATCGGGGACGGCGAGGCTGGGAAAATCGGGAAGGGGACGAGGGATGAGGAGCTAGTGAAGGACTGATGGACAAGGTAGATTTTTCAGGAGGGATTCAAAGGTTGGAAGGGAAGGAGAGGAGCAAATCTGTTCAAGGAGGCTTAGTGGAGCAGGGGAGTCGTGAGGAGGGTGGAAGAGGAGGAGTGGAGCTTTCACATGGGAGCGTAGTGAGAGATGGGGGAGGCAAGGCCATGAATAGCCTTGTAGGTAGAGACAAGAAGCTTGTGTTGAATGTGTTCAGGTAGAGGGAGTCAGCAGAGAGAGGCGAGGAAGGGCTTCACGTGATCAAAGCGGCAGGCAAGGTGGGTGATCTTGGCGGCAGAGTTTTGACTAGACGAGAAGGGGGCAAGGTGAGAGCAGGGACGGCCGGTTGCAATAGTCAAGGTGAGAGAGAAGCAGAGCAGGGAGTAGGGTTTTAGCAGCGGAGACAGTGAGAAAAGGAGGGATCTTTGTGATGTTGCCCGCGGAGAGACGACCGGCTTTAGCAGCAGGTTCGAGAGGGAGGAGTCGAAGATGAAGCCCAAGGGAGAGGCTGAACGGTGACCCCGTCAATGGGAATTGAGAAGGAAGAGGAATGCGTGGGGGGAGACGAGGAGCTCAGTTTGGGCCGCGTTAGGTTTGAATTGCTGGTGAGACATCCAGGCAGAGATGGGAGAGAGAGACTTGCGTGTCATCTGCATTCTTTCCCGTTCCTGCCTGGGTTTCCACGTTGGAGCCGGAGCCGTCCCAGGGGAATGTCGTCCTTGTTTGCCGTGGCCAAGTGCTGCCATGACTGTCCTGGCTCCCTGTCTCCTGCAGCTCGACTGCCCGCTGGCTATGGAAAGGATCAAGGAGGATCGGCCAATCACCATCAAGGACGATAAGGGCAACCTGAACCGCTGCATCGCAGACATCGTCTCGGTACGTGCGGGGAGGCCTTGCTGAGGGTGGGGTCTAACCATCCCAGGGCTCCCCAGTGAGGCAGGGCTGGCCATGGGGCTCTGTCCCTGCTGCTGCCGGGCTGAGACCAAGTCTCTCCTCTCTTCCAGCTCTTTATCACCGTGATGGATAAGCTGCGCCTGGAGATCAGAGCCATGGACGAGGTGAGCCTGGGGCCAGGGTCAATGTTGCTGAGCCGCTGCCACGAATTCCCAGCCTGAGCCCATGAGACCAGCCGGCGGCTTGGTGCTTGAGAAAGGCCTGAGACAGGGAGAACCGAGGCAGACAGAGGCCCAGCAGGGGCCTGTGCTGCTGCCTGGGAACGCAGACAATGCCCTGGTTTGGGAGGGGGAGATTCCTGCCCGGTTGGGGAGCAGGGAGAGGCTCCGGGGACCATGGGCTGAGCTGCAGCCCCTTTGCCTCCAGATCCAGCCAGATCTGCGGGAACTGATGGAGACGATGAACCGTATGAGCCACCTGCCCCCGGACTTCGAGGGGCGACAGAAAGTGAACCAGTGGTGAGTGTTGATCCTGCCACGCCCCAGATCAGCCCTTCCTGGGTGTCCAGTCAGCGTAGCAGGCCCAGGAGACACAGGGAGCCTACAGGGATGTTTCTCAGCCCCTAGCAGAGCCCGAAGGAGGATGGAGCCTGCCATATTATTTATATAGCACCAGCAATGTACCTGGTAGCGTACAATCCAGTCAGAGACAGGAGACGAGAGAGGGGGATACGAGGGAGAGGTAAACATCAGGAAAGACAAGAGGACATTCATGAGGCTGAGAAATTGCAGGCTCATGCGCTTCGCTTAGTTACAGGGAATTAGGTTGAGTGAGGGGGAAAGGACTCCGTATCACTCATGACAAGCCAGGGAAGGCCTGACAGAAGAGGTGGGGTTTCAGGAGGGATTTGAAAGTTGGGAGGGAGGGAGCAGAGAGAATGTATCCAGGGAGCACAAAAAACGTTTTTGCGTACGGTAAAAAAATCCCCGTGTTCTAGCTGCTGGTGGCGTCCCCATGGAACGAGGGCTCCCTGTTAATTAGAGTGTGGGGCGGGGGGGGGACGCTGAACCCCACTCACCTGCCCTGCTAGGTCTTTTTGCCTTAAATTCCTGCTAGTGTCGCTTCCCGAGAGGTGTTGAGCTTGGATGGGAGAGACTGGAGTTCAACTTCCATTTTAGCCACGAACTTACTGGGGGGCCTTGGGCACCGTCTTAGTCTCAGTTCCCCTTCTGTAAAATGGGAATGTGGTTCCCTCTCCCCCCTCCCCCTTATCAGTCCTAGATTATAAGCCCCCCACGTCAGTCTCCAATGAGACAGGCCTACGGCTGCTCTATAATTCATTACCCGTGTCGGAGACGGCCTGGCAACATCCCCATGGCTGATTCCCCTTCCCCTGCGCAGGCTGCAGACGCTGAGCGGGATGTCTGCCTCCGATGAGCTGGACCACTCCCAGGTGCGGCAGATGCTGTTTGACCTAGAATCCTCCTACAACGCCTTCAACCGCTTCCTGCACTCCTGAGGAGCCGGCTGCCGTCAGAGCACGGCCCCCTCCCCCCTGTAAATAGCCACCAGAAGGGAACAGCAGCGCCTGGTCCAGAGCTGCTCCTGCTGCTGCTGCACCGGCCTCCGTCTCCTTCGTGCGCACGCCGGGTATTATGGGGTTGGCCTTGCCCTGGGGAAGGAGGGGTACAACCCATTCTGAACGGGGGGGGGAGTCGCCCCCTTCACCGCCCATTCTGAGTGTGCTGCCTGCCCTACGGCATGTGGGAGAGGGGGGATTGCTGCCCCACAGCGGTCACAGCACTAGCTACGGGGGGAGCTTGTATTTGAGTGTTTCCACTGCCTGTACCGAGTGGCTGAACGTTGGCTAAATAAACCCCCCTTCTTCTTGTCTTTTAGAGTGTAAGGCACAGGCAGGGACCGTGTCTATTTCTATGTTCTGTACAGCACCAGGCACATGGCCAGCGCTATAGAAATGTTTATAATAATAACTCCTCCCTGGCATCATGTTGGCGTCCAGGGCTGGCAGCCCATTCGCTGGGAGCAGAGAGCTCTGTGTGAGGCCATGAAGCACCCGGAGGGAGCAAAGGCAGAACCTGGATTTCAGGGGGGCAGAGACTAACCTGCTGGGCTCACGTCCTGTCCCTACTCTGCAAGACGCCCCCTAGAGCGGCCAGGAGCCAGCCAGCTACCCCTCCCTTGACGGGGGGGCGACCCAGGAGGAAACAGCTGATCTACATGAAAATCCCCTCAATGCGTGGCAGAGGGCAGGCTGCTAGACTCCAGAGCTGCGAGACAGCAGGGTTTAAATCCATCGCACGCATTCCCGGGGGAAGGAGCTAGGATTAATCTCCGGTGATAACTTTTGACAAAGGGGAGGGGGACAAGGAATAAAATGTAACCTCTGCCCCTCCCAGGCTGCAGGTGGGAGAAGAGTCTCGTGAATCCGCCCTGCAGCGCAGGGTCTGTTCTGGTGCGTAGAGAAGTTGGGCCTTGCAGGGCTGCTCTGCTGAATCCCCCACCCTCCCTCCCTGCATCAATGGGCAAGACTTCAGCCGGGCCAAACTCAAGGCCTGTTGGTTGGGGACTCCTTTTGTACGTGCAATTAAGGGTAGTTGGGGCTTCGAGCGGTGCCGCTGGAATGTGGAGCAGGGCGGTGCACTTTGAAGCTGGCAAGAGTCTGACAAAGCAGCCTGTGGCTTTCACAGGGTTTGGCAGATCCTATTCGTTCAAAAGCAGCCGTGTATACGCCCCCCCCCTTAACCCACTCATTTCTCGCTCTAGCACCTGCGGCTTTTCTGCCACGTTCTCCTGCCCGCCGCATTCTCTCTCTCTAATGAATGGGGCAGGTTACTTAAGCATTCGAGCCACCAATGAGCGCCCAATCCAGTGCTGCTGCTCGCCTCAGAGAGAGAGACCGGACACGGTGTCCACAGAGGGAGTCAGCTAACAAAGGAGACACTGAACAGTTCTCTCAGCCAGAGCGTGCGGCTGGGAAAGGGGCAGGCTGCAGCTACGCAAGTGGATGCTCATTGAAATTAATGGAAGACAAAATTTTAAACAAAAAACGGGGAGGGGGGGGAAGCAAAATGAAAACATTCCCTCCTGCCCGTCCCTGGCTGGGAGTGAGGTGCATTTCTGCTTCGCACCGTACAAGGGGCAGCGTCTGGGGCAGGCGGCTCTTCCCACCAGTATTACCAGAGCGCCGCCACCGCTGCAAACTGTGCTCCACTGGGGGGGGTGGGGGGTGTCAGAGAGAAGAAACAGCCGCTCTGCACCAAGGAGCGCCCGCCTGCAGCATCAAGTGACAAACTGTCTCCCACCCCATTACTGCCCGAGGTCGTTTCTCCCCCACCCCGCGCTGGGGAATGTTACTGCCAGAGAGTTCGCTGAGAAGCACTAGGTAAGTTTATATTAAATAAATATTTCCAGCTAGAGCTGCAGCACAGGCTAAAAACAGCAGTGGGGCTCGCAGCCCCTACAGAGAGCGGCAGCCTCCAGCGCTGGGTTTATGAAGGAAGAAGCCGTACAAACCATCGCCCGCCCGCCCGCCCATGAAATGACAGCTGGAAGGAACGAATCCTGCACTAGGGCACGGACCAATCCCGCCTATTCAACCCCCCAGAGGCCGACGGCAGCCAGAGCTTTGGCCGTTCAGCGGATGCGGCTTCGTGCCAAGGCACTTTGTTCCCGCGGGGCAGCTTGAGTGGGCGCGGGTGGAGTAGAGCAAACGGAGCTCTCGCCGGCCTCACCCCAGGCGACGGCTGCTGCCGCCCCCAGCTCTCAGCCCGTGGCTGCTGAGACACCGTGACCCAATCCATTTGTTCCAGACGGGGGCAGAGCCAGGATCCAATAGAAGGGGAAACCTGGCTTCCTACTGGGGTTCTGCATTTCCCGCCTCTACGGGCAGTTGCCCTGCTGTTCAAGGGGGCCTGGTCTGGCTCTGCTGCTGGAGCACGCAAGGTGGGGCCTGTCAGAGACTCTTGCAGAAGAGCTTGTGGTGGCGCGTGACTGTGCACAGAGGGGGGCTGCCCCACAGCTCCCCCACCTGCTGCTGGTCGCTCCTGCTCAGCTGGCGGCTGCACAGACGCAGCTCCCGGACGTCCAGAGAGAGTCTGGCCCATGTAATGCTGTCCAGGGGGCCTTGCACAGAGCAGCCTGCGGGGCAGAAGACAGGCAGTTACCAGCCGGGATAGGACTTGAAAGGGTTGGGACACTTCCCCTAAATCCTGATACACAGCCCCTTCCAATTCTGTTCTGCGCCCCCTGAAGCCAGGGCCCCATAGATTCTGCAGGCAGAATTAGCCAAATCCTACAAATTATGTAAATAAGTCTCCCAGTATGCCATGCCATCCATTCTGAACATCTTGCGTTAACACTCCCAAAATACCACACAAACGCATCAGCAAGGAACTCTTCTCTCGGCTAAGTGCTCACCAGCGGCTGCGGCAGAGCCCAACCACCTTGTCAGCAGCTACCAGCCAGTGCTACAGTGCTCCCCTCTCAGGCTGTAACTCTGGGGCTGCCAGAGGCAATTTCTGCAACTATTTGGGCCAAATCTAAAATTCTGCTAAAAAACCTGCAATTGCAACACGCAGATTTCAAAAGCCTCCTGGTTCATCTTGCCCAGAGTATCCCCGTAGACTAAGGCTATGCCCAAGGAGGACGGCAGGGTCTGGCACTGACCTGCCAAGCTGAGATAGTGGAGTCCCCGATTCCGTTCCCTGAGGGCTGACAGCAGCATCCGCAGCCCAACAATGGTGACTGCAGCGTTCGCAGACAAATCAAGTGAGTCCAGGGACAGGCAGGCAGGGAGGCACCTGAAGAATATAAGTAGTTCCATACTGGGTCAGACCAATGGTCCATCCAGCCCAGTATCCTGTCTCCGACAGTGGCCAGTCTCGGTCGCTTGGAGGACGTACCCAACAGGTCACAATGGGGCGGATCCATTCCCTGCTGCTCGCTCCCAGCTCCCGACAGTAAGAGGTTACAGTCTCCAAACCTACCTGCCTAATCGCTGCTAATGGATCTATACTCCAGAAACTTCTCCCAACACAGTTTTAAACCCAGCTACACGACTGGCCTTGACCACGTCCTCCAATGAGTTCCACAGCTTAATTGTTGTGCCAGAAGGGAATGAAGGTGCGAGGTCAGAGCGAAGGCATCCGTGCACCCATAATGCTCCACTGCGGAGCAGCCCGCCCTCCCTAGCTCTGGAACCGTCAATGAGCCCGAGATAGCAGTGTTCCCCTGAACAGACACGTCCAGGTCAGAGAACCTCAGGGGCTCAGCTCCCCTGCGCCCCACAGTGGCCCCTACAGCAGCACGTAGCCGTCGGGGGGAGAGGCAGAGAGGTTAGGGTCAGACGGTTTATGCCACAGCCACCCCCCACGGGCTCCAATCCGCCAAACTTCAGTGTATGAAACCAGACAGATCAAGCCCAAACACAGACAACACGGCTAGGGAAGAAGGGAGACAAATCAGGACAGCTAAGCCAGGTAAAGGAAACACCACAAAGTTTACGAGCAGCGTAGCCGTATAGGAGCCCGAACCCCAGAAACCGGTTACCTGGCCAGCTCCCCAACAGCCTCGTCGCTCAGCTGGTTCCCGGAGAGAGTCAGGTGGGTCAGAGCGCAGCCTTCCTGGGGGGGGGGGGGGGGGAAGCAGCCTGGAGTGAGGGGGCCACAAGACAACACAGATCTCCCTTGTGAGAGCTGGGCACCCCCACCCACAGGGAGAGCCAAGCCCTTCCAAGCAGCGGAGCACCTGCCCCGCGGGGAGGGGGAGAGGAAACTCCTCCCAATTCCTCCCTCTTCTGTCCGACTTCCCCCAGCTCCTCACCCCGCTGCTCCCTCACCCGTCCTGTCATTCAGGGCCCCCTTCTCCCCTGTAACTAGGCTCAGCACATGCCCCTGCTGCGATTTCTCAACTGGGTGACGATGTCTCGCTGCCTCGCCCGTGTCGCTCCTAGAGTGTAAGCTCCTCGGGGCGGGGGTCTGGCTCTAAGCAACGATTGCTCAGGGCTATATGAATAATTCACAAGAAGAAGCTGTGCTCATGGGGGTGACTTTTGGGGCACAATCCCCGAGTGCCCTCCCACTCCTCTCACCTGCATCAGGTACCCAACCACCGCGTCCACCAGAGGCTGCTGCTCCCCCGGCCGGGCAGCCACGGAGCCGATCTCCAGGTGGCCAAGGGTGTCGCAGGGCAGACTCTTGAGCAGCTGCTGCAGCCCCATGGGGCCCAGTGCATTGTGGGACAGAATCAGTTTCTTCAGGTGCACCGCACCTGAGCAGGGAAGGACAGCAGGAGAGAGCAGGCGTGAGCGAGGAGGGCGCGGTCCCACAGCCCTCCCCATGTGGGAAGCCAGCATGGAGCAGCCTGGGCCGACTCCCCGCTTGGCAAGGGCGCCATAGACACCCCCTTGGGATCTAGACTGAAAGTGGGGAACCTTGGGCCCCGGGGCTAAATGCAGCCTGCGGCTAGTTTTAATGTGTCCCTGCCCCCAAACACTGAGCTCAGGGGAAGGGAGCAGAGAGGAGCACACAAGGGTAGGGGACAGAGCCTCCTCTTCCCAAGGGAACCTGTTAAAACACCCCTGCGCTCTCTCTCTAGGAGGCCCTCGGAGCTTGCACTCATGTTCAAAGCGGTCTCTAGTGCGACAGGATTTATGAAAACAACACGTATGTAACACACAAAAATTGTGGCTTTTATGTCAATGAACAATACATTTGTACTTTTGAAATTGTTATGTAAAACATGACAAGTCTGGTGGTGGTGTCTACAAACGTGGAGTCCCATGAGGGGAAATTGTGTATATGGGGACAATATAAAGAAAAGTTAAGTTTGGAAAGCAGAAAATAAAATGTGAGCCCCAAGTAAGTTAAGCAGAAGTTGGGACAGGAAGGGAAGACAATTAATGTAGATGAAGTGTTACCGGAGGGGACTCAAGTTACCAGTAGCTTCCGGAGACTGAGCGAATGATCAAAAAACACACAAAGAGAAGCTCCCAGGAGCTGTCAAGAAAGTATTTAAGGGGACTAAGCAAAACCAAGAGGAAAGCATTTCAGAGAGACCCAGCTGAGATATGGATTGAGAAGCATCGAGAGAGATTAAGAAGAAAGGACTCCACTAAAACTATATAAACTGTGTAACATGGACTTATAAGCAGGGGGAGATGTTCACTAGTGAATCTAGCATTGCATTACTTTTGAATTCTTTTGTTAGACTTGCAGTCTTGAATCAATTTTGTCTTGTAATCAATAGGAATTCATAAATACAAATTCTTTTAAACAAGCTTTGGTGCGGTTGCGTGATACTGGCATTGGGTAACCCAGGGGAGGGGATATCCCCTCGTTAGACACTAGGGTGAACCTTAATGCAATTTCTGTGACCGGGAACCTCCAGGGACATGGGTGGTGGAATAGTGGGGAAACTGAGTCACGGCCGGTCGGGGAGGGGACAGCGGAAACCGCATCACAGTGGTGAGCCAAACCAGTGAAACCCCAAACTGCTCCAATGAATACTGCTGAAACTCAGCTCCTAACTTTGGGGCAAGAAGGCAGAGATTGAGCAAGAGGGCTGGGTTTGTTTATTTGATATCGGGACGTAGGGACAGTGTGCAAATATGGCCCTGCCAAAGGGGCTCGGCGCCGTGACCAAGACGAGACACCGATTGCTAAACGCGCACAAAGGAACCTGGATCCGTCCGGACTAAGTGGATGAGATGCGTCCCAGCTTCCTTTGTGCGTCCTGTGTTACAACAAGTCCTGGACATGGGGTTATTTCAGGAGGCTAAGGGGAATGACGGAGCCAGGATACAGGGGCTCATATCACAGCAGCAGCACGGGAGACAGTGGTGCTGCAAGAATGTTTCCTCCCTGGCAAAAGAGTGACCCTTTAAGGGGTTGAGTGAAGCCATCGCATCCCGACAGCTGAGCCTGAACTGGGGTGGAGCGGGGTGGTTTAAAGGGCCCCGCAGAGACGGCAGCAGCGATACCGGATTTGAGCACTGATCTACTTATTGGGACTGGGCCGCGAAAGTGGCTGCTGCCCAGTCCTGTCATGGGGAACCGCCCCCTGGGGAAGCGGAGCCACCGCGGGAGCCTCCCCAGCGGATACTGGCCTCAACCTGTTCCCTGGGCGGGCTGCCCCAGGGCCTGGTGGCGGATAGGATCATGTCAAGGGGCAGTTCACGGTCTCTGCCCCCACGTTGTGGAAATCCCTTCCCCAGGAGATCGGCTTGAGCCTGAGCCTGGCTCTCGTCCGGAGGTGGCACAAAACCGTTTCTATTTGGAGAAGCATTTGGCAGGCGGGGTTGGATGGGGGCTTGAGGGGGAGGTTTTGTGGGTGGGTTTGGGGTAGGGGTTGAATGTGGGACACCCTGAGCTTGCTTTAGGGAAGGGCAGGATAAAATTTTAAAATCAAAATCAATCAATAATGCAGCGAGCCAGACCCATTCCTTGCCTGCACCGCCCCCTCCCCCGCGTACAGGGGATGCCTTACCTCTCAGGGCGCTGGCCAGCAGGAGGCGGTAATGCTGCAGGAAGGCCATCGTGAAGCCACAGCCTTGCAGCCGCAGCGTGCTCAAGACAGGGCAGGCTTGGAGCAGCGAGGCCAGGAACTGGGAGCAGCCGTCGCCCAAGGGGTTCAGGCTGAGATCCAGCTCCTCCAGGCTCTGAAACAACAGGGGAGCATACCGAGGGGTCGGGGAGCAGCAGGGGGAGGGGAGGACTCACCCCAGCGGCACCCTGTGTCCCAGGCGGACAAGAATCCTGCTACCCTGGGGGCCACGGGCCCACTGTCCTCCCGAGAGTCTAACAGCCTGACCACACCTCCTGCATTGGCAGCAAATCCTCCCCCAGTGGATACTGGCCTCAGCCTGCTTCCTGGCCCCCTCCCGACAGGATGGCGCCAAGGGGCAGCTGCCAGGGGCTGGCTGCTCTCCTGCCTCCCCCTGTTCCATTGAGTCCCTCAGCGTCAGCTGTTTGGACACCAACACCCAGCCCTGAAATCATCCCGAAGGTCCCTCTTCCTCTGCCACCAGCCTCGCCGGCCCCGGAATCTTCTGCTCCTGGAACAGTCTTTGCCCCTTCTCCTGCGCTGCCCTCCATGCCTGGAACCCCCTCCCTCAACACACACGCTCTGCTCCCTCTTCAAACTCAACCTCTGCCGTCAGGCTTTCCCTAGCGCCTCATCCCGCGAGATCCCTTGTTTAGGACTGTCTCTCCTCTGAATCCTCCTTCTCCCTGAGCTAAGCACGGGTGCCCCTTCCCTTGTCCCGTTGTCGAGTGCAAGCCCCTCGGGGCAGAGACACTTCTCATTGCTTACGCTATATAGAACAACAATGGCAGCTCTCTGAAGTGGGGGGGGGGTAGCACTCCCCCCGCCCCCAGGCCATGCAGAGGGAAAGGAGCACGTTACCCCGTGTTTCCCCAGGGGCAGGAGGGGTCTGAGATCACTTGTATTCTGCGCCCCAGAGCGGAGAGGAAGCGTTTTATGGGACACGGAGAAGCAGCCCGGGATCCCAGAACACCCCATGGCCCGGCAGCGCTAGCTCCTGCCACCCCCACCCCCGGGGGTTAGAAGTGCCCACCTGGAAGGCGGTGTGGCCGGGCGGCCCTGCCCCCAACTTGTGCAGCCCCTCGGTGCCGAGCTGGTTGGCCGACAGGTCGAGGAGCGTCAGGCTGGGCATGGTGCCAATGGTTGCCAGGAGCTCGCCGACGGTGCTGTCGTCGAGGCCCGTTCCGGAGAGACGCAGCTGGCGGATGGACGTCTGCAGCTTGAGGGCCCGCAGGAGCGGGGTCAAGTGGAGGCGGCGCAGCATCAGGCCGCAGGCGCTGAACAAGGGGCCCGGGTCCTGCAGCTCCGTGATCTTCACAAGCAGCCGGTGTTCGCCTGCCGGGGGAGCAGGGGAGAGACGCACTAGCCCCTGGTTGCTGTGCTTCCCTCGGCTGGGCATCCCCAACAAGCAGCCTGGGCAGGAGGGCTGTGCAGCCCCGACCCAAATCCCTGGGGGGTCATCTCCCCTACTGCTGGCATGCGGGCACCCTCTGGAGCACGACAGCCACGAATGCCGACACGGCCCAGGGACCCAATAAACCATGAGGGGCCAAGTCCTCACAGCACAGCACCTCCTAGAGTGCCGCCGCGCTGCACCCCCACCCGCCAGCGCTGCTCCTCCTAGAGTGCCGCCGCACTGCACCCCCACCCGCCCGCACTGCACTCCCACCCGCCAGCGCTGCTCCCCCACGAATGCCGACACGGCCCAGGGACCCAATAAACCATGAGGGGCCAAGTCCTCACAGCACAGCACCTCCTAGAGTGCCGCCGCGCTGCACCCCCACCCGCCAGCGCTGCTCCTCCTAGAGTGCCGCCGCACTGCACCCCCACCCCCC
>QEPC01009426.1:38749-60013 GCA_003113815.1 Sphenodon punctatus | reverse complement strand
GAGAATGCCCTCTCCATTGTGGCCCCCCGCTTAACACAAGGGACCTCCAAGAAGGCGCCCCCGGCGGACCGAAGGAGCCGCTCTGGGGCGCAGAGGTCGAGGCGGTCCCTGAGGTACGAGGGGCCCAGACCGTGAAGGGCCTTATAGATCGATACCAATGCAGGTGGGAGATGACCAAAGGCATCTCATTGCCTACTTTAGCAAAAAGCTGCAACCACACTAAAAGGTTTTAGCTGTCATCGAAAGGGAATGTCTAGCTATAGTAACCCCTAACTTGGTTAAATAACATAAGAAGCTCCAATAACAAGCTTTTGAGATGGAGTCTAATCCTACAAGATTTTGACATAATTAAACACGTCAAAGGCAAGGAGATCATCATCGCAGATGCAGTGTCTCGTCGGGAGAACACGGACTAACATGTTACAGGACTGGGAGTGGCCCAACCCTTCTCACATGTTCTCGAAGGGGGGGACGTGCCATGGGGCAACATGGGGCAATACAGAATCTGGGGGCATTGGGGTGACTGGTACAGAAGAATATTAAAACTGTAAAGTTAACAAGCGAAGATTGTGAGCTCCAGCCTGGGGGGGAGGGGGGGATGGGACACCAACCACACGGGGTTGGAGACAGGAGACCCATTGTCAGGCAAACAAGCCATTAGCTGCCCAGGTAACTGCTAAGGGGGGGGGATTGCAACCCGCCTACAAGGACATTAAAGTAACAATAGAGAAACCGGGGAGGAGGCGACCTAAGGAGGCGAAGGAGGAAAAGAGAACTCCTCTCTTTCAACTTGTCGAGCAAGGAGTAAGCAGCTTGCAGGAGAGGCTGCACGATCATGAACTAGAGACCTTCCAAGTCACGTCCAAGGACCGAGCCCGGCCCCAACACCAGGCCGAGAAGCACTGACCCAATCTGGGCTGAGCCTTAGGGGAAGAGGTCAGGCAGGGAACCTCAGTGCTATTAGAATGCGTTGGTTTGGATTTGTTTTATGACTTTGGACTGCTTTGATCAACAGCCTGAGTCTCATGCATATTTGTATGTAATATATTCTTGGTAATCAAGCCTAGCATGCTTGCGTGTGTTAATTTGGCCTTTTGGGGCTCCTAAGTGGGGATACTCTCTGGGTGAGAGCCCAGACGGACCTAACCCGTTTAAGATAACTCCGCTGTGAAACCTCTCAAGCTACAGGTGGCCCGAGAGGGGTCTCTGCGCGACGGCTGGGCAGGGAGGTGAAAGGGAGGCATCGCTGGGGAACGAGCCGCCAGGAGAGGGTGCGTTTTTCTGATCACGTGGGCAAAGGATGGGGGGGCAGCCTAAAGAGAGGACCCCCCCAGCTCCGTGACAGTGTGTGTGTGTGTGGGGGGGGGGGGGTTGCAGGCAACATCTGCTGCCAGGTCCACATAAACCCAGCGCAGGCAGGACTGGATGTAGGCAGACGGGGGTGGCCACCCCCAGCTCAGTCTAAAAGTACCCCAGGCTCCCCTGGATCGTAAGCACCTTTGGGCAGGGACCTATCTCTGTTGATTGCACAGCACCAAATGCATTGCTTGCCCAGATAATAGTTACCATAACAATCCTGAAACGTTAACCCCATAGGCCACAATCCACATTCTGCTTGCTCTGAAGCTACTCCAGCGTAAGCAGCTTGTGGAGGGTGGCCAATGCCTCGTCCTTCTTGCAGCAGCCCTGGAGAATAACCGTTCCCCCCTCCTTCACAGCGGCCTTAGATATACCAGCTCTCCTTCCCCTCCTGAAGGAGACAGACGTACAAGTGTGTGCACAAAACAGAGGAATATTCCAGGGGCCACGGTCGATCCACCAGCCGCTTACTCCGGAGCAGCCCCTCTGAAGCCAGGACTACTCTGAAGTAAACAGCTGGCAGGCTGCAGCTTATGGGTGTCATCGGAGCAGGGTCCATGGTCAGTGTATAGGTACCGTGCGTGGGGGAGCACTTCAAAACATGTGCCCCCTCATTGCCAACCCATCCATGCCCTGCCCACCCTGTCCACGCACGGGGCACTCCAGATTTTTCTGGAGTGCCCAATTCATGGGCACGAGTGGGCAGTCCGTGGGTCACAGGAGCGTGCACCCCCACACACCAACTTCAGATGAGCGCTCCCCTACATGGACAGTGGGTTTCCATGTGTGGAAGGGGTGTGTGTGTGTGTCTCATTGAAAAACACTCGCTGAACTCACAGCCATCACAAGTATCCTAACGGAAAGACACACAAAAAGCCCAGACATTAAAGACAGAGCAGATTCTGCATCAAGGTGTAGCAGATAAAGGAAATGCCCCCGGCAGCCTGAGCGGGGACCCAAGCACCTGCACTACAGGATTTACTGGGGCGGGAGGTGCAAATGGTTCTGAGGGTCTATACTTCTAGCCATTTGCAATGTCCGCCCTGCCCGCTGCACCTTTTTCAAGACAGGCTGCCTAGTCCTGGACACTATCGCGACTATATACGTCTAGAACGCACACGTACTTCCAGCGATGGCCTCCTCTTAGGTTCAATGTGCCGTCGCCCGAGTTGAATGGAGACTGGAAATGGTTTTCTGCATTATTCTATTCATCTGCAGAAGGGATTTCAGGGGTTCACTTTTCTATTGGGCTGAGCAAGATGTTCCCGCTAGGCTGTCCGCAGCAACACCTTGGCCTTTTGGGAAGTCGTTTCAGTGAGTGAGCAGTCCGAGGGCATGTTTCTGCTTGCCTCCGGCAGCACTGGTTTCTCCGGGGGCAGATTGTGGAAGGGCAGCAGGAACGAAATCAAGCAAACACAGACGCACACACACGAGTTTGATTTGGTTTTTTACTACAGTTACATACAGAAACTTCAAACAGAACGCAGACCACAAAAGTAACAGAATAAATCAGTCCCCGACAGCGTTAAAAACCATTCCTCACTTTAAAATTCATTTCAGTTAAGTTTAGTGCTGATGAAACAAGAGGAGACATGTTGGAGCCGTAGCTACAGCACACACACACCCCAGACCCCAGCTCTCGCAATGCTCCTCAATTCTGCTCTGCAGTGCAGCGGTGCATCTATCTAGAGACCAGAGCCGCCCCCATCCACGATTGTGTCCCTCAGCTTGCAGGAGCAAAGAGCTCTTCAGCTCACCCACCCCTTTGCCAGCTAAGCACCCCCAACATGTCTGCTTTGAACCCCTCTGTACAACTAAAAGGAACAGAACACAAATAAAAACCAGGCCAATTACAAAGAAAGGACGTACAATCCTGCAAACAAACCATTAGCGTTTAAAATGATTTTAATTCTACATTCACTAGTTAAATAAATTACCCACAGTGAATACTGTAAGGAGGTTTGTGGTCTGCCAGTCATCTCCCCTGGCATGAAGAGACATGCTACAATCTTTTCATTGTCTAGTCCAGAACTAGACAGGTAAGGCTCAGCTACCGTGTATGAATTTTACAAGGTCCAGGAGGACAGGGTGACCTATGGAAAAGGGGTTGGCAAGAAGGAAAAAAAGGAGGAGAGAGAGAACGAGGCAGGAGGCTTACGATTTATTAACCATCCCGAAACAAAGAGAGACCCTTTTCTGGCGAGTCCGGCTGGCAGGCGCCCCAGGGACTCCGATACAAAGAGGCAGGTTCCAAACCGGGGATCCAAGTGGAGAAACTAACTCCTCTAAGCCGGGCTAGCAGTTCACTACAGTCTGCGTCAGCATCCTCATGCTCCCATGGATGGAGATCCACGTGGTCAACCCTCCCTTTGCTTTGTGCTCCTAGCTCCAATCCTAAAGGAAGGCATGTGGGAATACTGCCTGGGGGGGGGATAGAATATACCAGGAGCATTACCCAATTGAAAACATCTACAGCAACAGTAGAAGCGTGGGCAGGCATTCCCCGGGCCTGGGCCACGCTGACTGCAGTACCTGAACAATGACAGCTCACGTTTTGCCTCCCAGGGAGCCCCCTTTCCCAGACAAAGTGAGTCTGCAGTGCTTGGAGCAGCCCTTCCCTCTGCTTAGTCAGGAGAAGCATCTGGAAGCAGATACTGAGTGGCATTCAGCGTGCAGACTGCTGCCAAATCCGCGACAACAAACTAGTAACTTTGGGGTTGGTCTTTGGACCGCAGATGGCACGGTGATCTGCAAATCTCTGGAGGGAAATGAAAGTAAACACATTTCTTTGGGGGGTAAGGGGGTATGTGGGGGTAGGAAATTTTCTCACTGAGCCAGCAACTGGTAAGGACTAGACCTCCCCCCGCCCCAGTCCTGCCCCCGCCCCCTTAGAAAACCACAGGAGGTTTGAAAGGCACATAGCAAACAGGATGCAACACCTACAAAGGAGAAGAGACCTTTCCATACACAAGCAAGACTACAGTTGTATCCCTTGCAGGGCTGGTCACACACAGCCATCAAAGGTACTTCCTACCGATCACTCACTCAAAGCTGTCACATGATAACCACCACCAGCTGTCAGTGAACAGCCTCCTTTGGCCACACCAGTGCGTCATTTAGGAGCGAGGACTTGACCTTGACCCCAGGGGCCTTGTTTGTCCATACTAGTGCCCTGTTTAGGAGCAAGCGCTTGAAGCTGCCACCAGGGACTCTGTTCATATGTACTAGTGCCCTGTCTAGGAGCAAGTTCTCAAATTTATTATCAGGGGCCTAGTTTATCCATATTGGCGCTCTGGTTAGGAGCAAGGTCTTGAATTTGTCACCAGGGGCCAAGGTTGCTCATGATAGTGCTCTGTTTAGGAGCGAGGATTTGAATTACATGGGTACGTTTGGTTTGGTTTGTATATAAAACTTTAAAACGTGTATTAATTTATTTAAATTTATGATTTTGCATATTTTTGATTGCTTGGATGTTTTTCTTGGGCCATGGCAAGAGCTAGTGCCTGTAAACTAATAAATGAAATGAAAATGCTGTCAGTGAACGCCCTTATCGTACAAGAGGACCCAGGCATCCTGCTAGACCTCCACAATTCTCATAACACCACGTTTGCCAAACTCTTCTAAACAGCATGGAGACCTCGCCTCAGGCTGGGCTACTGGAATCATTAGACCATTGTTTAAAAGGGAAAAGACCTTGAGAAGCATGTGTCAATCTGCTTTATAGATGACGTAGTCAGGAAAGTTTATTCCAGACTTATTCCCATCTAAGAAACTCAAAGTTTGGGCCCTTCCTGCTGGGGAGCAATCTAGGTTTAGGGTCTGGGTGGTCCCATGGCTGACAAGGGTTTTGTAACATAGAACAGGGAGTCCAGGGGCACTTTAAAGACTAACAAATATTTATGAGTGCATGAGCTTTCATCAGCACAAGCTGACTTCCTCGGATGCAAGGGTTTTGTAGTTACTCCCATGGTGCAAGATTATTCATTCCCAAGGGGGAGGTTATAGGTCGCCTTTGCAGACTTCAAATCAGCCCACGCCTCCTTTAGCAACAAAACACCTCTGAAAAAAACTGGGGAAAGCAGACGTCAACCCTAGGCAGCTGTATCTGTTGAGAACGCTGCCGGGTCAGCAGTGGCAAGGGCCAGTTTCTCATCCTCTCTCTGTCACAGATGGGCCTCGCCAAGACTATTCGTAGGTGCCTGTCCCCTTTACTGTCCATCTTAACAGATCTTAACACATCTTAGAAGCACAAATTAAATGTATCACACACACACACACACACACACACACAGAGGTAGCAAGAGGACCAAACATCTGCCAGTGTGGCTGAACGAGGAAGTGAAGGAGGCAATTAGAGCCTAAAAGGCGTCCTTTAAAAAAAAGAAAAGCTAGTCCTAACGAAGAGAATAGGAAAGAGCATAAGCATTGCCAAATTAGGCGTAAAACAGGCCAGGAGGGCATTTGAGAATTTGCACTAAAGATGCAAAAAATAATAAAAACGTTTTCAAGTCCATCAGAAGCAAGAAGCCTGCCAGAGAGTCAGTTGGGCCATTAGATGACCAGGAGGTGAAAGGGGCGCTCAGGAAGGAAAAGGCCATTGCAGAGAAGCTGAATGAATTCTTTACTTCAGTCGTCACCACTGAGGATGGTGGAGAGATACTCGCGCTGGAACAAGTCTTCGTAGGTGAAGAATCAGAAGAAGGGTCACAAATAAGTGTGACTCTGGAGGAGGTTCTAGACAGAGCAAACTGACAAACTAAACAGTAACAAGTCACCAGGGCCAGATGGTTTACACCCCCGAGTTCTGAAGGAACTCAAATATGAAGTTGTAGGCCTACTATTGGTAATTTTTAACCCATCACTAAAAACTGCCGCTGTACCCGAGGATTGGAGGATACCAAATATAACACCCGTATTTAAAAAGGGCTCCAGAAGTGAGCCTGGAAACTACAGACCAATGAGCCTGATGTCGGTGCCAGGAAAACTGATGGAAACAGTTAAGAACAGAAGTACCACGCGTTATTGATAAACATAGCATAATGGGGAAGAGTCAAAATGGATTTGGGAAAGGGAAGTCCTTTCCTTTGGACCACTGGTCTGCCCCAGCATGGCATTACTTATATTCCTAGGTCATGCCTCACTAACCTTTTGGAATTTTTTGAGGGTGTAAATAAACACATCGATAACGGTGAGCCGGTTGATACAGCATATCTGGACTTTCAAAAAGCATTTGATGAGGTCCCTCATGAGAGACTCTTCTTGAGAAAATTAAAGAGTCATAAGATAAGAGGCAGTGTCCTAGTGTGGATCGGCAACTGTTAAAAGACAGGAAGGGAAGAGTAGGACTAAAGGTCAGTTTTCACAGTGGAGAGAAGTAACCTAGCTGAGCGCCCCAGGAATCTGTACTGCCACCGGTGTTAATATATTCATTAATAATTTGGAAAAGGGAGTAAAGAGTGAGGTGATCAAATCTGCAAATGACAAAGTTATTCAAGGTAGTTAAAACCCAAGCGGACTGTGAAGAATTGCAGGAGACCACATCTGGTCTCACAAGATCCTCCTGCAATTCTACACACACACACACTCAGGGAAAGGATCTTGGGAGTCATTGTGGACAATATACTGAAATCCTTTGCTCAGTGTGCGGCGACAGTAAAAAAAAGCAGAGTGTTAGGAATCATTTGGAAAGGGATAGGAAACGGAAAATATCGTAATGCCTCTGTATAAATCTACGGTATACACGCACCTGGAATATTGTGTGCAGTTCTGGTCGCCCCATCTCAAAAAAGATATAGAACTGGAAAAGGTGCAGAGAAGGGCAACAAAGATCATCAAGGGTCTGGAGCGACTCATGTATGAGGAGAGGCTCGATCGGTTGGGGCTCTTCAGCTTGGAGAAGAGACAACTGAGAAAGGACATGATAGAAGTTTATAAAATCATGAGTGGTCGGCACCGGTGAATAGGGAGCAGTTATTTACCCTAACAGCACTAGAAAAAGGGGATAAGATACTCCATGAAATTAACTGGCAGCAGATTTTAAACGAAGAGAAAGTATTTTTTTCACTCTCCGTGCACAATTAACTTGTGGAATGTATTGCCCGAGGAAGCAGTCATGGTTGGTAGTGTAGCTAGTATAGGTTCTTGGAGGACATGTCCATTAATGGCTATTAGCCAAGCAGGTTTTGGGGACGTTACCTCTTCCTGTTGGGGCTGGAACAGGGAATGGATCGCCCCTTGTGACCTGTTGGGTACTTCTCCCAAGAGACAGAGATTGGTCACTGACAGACAGGATGCTGGGGTTGATCTGACCCAGTGCGGCACTATTATCATTATAAGCATTTATATAGCACAAGTGATGTACCTGGCACTTTCTTACGTTCTTAACAATGCTGTGGTCACTGTAAGTGGACATCAATTTTCCTCTCTAACGTTTTAGGCCTCAGCTCTACCTCCTTCCCCCTTATGTAGACAATATGGTCCCATTGTCTCAAGCTGCCCAGAGTGGAGGGCGCTTGGCTAAAAGACTGAATTTATTGCAGACAAGAGCATTGATCCCTAAACTATGAGAAGCTTCTGCTTTTGGTCATAGACTTGGGCAGGATGGTTGTATGACTGGCATGTGGTACACTGAACAAGTCAAGGCATTTGGCTATCTTGGGAAACATTTATTTATTTTTTATCCATCCTATTAAGGGAACTAAGATGACAGCCAGTCAGTACCAAGCAACACCATGCTTCTCGAGGGTCCACTGGGGCAACGCAACTTCCCCAACTTGTAACATTTTAAAGGTGAAAGTTTGTTCCCAATGATCATAGGGGGCCAAATTCGGGAGCAGGAGCCATCTCCCAGGATTAGAGATGGAACAAAATGAACTTTTGAGATCATTACTGGGCTCCCTAGCAAGTGAAGCAGCTGTCTCGATCGAAGCTAGATGTTGCTGTGTTGTTAGCTAGGCATTCGGGTGCCCCCGCAACACCTTTCAAGGCTATGTCTAAAGGAACAGATTAGAAAGAGTCACACTTTAAAGTTCTGATGGCTCTCACAGGTTAGGTCTTGTCTTCATCTATCAGACTTCCGAGCCTGACTTGTCCAGATATAAAGGGGGAAAATCTGAAATGTCTAGTTAAGTTGAGCACGCAACATGTTGGGGAAACAACTGAACAGGGCTCCATGAATTTCTTGTTCTAAGTAATTGCGCTGGTTTGGAGGAGCATCTGAATGTTTCAAGTAATAGCAGGCCAAGAAGGGCTCTTCCCATTCCAAACTATGCTGTCAGCCATTGTGAGTACGACACGAGAAATTCTCCCCTATACCACTGAAGCTCGGACCAAGTTGAAGACAAGTCTGTTAGACAGTAACTCTGAGAAGTGAATAGTTAGCCCCTCTCTTTGTCCATATTCCCTTCAGCCCAGTTGCTAGAATATTTGCTGAAATCCTTTGCTCAGTGTGCAGCGACAGTCAAAAAAGCAGAGTGTTAGGAATCATTTGGAAAGGGATAGGAAACGGAAAATATCGTAATGCCTCTATAAATCTACGGTATACGCGCACCTGGAATATTGTGTGCAGTTCTGGCTGCCCCATCTCAAAAAAGATAAAGAACTGGAAAAGGTGCAGAGAAGGGCAGACTCATGTATGAGGAGAGCCTCGATCGGTTGGGGCTCTTCAGCTTGGAGAAGAAATCATCAAGGGTCAGCAAAGGTAGGGACAAGGCTCTAATTCTGTTTTCGTGTTCGCACAGCGTGTGGTAAGAGAGGGTCATAGCAACCTATCCTGGTGAAGGGACTATTTCAGAGCAAGCATTTGGGCGTGGCCATTTCTTTGATCTCTAGATTGGTTGGGGGTAACACAATTCAGACTCTACACTGTGTTTGCTGCCAGTTGAATAACTAGAGAGGCTACATTGCTGGTCAAGCTGGATTTTTAAAGAGAGTGTAGAAGTACAGTTTTTAGATCCAAACTGGGGTGCACACATTTTTTAAATGGAGAAGGCTCAGTATTAGCTGTTCCTAAACACAGTTTGTCTATGCTGGAGGGGTGGGAGGTGCCCTTTGGGCAGCGTGGGGGTAAGCGTCCCTGCAGCGGCAGTGCAGGAAAACACACAGAGTGCCTGGTGTGTGCTGTCTGTATTATGGAAGCTGCCAGTTGCCATCCCAGCAATAAGACGAAGGAAGAATCCAAACTACCCCTGGCTGCAGGTGCTGGTTGCAGCAAGAACTGCCCAGGAGAATGCACGTTTCCTCCAAAGGGACCAGGAACCATGGGAGAAATATTAACTGTCAGGACCAAGAGTGAGGGGAACAACTCCTCCCCAACCCCTGTATGGTGGCAGCTCCACCCACTCATCCAATGGCACAGGGGCCTGCCCCCACAACCCAAACTTGGGGGGAAGCATTCACGCCTAGGACTCCAGCACTGAGATCAAACTTCAATCTAAGGTTTTACACCCTCATGGTAAAATGCTCTTCTACCCCAAAACGCAGCAGAGCTCTTGGTCCCGGTTCTTGCTGGGGACCCTAAGCTCTGTCTAGCAGGATGATGGTCTGGAGGTAAACACGGCTTCCCCGAGGGAAGGAGGGCAAGGAGACGCACAGTCCCATTGATATATTTTAATGGTAACTCAAAATAAAAGCGCTGTCTGGCTCCCTATGGTCACCCGGCCTTCCAACGGCAAAGCAAGCACTCAAGGGAACTCCTCCTCCCTCCATCATCTCTCTGCACGTCCCTCCTTCTCTTCCCATGGACCAGCCAGAAGGGAGTTCTCAGGTCCAAGACTCATTCCGTTGACATTCACCTCTCTCATACTCACCCGCACACTTTGGGAAGATCCTGCCTCTTGGAGGACAGACCCTCTGTATTTGGCTTTCAGCTTGTTAGAGGCTACGGAAGCCCTGCCGACGTCGCAGGGACTCGGACCTCTCCAAGGCTTCACAAGACCAGCTGCCACAAAAAGGGCAGACACCTCTTGGCCAGGTCGGCGAGACTAATGCCTTCTAACCTCTACCAAGCGAGGAACGACAGCAGTGGAAGAAAATGATTTCATACGAAAGAATCCCCAAAAAATCTACATGTACTCGCTGCTGCCTGGGTTCGTTGGCTTTGTGGCTTTAGCCAAGTTCTCACACTCCACGATGCCACAGGCACAAACAGAACAGCTCTCTCCAGAGATAGGCAAGGTGAGTGTCGGTGGTTTGAGGTGGGGGTCTTCCAACTACACCAGGATGGGAAAATCCTGCCTCAAAGCCACGGCAATCAGGCCTGACCATCCAGAGAGGCCCAGCGTGACGGGGAAGCAAAGGCTAAGACTTCTAGCCCAAGTGCTGGTCATTTATGCTGATTGTGCTAGCTCTGAAAATGCCCGAGTCAGCATGCTCTGCGGGAGCAAAACCCTCTTCTACTCCAGTGCCATGCGCTCTTTCGCACCAACGCTACCCAAAGTCTACTCTTCTTTTAGGAGAGTTTGTAGGACCCAGAAAACCTTGTCCCTTACAGATCCTTCCACTACCTACTGTACTCCCACATCTCAGACTGTCTAGCCCTGAAGTGCCTGGTTCAAGCAGCTCTTGGTACCAAGTGCCCTGCACCAGCTTCCACTAGAGCCGTCCTTCCCCCGTGTAAGCACCCCTTCTTGTGGGCCTGCTATGTGCCTGCTTCCCAACAGGTCTTGAAAACCATCAGCGTCAAACAGACCCTGCGGAATGCCATGCAGTAACTCTGCAGCAGGCTGAGCGAACGTGTCACCTTGGCCAACAGATTAACACCTTTCACCCGATGGCGTCACCATTCATGGCCCAGGTGGAAAACATGTCCCACAAACTACTGGATCTCCAGAAAAGCCCAGCCAGACACGTCACAAGGTGGTAGCTTGCAGCCTGCTTTGTGGAGATCCTTCAGTGTGATTAGCAGAAGACAGACATGCCCCAGACTTGCAGTTTGGGGAAGTTTGATAATTTAGCATGGAACTGCCAGCTCTGGAGAGTCTGCTCCACATACAGAGCTAGCCTGGGATCCGGGGGATTCTGCAATGTCCCACTGGACCTGAGAGCACTTGGGAGATATGAACCTTGGCATTCTGCATATGCCATGCAGTCTCCCGCCAAGCGTGTGACCATTCCTAGCAGTAATGGGTTGACGGGAAAGTGACTCTTTGGTATATTTTGAAGAAAAAGCGGCAAGAGGCAGTTCTAGATAAGCCTGGGGGGCGGGGGGAGGAGAGCTTTGCTATTCTAAGCAAGCCAGGAGGAGACACTTCCTCAAGCTCAGGCTACAGGAGCCACGGTTCTGCGAGAGTTGGCAGGACACCAGACCAAGCCATACTCCCCCTGCTACAGCTCACAGAAAGCTTCTAAAGCCTCACTCCCAACTTAAAAACAGACAACTAATAAAACGGCCAGCAAAACTTTTATTCTATCAAATTCTAGGACTCTTCAGAAAGACATCAAGGAACTATTAAGACTATGAACTAGGCTTCATGCTAACGACATTCTCCTACTCCAGGGAGCACCCAATAAAGGATCCCAACCTCCCACCAGCTGCAGCCTTCAGAGAGAAAGTTAGAAAACGAGAGGGGAAAGGCGAGACGAATCAGAAGGAAAACCGAGGGCAGAAGAGGCTTTTGTTACAGCAAATAGAACAGTAGCAGCATCTGCAACAGGCTTTCGTGAATGACATCAGACCTGATCCAGTTATTCCATATAAATAAAATGATAGGGCGTGGCTTCCTTAAATGGGCTTCTTGGTGCCCAGCCTTGAATGCACAGTCTGACAGTGAGTTCATCACAATACAGTTTTCATCCAGCACCAAACACCGCCCCCTGCACATTTAAATTATTCAAAAACAGTGTCAAGCAAAACATCCCTGTAGATCTCATCACGATTTGGTGAATGGCTGCTTCATCCCTGCCCATAAACCTGCTGGATATATTTTATACATTAAAAGCACACACTGTAAAATTGCATAATTACTAAAAGAGCCTGTAACTTGGTTTTTCCTTTTCTCTTTCTCCTGTTTTTACAAGGAAGTTTAAACTTTTGGAAAAACTTTAAAAGGGACAGAATTTCACCCTGCGTTCCGAAAAGTCTGCAAGAATTTAGGCTGGGTCTCTGCGTAGGTCCTCGCATCAGCTCAGACTGCAACCCGTGCTACGCTGCAGCCTGGAGGGGGCGCACCCACGCACCAGGGAAACGGTCTCGCGGGAGGAGTTCTTTCTGAAGCGGATGACAGACAGAGCAGCTGGGTTTGCGGCGTTCCCCGTTGGCATTTGTGGGGAAGGGGGGGAAAGGAGTTCGGAGCCATTTGCTCAGCCCAGTTCTGAAGCGGATGCTCCGCTAACCCAGTCTCAACTAGCATCAGGCCAAGATCCTCTCTGCTTTGCAGTTACCAGGAAAGCCTACTCCACCCTGGAGGTTCAGGTCGCGGCTCCTTGGGAGACCATGCAGCACCCAGCATGGCGAACTCTTCCCAACCCTCCTCATGCATCTCCATGACCATGATTAGCTCAACGGGGCGAAACGTTGGGGAAAGAAATAGGAGATGGCGGATTCCTTGGTACTAACTCTATCCAAGTGGGGCGTTTGGCTCTTTGTAACCTCCTGGACGTAACGCACCGCTCCTTCCAGACTCCACCCACTTCCCTTGGAAAAACTAAACTTCGGCCTGGCTAGTAGAAGCTCCCCAAAATCCCCTTGATTGGTGCTACCTGAAAAAATGCATTTTCCTTGCAAAATCCCCATTTGCTTTGTTTGACTAGTAAAAGACAGAGGGCCCACTGCTCTCATGACCTCTCATGGCCTCAGGCCCAGCTCCACGTGTCTCTACGCACCCCTCCGCACAGCCAAAAATGGGAACCTGGAATTTCAATCGGATTCACTCAGACTAGAACGCTGCCTCGAGGCCAGCTACTCTCCCGCACCTTCAGGCAACGTTTCCTAGCTCCCAAGAGCAGTGCTGAGACCAGGGCTGCTTAGCCCATGAGAACAGGATTCCATTCTTGTGTGACGTATTGGATCCATGGCCACCCCACGTGCCCCCAGCTCATTGCAGATGACTCCCTCTGCCGGGCTGCATGGACACTGCCCCCACCCACCGCCGGGAACGACCAGCTCCATTCTGGAAAGAGAGGGTAGAGAAGGAAGGCCAGGACTGCTTATGCCGTTGCATACACATGCAGACACTTTCTTTTGTTGTTTGTTTTCCTTTTAAAATAATCAAAATGACTGTGAAATCCCAGCGGGCCCAGGCAGCCATGCGAGGTAACTATGGTTCAGTGGTGCTCTCTCAGGAACTTCCGGCACGGCTAAGCCTGGCTGCCTATTTCTGTATCTGGAATATAAAGAGTCGCAGGTTGATGTTCTTGGCCGCCAGCAGTTTGTTACATTCCACAGAGTCTATGATGGGGAGGGGCACGTACTCGGTCTCATTGTTCTCGTTAGTAAAGACAAAGTGATAGATGACGGGGTTGATTTTCACATCGTCGTAGGGCCCCTTGAGGAGCAGGAACGAGCACTCCATCGGCGAGCTGATCTTGCTTTTCAGAATGAGCTGGAAGGATAGGGTGCGCTTGCAGGAGAGGTTGGGATTGCGTTCCGAGTCGTTCACCCGGGCCTTGAGAACCCAGGTCTGGTTGAGCACGGTGAACCGCGGAGTCTCGTAGTACAGGCGGGTGATGAAGTCATCTGTGCGGTAGGGACGGAACTGAACTTCTGCAAGAGAACAAAGAGAGGGGTGGGGGAGAAAGGACAGACCATTAAACCAGGGCGGCCGCCAGCAGGAAAGTGAGGCTTGCGTTACCTGTCAGTACCACGCCGTAGCCCTCTCTTGGCATGGTGTAGGGAGACACAATGGGGATGGGAGGGACCGGTCAGGGGCCGTTAGTGCCAGGAGGAGCGTGGCTTCTTGGGGCGAGAGAGAGAGAGAGACAAGAAAACACTTTCATGTATTCTAATCCTTGCAGGGGTTGGGAGAAGGGGAGCAGGATATACAACTACTATAGCAAGCTGGACCTAGGGTCCATAGAGTGCAGCACCCTGTCTTCGACAGCTGCTAATCCCAGATTCTTCTAAGGAAGGTGGAAGAACTCCGCTAAGCAGTTACAGGACACCAGTGGTGGGTTTAACCTCCAGAAGCACCAAGGTTTCTATCTTAGCATTGCTGTAGATGTTCAGCTGCCTTGGCTCTAATCCTTTTCTGAATATTGCTCAGTTCTTGGCCTCAGCAGTATCTTGTGGCAGAGAGTTCCACATGCTAACCTGTGTGCTGTGTAAAGGGACTGCTTCCTGCTCAAACGTCTTGTTAACTAGCAAACTAACATTAGCTTGTGGCATGAGGGAGGGGCTCCCAGCACACAAATCACACCTGCTTACTTACACACGCGGGGCAGATGGGCAACTGATCTAAGCTTGCAGAGGGAATAAGCCATGTCACCGAGAGCAGGGCAGCTTCCTCAGAGAAGGAAGGATGTTAGGATCTGTGGGACGATGCTGTCCGAGGGAAGAGGATCCGAGTTTGCTGCTACGGGCAGCGGCTGCCGGCGGCGGTCAGAGTTGGCGTGTCCCCGCCCAGAGGGCAGGGGGGTGCAGAGAAACAAGTCTACCAGACAGGATACGGTTCAGATCAGATTGCACATTTTATTGGGATTACGGATACAGTTCTGCAGACAAGGCAGTAAGGCACAATGAGGAAATCACCAAAACGCACAACCACCCATGGGGCCATGTGAAATACAGACCTTCAGCTTTTCACAAGGTACAGAAAGTTCCGGGTTTAGATACATAAAGACGTATAACAACACATCGGATAAAGCTCTTCCAAGTTCGGGGTTGGGTTTTTTTGTTTGTTTTTTTGTTTGTTTGTTTGTTTTTTTGCAAGTGCACTAAAGAATTTAAAATCCAGCCAAATCTTTCAAGTCCTGTCCGCTGTCAGTCCATTACCCCTTTCCACCAGGGCCTTTGCAAAACTTTGAACAAGCACAGAGATTCAATGTTTTAAGTCTTTGCTGTAACAAAACCATGGGATCTCACAACATGACTACAGGTACAGAGAGAACCTTAGCGCGCCTTTCATTTACATCTATTTACACATTCTTCGCTGCTTCCTGCAGGCAACACCTGGAGAAAGGAGGTGAGGAGTTATTCAAGCTAGACAAGGAATTCAGACTCAGCGCTTTTCACATACATCAGCATTTTACATTAAGAGCTCAGAGTCCAGCTGGACCCCTCTCCCAGTCAAGCAGCAATCCCTACTTACCTGCACCTCTGGCTACTGAGGGATCTCTCCACTGCACCTCTATCAGAGACAGGGCTCTTGAAGCAGAGGGTGTAGGGCAGCAAATGCTGGTATCAAGAGCTTGTTAGGTCGTGCTCAGAGATGCTCTCACTAAAGCCCTATCTCCACCCCCATAAGAATCCTCAGCATCGAAAGTGCATCACTCTGTGCTCAGCTATTCCATACCGTGCTTCCTTCCTCGGCACCCGCTGTTCAGGGCATGCCTGCGGACATCAACGGCCTACACGGCGGGAAGCTCGGAACTGACAGCCGGGTGATAAGCGACTAGGACAGCTTCCTCCCTGCATGACCGGAGCACATAACAGTCCCTCTGTCAGACACCGGCCCAGCCTTCCTTCACGAAAAACTCAGATTTATCAAGCAGGGAAATCTCCTTCCTAACTCAGTTGGGAGAGGCAAACAGTTCTTGGCACCCTGGGCATTCACTGCTCCTCGGAGCTGGAGGAGGAAAAAGGGCAGATCCTCTCTGTAGGAATGGTAAATATTCAGAGTAAGGAAATCGCCTATTCCCCCGCACCCGATCTCCCTCCCTCCCGCCAATGCCCCTTCAGTGTTTCTCTTCCACACGATCCACTCAACGAGTCAAAGATCCAGCACTTACACCACCAGGGAAAGAAGACTTACCTGTGTTTCACTGTATGTGTGTTGGTTAGTTTGTAGATGGGTTTCTCCCCAGCTCTTAATACTGTTGCAATGTTAGACACTTGTGCTGCACTGGGGTGGTTCCGAACCCCAGAGAAAAGTGAGAATGGGAGCCAATCAGATTGGAGCAATGTGGCAAAATCCTCCAGAAAAACGCCAAACCAAAAGTATAGGCAAGGTCGGTAAAAGGGAAATCACATTTCCCAAATAGCTTGTGGTGTCTGAGCTAGGAATCAGGGCTGAATCAGAAAAGCTAAGCTCCATGGTCCAACAGGAACAAGACGTGCAGGGTGAGCGGAAAGCAAGCATCACATCTGCTGTGTGTCAGTTACCAACTTCCCCGAATACCGACCAACTGGAAGGCTCTGACAGACGACAGCCAAGGGTTTGGGTTTGCCAAGACGCTGCAAATTTCATGGCCACTTGCAGAAACAACAAAGAAATGTGTTTTTAAGCGATTACTCTGGTCTTGTTTGTCAGTCCAGGGGATGCAAACCGCATCGGCTTACCTGTAGCTAGGGAAGGGCCTTCCTTCTTACTTGGCACCAACATCGTTCCTGGGACGAGGTCAGCTCCTGCCCAGAGCAGAGCCTCCAGAGCAGCTCCAGTTTTCCCACAATCGAGGAACCAGAAGATGCGCGTTCGCCTCCTGAATCACAATCCCACCCGACACAAGGACAACAAACCCGGCTCCTTCCGAGCCAATGCTTAGCATTCAGAATCATACCCAAGCCCACAGGGAAGAACAAGAGACCTGCGCTAAAAGCCACTGGACGGTTCCTTGGGAAGAGAAGCCCCGCTACGACTGTCAGCCCAACAAAGCCCAGCAGAAACAGCCCCTGGACCTTACATCAGAAAGACAGGCTTGGTCCGTAGGCAAGCGAGACCCAGGTGCCTGGCCACGGCCCGGTCAGGGTAGTTACCTGTGTAGCCAATCTTCTCAAAGCTGAGCAGGCTGAAGATGCTGTTATACAGCTGCATCTCCTTCTTGTGGGATTGGTCCATCTCATCGAGGATCTCCATCAGCTCATTCCCCGTCTTGGCCGGGTGAGTGCACTCGGCCTCGTGCACCGTCAGCTCATGGTACGGACCCTGCCATGGGCACCCAATCCGCTTGTACTTGCACTGAGTCACCCTAGCGCAAAGGAGAAGGCACGTCAGAGCAGGTCTAGGCTGCACACAGAGCGAGCTGCAAGGACAGAGAATGCCGGGAAAGAAGCCTTCAGAGCCCGCCAAGCCACAACCTCAAGACAACGGCATCCCAGGGCCATTAACCTGAAGAACATAAATCAGCGCCAGGCTGGGTCCATCCAGCCCAGCATCCATCTCAATCGCTTGGGGAGAAGTCCCCGACAGGGTCCTAATGGGGCCATCTATTCCCTGCGTTTCCCTCCCAGCTCCCGAGTCAGAGGCAGCCTCCCCCTAACAGCCATTAACCATCTACCCTCCAATATCTGATCGAATCCTTTTTTAAACCCAGCTCGGCTACTGGCCTTGACTCCATCCTCTGGCAACAAATTCCTCAAGATGTGTGTGCGCCGAGTGGAAAAAACTCTCTCTCTTATTGGTTTTAAATCTGCTGCCAGTGAGTTTCAGAGCGTCCCCTAGTTCTAGTGCTATTAGAGAGGGTAAAGAACAGCTCCTTATTGACTCGTTCCGCACCACGCCTGATTGGATACATTTCTACCCTATCCCCTCCCAGTCGTCTCTTCTCCAAGCTGAGGAGCCGCAAGCCTCCTACGGGAGTCCTTCCATACGCTTGATCATTTCTGTTGCCCTTCTCTGCACCTTTTCCAGGAAATCTACTCAATCTTTTTCTTCATTTTGGCCCCGGCAAGGAGTCCATGATTTTATGAACTGCTCTATGTCCCTGCAGTCATGGGACGCCAAGTGATTCTGTGCCCTCCTCCCCCCCCCGCCCCCAAAACCTACCTCTTCCCTCAGACTTCCCTGAGCTCCTCAAACCCTCCTCCCCTGCCACCCACCGGGGCTGCTCACTGCTTCAGGGTCCTGCCTTTCACTCCATAACTAAGCTAAACACAGGCACCCGCAACATTACACATGCATCCCTAGCTCTCCGAGACTGTAAGCCCCTTGGGGCGGGGACCCAGCTCTAGTTTAATGTTCAGTGCCAGGCACACTACTGGGGCTATATAAACCATAGCAATATTATTGTTAATAACAAACAACTAAGAGAAAAGCTACCCATAACCCCCTAGCTGGGATAGGGTCTTTGCAGAGCACCCACCCCAGTGTGAGCTCTAGGGCAGAGATCCACCAACTGCTTACTCTAGCGTCGTCCCACTGAGGAGAACACCCCCCCCACCCAGGCTCCCTTTTGGGCTACTCCACAGTAATGGCATTTAACCCCAACACGGTAAAGCGGTGAGAAGTGGGGCGGGTGATCAGCGACAAACGCTTGGCATGCCCCTCCTTCTCGACCCAGGTAATTTGCAGGAAATGGAACATCTAGGGTTGCCTTTTCCCCGGTGCCTCAGAGGCTCCTTTGGTCTCCAATCACACTTCAGCCCAAAGCAATCCATTCTAGGCAGCTGCCCATCAAAGACCAGGCAAAGGGTTTTTGCTACCGGTGACTAGGTAGATAGCCATTGGGTTCCAATCCCGCTGCTGTTTCTCTCTGGGGCCAGCATGCACCAGTCCCTTGATAGTGCGGGAGAGCATCCCGCCCCCCACCCCAAAACCCCGCATGCAGAGGAGTCTCCTGGCAGGGCCACCCACTCACCTGACCTGACAGGGGAGGCTGTGGGAGGAGAGATCGTTTACCTGTCCTGGCACTCCTCTTTCTGGTGCCTCTCCAGCAAGGAGCGGGGAAACTGCCGCACACAGAAGCCACACTCGGAGGGCAGCTCACTCACGGCTTTCTCCACAGCCAGGTTCCGGCAACAGAGGCTCTTGCTGATCTCACAGCGGCAATTGGGGCAGGTGGCCTGCTCCTCCTTCAGACGGGCATCCGCTAGCAGGTGGATGAAGCAGCCGGCGCACATCAAGTGGCCGTTCGTACACTGCGGAGAAGGAAAGGAAAGGAGGTTTCATGGACCTTGTGGAGGCCGCTGGCCTGCTGCTGAAAACAAAGCCATACTTTCAAGCCCATGCAGTCACACCATTTATTCACTGATTTTATTATACAATTGTATACTCCGTCCCTTCTGCAAAGCAGCTTGGGGCGGCTTACAATTTAAAACAAAAATAGCAAGTAAAGTAAGTTTATTTAGTGTTGTGGCCACATGGCCGTAACAACCAAAAATTCAAACAGTTTAAGACAAATTAAAACAAAGCATAATTAACGTACAAGTTACAATCTTGTACAATTCAAACAAAACCCATATACAAATAGCATTTAATGTTTAACAAAACTAACTATAACTCTGGGGGCCAGTTAGTCTCCTATAGACTTAATATTTCCAAAAAAAGTCATCAGATCACTTAAGATGGAAGCTCCTTTAAGGCGTTCCTACGTGTTCTCTCGATTCTGAGGGCAAAACCAGCCACCTGCGTGGTTCTGACAGACTCAAGAGTCACCAAGCAAATGGATTAGTTGTTGAACTTTAGGGCGTGCCATATCCCATCCAGGTGTATATCATAGAAAGGACAGGCCGTTGCACAATGATAAAGGTCTTCAATACCCCCACCACAGGGACAAATCCGCTCGACATATGGAATGCCCTGAAATCTCCCCAACAAGGCTGCTATCCTCATTGTTTGAAATCTAGCAAAAGCACGCCTGAGATTTGGGCCCGTAAGCGAATGGCCCCACCTCGAGAAGGTATCAGACATTTATAGCAAGGAGAGGCTACGGCTGCCTATCAGTGTCGCACACTCGCGTTTTAATCAATCGAATTACTTGGGTACTGGTGTATCCTTGTAAAAAACGTTCCGGAAAACCCAAAAGGGCAAGGCGGGCGTTCACAAATGCCCACCAGGGATCATGGCCGCAAACGGAATCATGTCGCTTATCATTTAAGACTAAAGACAGTAAGGAGAAAGAAGTGGCATCCCTGGTCCTTGCCCAAAGTTTCAGTAAAGAGATGCCTGCCATTGCTTTCAGCGAAAGGCTACCCAGTTCCAATAGGAGAACTGATGAATTCATGGCCGAGGGAAGCCCAAGAATCCTTTTCCAAAATTGATTTATAATTGGCGAGAGTCTGGGAAATACCTGATTATCGTATCCCCTGAGTTGTGCCCCACACAGGATTCTTGCCAGAACCTTGGCCACACAATTTGTTTGTATCGCCTGAATGGATTGCTGCCCCCATGCCGAAAGAAAAAGCGTTGAATCGCCACGGTCTCCATTTGTGCCTTTGCCTTGGAGATCAGACTATGAGCTAGCCAAGTCCCATTATAGGCTAAAGTAACGCCCAAGCATTTGTAAGAGCGGCCCTGTTCCAGGGAATGTCTCTGCATTACCCACCTACGTTTGACAAAGCGCTTTCATAATTAATACTAAGATGTTTACTTGAGCACCTGTCAGCAAAGTCACACAGCGCTCTGTCTAACCCACATTTGGAAAGAGACATCAAAACGGTGTCATCAGCGTACATAAGTAAGTCAACTTTTTTCCCGCCTATTTGGGGAGGATGGTATCTCCCAGGGCCCTTATGGTCCAATATAAGGGAATTAACATAGATGTTAAATAAACATATAAAATACAAATATAAAAACACTTTAGGGGGAAGCCATACAAATATAAACATAAAACGAAAACCCACCCACCCCAGCCCTCAACACCCCCCCACATCCCATTATTATTATTATTATTATTATTAAACATTTATAAAGCGCCAGTAACAACCTGGCGCTGTACAGAACATATAATCAGCTGCGGTCCCTACCTGTGGCTTACAATCTAAAAGACAAGGAGGGGGAGACAAGGAGAGGGGACAGCGGGAGAGACATGGGAGAAGACAAACAAACATTCAGGCGGATGCGAAGTCTCAGGTGCGTGTACTTGGCTTGGTTACAA
>QEPC01009426.1:0-38649 GCA_003113815.1 Sphenodon punctatus | reverse complement strand
GCTTCCTCCGGAAGGGAGTTCCACAGCCGCGGCCCTACCACCGAGAATGCTCGCTCCATCGTGGCCCCCCGCTTAACACGGGGGACCTCCAGGAGGGCACCCCCGGCAGACCGCAGGAGCCGTTCCGGGGCGCGAAGGGCGAGGCGGTCCCTAAGGTAATCTTGTCAGGATTCAGCTTCCGTCAGCTCTACCTCATCCAGTCCCCCACAGCCATCAAACACTGGGAAAGCACAGAGACCTCCGGGCCTGGGTCCAATGAAAATGAGAGCTACAGCTGAGTGTCGTCAGCATATTGACAACAACTCATTCCGAACCGCCTCACAACCTCGCCTAATGGCTGCATGTACACGCTGAACAAGAGCGGGGACACAATAGAACCTTGCGGGACACCACATGAGAGGTCATGGAGGGAAGAGGACTTATCCCACTGGGTCCTACCGGCTAGGTAGGAACAGAACCATTGTAAAACAACCGTCCCACCCAATCCTGCCCGGTCCCGTGAGCCACCAACAGCCCATGATCAATTGTGTCAAAAGCAACTGAGCGATCCAATAGGACAAATAAGGTTGAACATCCCTGGTCCATCTCCTGGCACAGGTTATTGACCATGGCCGCAAGCACAGTCTCAGTGTCATACCCTGGGCGGAAGCCAGACTGGGAGGAATCTAGGAAGTTGAGGCCACCTAGATGCTCCCGGAGCTGCTGAGCCACCATCCGTTCAATAACCTTCCCTAAAAAGGGAAGGGTTAGAGACTAGTTGATAGCTGGCGAGCGAATCAATGCCAAGAAATGGTTTCTTGAGCAGAGGCTGGCCCACCCCCTCCTTCAAACATTCCGGCACTCCACTCTCTCGAAGGGAGGCGCTGATCACCCCCGCCAGCAACAGCCCTAACGTCTCCTGGCAGGCCTTAACCAGCCAGGACGGGCACGGATCCAGTTCACAACAGGTGGCCCTAACTGCCCCCAGAACATCCACAGCCTCCGCTGGCAGCACCTCCTGAAACAGATCCCATGAAACCAGACCAGACGGGGCTTCCGCACTCTCGACTCGCCTTCTGCAGAAACTACAGCGCCGGAGTCGTGGTGAATCCGAGCAATCTTATCCGCAAAGCAGTTGACAAACATGTCACAGCGGGTCCTGGAAGATTCCACGTCCAGGCGGAGGGAGGCCGGACTGACCAGCCCCCTCACCACCTGAAACAGCTCCGCTGGACGAGACTTTGCGACTGCTACGAGGGTAGCAAAGAATTTCTTCTTTGTTGTCCTCACGGACATGGTATAGGTCCATAAACTAGCTCTATGCCGCAACCTGTCAGCGTCAGCCCGAGAACGGAGCCATTGTCGCTCTAACCGCCGCCCTTCCTGAACCGATTCGGTTCCATCAGTCTCCGAGGGCGAGCCAATAGACTCTGCACCTCTCTGGGGGCAGACATGTGCCGGGAGCCTGGCCTGGAGGAGGTAATGATTCGTCCATGACAACGGCATTGTTGATACCTCCCCAACCAATGGATCCCCCGACTCAAGGTGCAATTGGTTTGCTCGGTCTGCCTGGATCCTGGTTTGTTACAATTGCTCCCATGGATCTCAAATGAAAACATACACAAGGAGCTGTCATCATTCCTGAAGGTAGAGAAGATGGGAGTTCGAGATAGATAGAACCCTGCCCACTCAAACAACTAGCATCTCGGATTTTGGCAAGGGACAGCGGAACTTGCGTGTCCAATTCATTTGCACTTGCTGCACCAAACCGGGCAGGCACAGGGAGGGATACAAATTTTAGTCAGGAGGTGGGGTTGGCATTTGGGTTCTTTCCATATGTCTGGGGTGAAACAAACAACATCTAATCCCCAATTTGGGGGCAGGGATCCATCTCTAAGGATTGTTCAGTGCCAGGCCCGTTGCTGACGTCGTAGTAATATTGGGGTGAGACTAAAAGGGAAACGTTCTTTGGTTGCGATCCACAAGCTTCAATGGGATTATGATGAAGTGGCTCGTGGACCGCGGCCTCTGTTTATGTTTAATTTAAACTGGGATGCTGTTCGACTGCTGGGCTGCCTTCCAAAAGCAGGACAAGCAAGACTAGCTCAAACTCTCCCCATGCATGCTAAACAGAAATAGAGTCGCTCCGTTTTCGGGCCTCACAGCATCATTCGACGAGCTCACAGTCTGACCCATCAGCAGGAAATCCAGCAACATTCCCAAGCCTTCCCATTAGTAGAAAGATCCTTTGTCACAGTTTCACAAGGAACCCCCCTCCCACCCACCCCGCAAATGACGAGAGGAATGCTCTCCCTGTGACGCGACGGGGAGGATGGCAACGGAGAATTCAGTTCGGGGAAGCGCGTCACTGCACCTTTTCCATACTTAAGGGATCCAGGAAGGGTCGTTGACAAAGGATTGTTAAGCGGGAGGCTCCCAAGGAGGTGGAGGAGCTCGTGAAGGCCGTTTATCAGAGGCTATTGGGGGCAAGGAACCTTTCCCCTCCCAGTGACCACTCTGGAAAGGAGTCCAAGCTCCAGAGGCTATACAGAAGTTGGGGATGGGGGTGCACTCGGAGCTGTCCCCTCTCAAGAGCCTGCCCCACAAACCTCTGTTCCTCAAACCGAGTGTAACTCCCCTAGCCGCTAGCAGAGTGCCACTAGCGCCAATATCCCATCCCAACCCAGCTAGCTCTGCACCACCCAAGGGAACACTTTTCTGACCTTTCCTGGTGATATAGGCCTATCGTGCAGCCACATTTGCCTACAAAGCTGTTCTCGATCTAGTATCGGCAACGGGCCTGGCACCCAACGGTCCAGGTTAAAGACAGATCCCTGCCCTGAGGGGCTTGCAGTCTGGGAGGGGCGACAAGGGGCAAGACAGGGGCAGGCACATTATTATTATTATTAACAAACATTTATATAGCGCCAGCAGTGTACCTGGCACTTTACAAAGTAATAAAATAGACACGGTCCCTGCCCCTAGGGCTTACAATCTGAGAGACAGGAGCTGGGGGAGAGACTTAGGAAGGGGAACAGAGGGAGAGACAAGGGGTCTAACATTCATGAAGATGCGAGGTCTCAAGTGCACGTACTTGGCTTGGTTACGATGAGAATGACAGCAGGCAGGTCCATGTGGCAAGGATAAGGGTAAACCGATCGTAGGTATAGGAATAGTGGCTCATCAGGATAAAGAGTCAGACAGAGCAGAGCGAAAGAGGTGAGTTTTAAGGAGAGATTTGAAGGTATGAAGGGAGGGGGCAAGGCGGATGTGGACAGGGAGGGAGTTCCAGGCATGGGGGGCAGCAAGTGAGAAGGGACGAAGGCGCTTAGGGGAGCAGGGAAGGCGTGGAAGGGTGAGAGAGGGGACAGAGGAGGAGCGAAGTGCACAGGCTGGAGTATGGAGGGTGATAAGTGCAGAGAGGTGGGGGGAGCAAGGAGCAGAGCACATTTCTCTCCTTCCTCAAACCGTCTTCTCCCCCAGGCAGCCTACAATTCCAGCGTTCTCAGCTGAGCCTCTCTCTGCGCCAGCCAGTAGCCCAGGCTCCTCCCCACACCCTTTCAAGAGAGCCACCATGCTCGCACGCCACTTCCCAAACTTTGTGCCGTCCCATTTTAAGGCTAAATGCCAAGTCTGTAACTACAGAAAGCAAAGGATATCCAGCTGTCTGCAGGGGAGAGGTGACCCCACGGGTTTGGGCATCCTGTGCCAAGAATTCCGGTCAGCTGTTTCACCTTAACCCAGTACAACCTGTAAATCATAAAAGCAGACACCCCAAGGCGAGTCGGGCCTGCCCACCTTCCTGGACCCCATGGGTTGGGTCACCTCAGCGCCTGCAGGACAAATTGCACACATTCTCGCTGTGCAGCAAGCGTGCGCTATTTCTCCAGCGCAAAGGAAGCGTTGCAGTTTAATCAACACAAACCGTGCCAGCAGAGTTTGGGGCTCTCTCACTGCAGGTCGTAATCCTGGAAACTGACGTTTCATTTTTAAAATTCCGCTAGTTAATAAGAATTGGATTTTTAAAGCTGATGAAAAGCAGATGGAAAGCCCGGCCACGAGCTGGATCTGGCCCCCAGGCTGCCAGAGGGGACGCCACCGTGCACAGATTCTGTCCCAGGCTGCCTATTATTTCTGAAGAGAAGCACATTTTTAAATCTGTGAAATGTCATGTTTTCAGATAATCCCCACCTGTTTGGCTTGCGCTGGAGAAGCAGGCAAGGGTTGGCACGGAGCACACCGTCGTACAGGCTGGACGTCCAGACACACTGCCCTGGGGTCACTCTCTGGGGCCAGAGTTGGCCAACCTATACGACCGATTCCCTGCAGGCTGCCTCCAGGACGCGCGCAAATTCAGCTACAGACAATTCTATCCATCACCAGCCTTTCCTCCACAAGTCACCGCGGGGCCTTTGCCTTCTGCTTTCTTAGCGGTGGCTTCTCCACTAGCTACAGGCAGAATAGCTCAGATGAGATCTTTGACTGGCCCAGTTTCTGCTGGCCAGCATGTGCGTGCTATCTGACCACACAGGACCCTTCTACTCCACTCTGACCTCTTCTAGGGCTTGTACAGCAAGGGAAGCTGCCCTGGGGTAACCACTTCTGTCCCCACAAGCAGGGGGAAGTAGGAGTTCAACAGCTCTTCCCCTCCCCAATCTCCCTGCTTAGGAACATGCGGGCAGCTGGAACAACCAGCAGTCACTGAGGGACAGAAACAAGAGAATTAAGTGCTGAGGGTCTCCTCTGGGGTGGCTGAAGACTCTGGAGGAAAGGGAGAGAGGTAGTTGCCTCTCGCCAGCACAGATCAGCAAGAGCCCCTCCCCACAATCCCATCACCTCCTGCCCCAAAAACACCCCCCCCCAAACAGGAGCCCCCACCACTTTAACCCCACTTGTTTAGAGAGGTAGATACCTACCCTCACTTTTAAACTCACCCTGCTCGTGGGAACAACGGGGAGGTTAAAGTGAGTTAGAAGTACACACCTCCCAACGAGAACGCACTTCTAAAAGGGAGGTTCTCATTTCGAAGAGCTGCAGGACTGGGGCAGAGCAGTGGCCCGTCTAGCCCAGGATCCTGTCTCCGACAACTGCCAGCACCAGATGCTTCGTGGGGAATGTACAGCAAATGGGGCAGTCAGAGGGGACCATCCCTCTGCTCATCTTAGCCAGTCGCCATCAAGGGAACTATCCCCCAACTTCTTGCTTTTACGTACGGATGTTTCATTCGACAAGCGCCCTACTGTCTCCTATCCAGGCTACGTGAGGCCACCCCTGCCCTCGGAGCTTACAATCTAAGAGAAAGGGCATGACGTAGAACAGCAGGGGCATAACATGCAGGTGCTTTCCCATTCCTTAGTGCCATGCTTTTTCTAAAAGGAGTTTTGGGGTGAATTTAGTTTTATTACAGAGGGCTGGCAGCTACATCGCTCCCCCAAGGCCGAGTCTGCTCCCAGCCGCTCCCTACTGTTGCCATCCTGGGACGGGGGGCATGGGGGGACCAAGGAGCAGAGAGTGCCTCCAAGCCGCAGGGGAGGTGAAAGACCAAGGCAAAGCCTGGGTGCGTGGAACCGGAGTTGTAGAGAAGCACGATGTGCGTGACTGCACCATCTCTTCCTGACTCATGGAGGCAGGTTTGTGACCTTCACCCGGCTAGTTTCCCCAGTCCACTGGCTAGGAAGCAGGAAGAGAAGAGTGGTAGGAGCTGCTGGAAAGGAGGCGCGGGGTTACATGGATTGGAATGCTTACATGGGGGTTGAGTTAAGGCTGTGACCTTAGCTTGCGGTTTCCATGCTGCTCAGAGTTCATTCATGCTTTAGCTAGCCCCTTAAACTGAAGGGGGGGGTTATTTTAATTTTCTTTTCACGTGCATTCCAGCAAATGCCTGATAGGCAGGACCCACGTGCATGTTGCTGGCAGCAGGGAAACACAGGGAACATGGGTGTGGGAAAGGGAGAGGGAAGATGAGAGTGGCCCAAAGGGATAGGAGAGAAGCCCGGGGACAGGGAGGACACATAACCCAAGGGAAGGAAACGCTGGAAGGGAGTCCAACGGGCATGTGGGATGAGGCTGGAGAGGCAGACGGGGAGTGGAGCTTGCAGGCAGGCAGCAGAAAGAGCTGTCCAAGCAGAGCTTCCCGCTCCTCTGGGGAAGACACCGGAGATATGGCAAGGAGAGGAGAGACTTGTGACCAGAGAGGACCCAGCCCGTCCCCTCAGGGCCAGAACAGGTATAATTTTGAAGCTACAGCGCATAGGCGACGCCAGCCTCTCCCCTAGTCAGCAGGCTCTGCTCTGGGGAGATCCAGTCCTATCTAGGAGACGGTGTCCCCAGGACGGCAATCTCCGTCAGGCGAGATCTGTCTGGTGCCCTGCTCAGCAATGCGTGCACAAGACAGGTGAGCATACGGATGTACCATGTCAGCCGCCCCCACCACTGTACTGCATTCACAAACCAAACTCCAAGCTGCCCTTGAGCTTCAGGGAAGGGCGGCATATAAAACTGAAATAAATAAATTCCGGTCAGGCTGCCATTCAAACCCACGCCGCCCAAACACCTCCCAGATACCAGTTGACACCGACAGTCACTCCACACTGCGCAACAGGTGAGCCCGGGAAGCTAGCAGGTCGACGGTGACAACCAGCCTCCAAACCGGTTTCTCTTGCTGTATTATTTTAAGCAACAAGACAGGGCTGCATTCCTGCCAAGGCCGCAGGGGCTCGGAGGGACAGGTAGCAGCGTCCTTGTGTTTGACGTGGCTGTTCTGCCCTTGCTCCCGACAAATCCTCAGGCGGGGATGGCAGGGGGTGGGAGGGGAAGGACCAGCTAGCTTTCTTTACTACCTTGTGGGCAATCTACGGCAGAGGAAATTCAATGTTGACATATGCACAGTGATGCCCACTGGGGGGAAAATAATCTTCCAAACTCTACATACGGAGTGCTGGGATCTAAATTAGACTTTAAGAGAATAGAGTTCTTGTGGACAGTTCCCTGAAACCCGCAGCTCAGCGTGCAAAGAGAATGTCAGGAATTATCAGGAAAGAATAAAACCAAAATATCGTAATGCCACTAGATAAGTCTAAGGCGCGACCGCACATGGAGTACGGAGTGCAGTTCTGGTCGCTTCTCATCGTTCCGAGGGCAACCTAATTCGAGAGTCTGGAAAACAGAAGACACTAAACCCAAGACTGACTACGTCTGGGTTCCAAAGCCTCGGTGACATACTTTTGCAGAGTGCTTTCCTCCAAGGAGGAGCCGTTCTTGGGAGAAGAGAGAAAGCAGGAGTTCTACACTGCAAGTCTACCCAACCTCTGCCACGCAAAGATTCCTGTAGCTTTGGCACACTGAACTTGAGTAACCCAAGATTACTCTAGTTAGGGTCCACTGTTAAAGTGAATAAGGGCCAATCCAGATTGGATTGCTAAGGCAGCTAGTCAGTACCAGAGAGCCAAGGTTATTGTTGGATGGGTTATTTTTCATCGAGTAGAGTAGTATTTTTACTTGTTTTAAATCTGCTGCCAGTTAGTTTCATAGGGTAACAACAGATCCCTATTATTCCACACCGCTCACATCAGTTTCTTCTCCAAGCTGAAGAGCCCCAACTCTTCAAGCCTTCCCTCATACAGAAGCCGTCCCATATGTAGGATCACCTGCATTACCCTTCGCTGCACCTTTTCAAATTCTACCACCTCCTTGGTGGGTGCAGCCTGGACTCTCAGAGTGGTATCAGGATATTTTATTGTATATCTGTTTCCAATTCCTTACATTTAATTTACCTTTCTAACCGCTGCTGCCATCAATGAAATATCCAGAAAATGGTGCAATAAAAGGTGGTAGGAGTACGCAAACTTTAGTTGTGGCTACTAACTAGTCCAGCAATCAAGCCCAAGTATGTCAGTTTCAGATCTTTTGAACTCTACAAAGCTTTTCCTGCGGTGGATCAAAGACTTGCACAACAACAACAACAACAACAGAATTTGATCCAATGAAAGGTCTGAGCTTAACTTTCCCTCTCAGCAGCCACGGGTCAAACATTGAAGAGAGTCTTATTTTGGTACAGTTCCCAACACAAAACATTCAGTCCCCATTTTGGAAGCAGTCTCTCATTAACAGTCACGCCACGCCCCCAAGCACACTGCTCTCTGTGAATGGAGTCCGAGAGAAAACAGTGACGTCGTCGCTCCCATGCCCCTAGTAAGTCTACACTACGGCACTTGCTGGCTGAGAACCAAGCTGGGAAAATGGAATCTGACCAAACCGAGCTGCGGTAGCCCACATTTCTATGTCGTCTGCACACACCGCATGTGGCATTCAAAATACCGGGGGGGCTAGGGAGCCTTGTGGACCAGGTCAGAATCTCTAGCAAAAGCATGGAGGAAACCATCCCTCCTCAGACGTACGAACATCACAACCAGCCTCCACCTGCAAAGGATTATTTTTTTCTTCCCGTATCCAAGGTTTCTCTAATGCTCAGACCATAGTACAGGTCATGTAGGCAAGCAGTAAGAAGTGGAATACAGCTTGCAAATACTTTTAGTGATAGCGGCTACATGGAAAGGAAAGCCAAAGTCACTACACCAGCACCTCAGCAAAAGGAACAGGAGGGGAGGATGGCAGCTACGGGGGTGTCATAATCAGCAAGTCCCGTCACAAGGAGACGGCTCCAGACTCTAGGTTCACAAGCATTCAGAATGAAATCCAAGCAAGGCCCTGCGGGTAACACTGCTACCTGCCTGCAAGGTCAGGCTGAAACCCTGCTGCCGTGTCAGGTGGTGACGACACCGGGCCACTGGTCTGACTCAGTTAGGCAGCTCCTTATAGCCTTATAACGATCCCCACATCACTCTCCCCGCTTTGAAAGCTCCCTTTCGCTGAATCAAAGATTCTAACTTTTAATTTTTGGATTACAGTCTAGGGTTTGCTTGGAGCAGCCTGCAGATCTGTGAAGCAGGCAAGCCGATGCAGTAGGGCTCCATTCTCATGAGACAAAAGCTTGCAAAGACTTGGATTCCCCTGGGGGGTGTTTGAATTGTGTAAAAGGATTAGCCCACAGGACGCCTCGACAAATGACCCTAGAGCGTGAGGGGGCAAACTTGGGTCAATAATGGAGCTATTTTCATCATGGACATTTTCCGTAGGGTGGGAAGGAACAGTTCCCTTTTTTAGTCTACCAGCTTTGGGGAGACATGGGAGAGCTGTGTGGCACCCGGGGATTGATAGGGGACACCTGAAGCAAGACACGGCTCAATTGGGTCTCTCAGGCAGGAAGTTTCAAGAAGGGAGAGAAGACCCACGTGTGAATGAGCCCCAAGCGTTTCATACGCCTGTGCAAAGATCATTCGGGTCTTAGCAGAGTCAGCTCCTGACTAATTTAGTCCGTTCATTTCAGTCCGAGGGCAATGGAGAGGAAGGCATTCTCCGTTTCTACCTTGCTTTCCTTGACCGACCCATTAATTGGGTCACTTATAAACAAACTAACAAGCCTGCGACTGTCCCATGGCACACACGGTACTTGGATATTTGGCTGATCCTCTGAATAAGTGAATCTCCATAATGCAAAGAAGAGGCCCTAGTTCCAGCCCCAGTGTCTGCAGATGACAGACAGTGGGGCCAGCAGGCCACTGTTGGCCATCTAGATTTCTTACAGACCACCATCTCCATTGAGGGCAGGATGATGGGAAGGTACCTCAAACACTGGTTCCCTTACGGCCGGGCCCCTCCACGTGATGGTGTACCCTGCTAAGGAAATCCGCACACTAACTACCCATGCCTGATAGAAAAAAAAGGCGGCATCTCTGGGGTAGAAGGGAGCAGCCCTAAAAAGTATAATGGCAAGAAAAAGGATAGGTCAAGAAACTGTTCCCCGAGGGAGAAGCCCATGTCCCTGGAGCCAGAGAAAGAGTTAGAGACGCTATCAGGAGGCCTGGCATGGTGTCACCACAGCACAGCCGAGACAAAACTGCAAGATATTGGTCGCCGGCCAATGATGGCACAAGGCATCAGCTGCTCGGAATTTCTCTCTGCTCCACTTCAAAGCAAACCCACCGGGCTGGGCTGGGCTGGGCAAGACAGGGAACGGAATCCACACACGTCCAGCTTCTACAATAGCACTCACCAAAGTATAGTGAAAACCTGTCCAGGACAAGTGCTTGTTTGGAGACTTTCAGAAACAGGAGAAGGGAACCCATTTACTGGGGAGTCCTGAGCCTCAGCCTCACTTTGTTCAAGAGATATAAACCGAGAAGGAGACAATCCTTCACAAGTTGATTAGCTATAGGTTCAGACGAGAGACAAGACAGGTAATCAATTACCCAAAATATTGGGTATTAATTAACATTATCAAGTCACATCTGCTTTACCATCTTTCCAAATTTCCATGTTTCTTCATTTCTATCCTAGTACACGGACAAGACATCCTGGAACCACCAATGGATGAAAACTGGAATATGGTTTAACACAGTAAAAGGTGTAAAACTGGGTAAGCACCAAATGGGTACCATTTAATGCCCAACCCATCAGCAACAGTTCAGGGAGTGTAATTCTGATGGGTGCCTGTTTCCTATCAATTTCTGCTTGAACTCAGACCTCTGCATTAGAGAGGTCAATGCTCGGAGCGGAGGTCTGTCCAAAGATGAAGACAGACCTTATTTGATCGGGTGCTCTGCAAGAGGGAGTTTAATTATTTATACATATTTTTATATGCTGTTAACGATGTAAATTTGAATAAATGTTTATGAGTCACGCGCCTCGTTTCTGGACAACAGATTAACCTCACTATTCAAGTCACTGTATGGTCTCAGGACCCTGGGCAGAGTCTCTAAAAAACACAGCTCAGCATGGCTTAGAGCAGGGGTTCGCTGGCACTAGCCCAAATGGAAAGATTAACTGGTGAAGACGAACAAAGGAAAAATCCAAAGCAGCTTGTGAGTCACTTCTTGTTTATCGACTGGTCCGTGTAGAAGTCAATCCTTCTGCAGCAAAGTCAACTGAAAATGAGAATGAAAACTCCCCACCCCCAGGACCCATTTTGACCGGAGTGCCCCAACAAACACCCACCTCAGGTACGGGTGGAGGGCTCATATTCACATACGTTTCAGAGCTAAGAACATTTGTCCGTGCCATTGATTGGGTTAGACCAATGGGCCACCCAGCCCAGCATTCTCTCTCCGACAGCAGCCGGTCGTGGTTACCTCAGGGGAGTACGCAGCAGCAGGTTACAATGGAGTAATCCACTTCCCAGCATCCTCCCCTAGTTCCCGACAGCCAAGGGTCTTGTACCCCTGACCAACCCGGATAGGAGTCCTCAATGGACCTGGCTTTCAAAAATTAATCCAGTCCCTATTTGATGCCTGTTGCGCTATTGGCCTGGACAACATCCTCCAGCAAGGAGTTCCACAATGTTATTGTACATTAGGCGAAAAAGTACTTTTACTCGTTTTAAATCTGCTCCCTGTTAACTTCATGGGGTGAGCCCTGGTTCTATTGTTTTTAGAAAGAGTAAACAGCAGCTCCCTATTCCCCCCCCCTTTCACAATCTTGTCAACTTCTATCATGTCCCCCCTCAACCATCTCTTCTCCAAGCTGAAGCTACCTCGCCCTTTGCCTCTCAGCCACCCTGCATATCAAGATCCTAGCTCAGGGTGCAATTCTCTGGACAATAGTGACTCTAGAGGAGCTGCAAACAATAGCATCTCCCTACACAAGGGGAGCTGCTTAACTATGAAGGGCCGGCATGCACATCAACCCTGGGGGTAGTTGCCTCAGGAGGGTTACCCATCTCATCCAGGAGCCGTATTCCTATCATAACCTCCGAATGGCTTCTGCTTCATGCAATGGGATAACACCAGGGATCAGTTGCCAGGGAGCCAGCATTTCAGATGAGCAAGTCATCACTCTTGTTGTTACTGCTTTGGCCAAAGTGGAGTGCCTCAAAGCCACACGCTGGTCAATTACCTGCAGCCAGCCAGGTCAATTACCTACAAGCCAGCCAGGGAAAAGTTAATTTGCAGCTTCCTGGCTGCACGCACACATGCCCTCATTACACTTTAGGAACTACCAAGGCTGCTGCACTGCACACACAGGAGAAAGCTCCCACGTTCACAAGGGTCAAAAAGCAATCAGCAATGAGATGAGAAACCCAAGATTAACAATCTTCACCTTGCTTTCACCTGCTGAGAACTGCCACGTTTGGAAGAGCAAAGGAGAAGACAATTCTCCAAAGACACTGGCTTGCTGCTGGCTAACACAATAGCCTAGCCTAGCCAAGCCAAGTGGCCAAGTTTCAGGAATTAATCAGAGCCTGCCCCAAACCGCTCGGCCCATCAGAGCTACACAAGATGCTCAATCTTCAGTTGCAGAGACCCAATCCGGCAAGAGAGAAGATGAGCGATTTATACGATTGCACTGGTGGGGAAACCTCAGACCCAAGGACCAAATATGGCTCACGGCTAGCTTGGGTGGCTTCTTCCCAGCGCCTGGCCCTGGCCCCCTGGATGCAGTTCCTGCCCGTAAGCCCTGAAAGACCGAGGTTGGGGCAAGGAGGCAGAGATGAAGGCATGCACACACGAGAGGGAATCGGTTCATCATCTGGACCTTCCTCCTTCTCCTTCCTTCCCCCACCCCTAACTCGGAGATTTTCCTCGTTTTCAGGGTGCTTCTCCCCTCCTGATCTCCCTGTCACAGCCCCAGGCCATCAGGGCTCTATGTCTAGGACGACACCCCACCCTTCAAGCATTCCCTCACCCTAAACACTTCTCTGGTTTAGTTTTACACCCTAACCCCACCTCATCCCAAGACTCGCTCTGTTTTCTACTAAAGAGTGTATTTCTAGGTAGCTTCTACAGGGTTGAGGGAGTCGTTCCTTAAAAGATTCCATTCCCTAGACTGTGCTAGAGGGTGCCCATGGGGCAACAAACTGCTTAAAGTCACTGTGGCAGAGGACAGCCTTGCAGGGCTGCTGCCCCTTTAAGAACAGCAGGCACCAGACCGGGTGACACTGACATTGAGCTTGGCGGAGCCAGTCCAGTAGAAATATAACAACCTGAGGCTAAAATAGTAAAAGACGTAAAGGGGAGTGGGACAAGACACTGGCCCTTTAAGGGCAGGCAGCCTGGAGAGCTGGCCACCCCTACTATGTAAGCGGAAGGAAGCCAGGCAGGGTTTCAGTCTGTGCAAAGCTATGGTCAGGAACGTATCTCCTGGGCTGCGCACCAAGGAACGCTGTCCAAGGTCCTGAACTCCTGCAGAGGAGAGGCTGAGAGTCGCTAGAGGAATGCTGCTGACCCAGGTACTGAAGACATACTGATCTCTGGAGGGAGTCAGCCAAAGGCAAGGCCAGATGGAGGGTATTTGGAGTGCTTGTAGCCTGACCCAAGAGGACTGTGGATGTGAGTAAGCATGCCAGAGGACTGTGCTGGGATAGATAAGATCCAGTTTGCCGGAGGGGCTGCATTCCTGGTGTTAGATAGGATATTGAAAGCCTCAATATATTGTGTGGATGGTGAACTGTATGAGACACACTGTTGGGGCCAGTAGCTGACCAGCTAGCCACTAGAAACATGTGAATACTTAATAAAGACTGCTTTAAGCCAGTTCCCCCTGCACAAGTTGCTGACTTTGGCCCTGATCTCGACATCACTTACCACCCAACACTGCCACCCTGTTACAGTCCCCTACTGCAGAATAGTTGTAGACGTTTATCCATAGTCCCTCCGTATTTACTTGGGCTTTTAACTCACCCTTCCCAAAGCCTCCAGCTCCATGGAGTAAAGTTAAGACTGCCCGATAATGAAGGACCTAGGCTGCCCCCTAAGCAAGCATCCCTTTCCCACTACACCACCTTCCCTTCCCATTGTACACCCAATTCTCTCTTTTTATTTTTAATCTAGTTTGACCTACAGATCTGAGCTTTCCCGGCTTTCCATGAAGCAATATCTTTTTGCCAGTAACTTACAGGTGCAGGTACCGGAGGGGCTAAATGGCTAGGAGCAGGCAAAGCTAGTGTGAGAATGCATGCTGGGAAGTTAGTTTCCACCCCCAAACTCGGCGACATTCACACATAAGCCCTAAGAGTGGATGGGTCACAATCCCAACTGACATTTCATCTACTGTGCAAAGTCGTTATTACATTTCTCTCTCAAAACAGGGCTACGTAAAAAATGTGTTAAGGAATCATCCATTCCCCCGAAGGAAAGAGCCACACCTCCACAATGCCGGATACACCCCTGCGGTACTTGTAACCCACTATTACCGTGGTGAACGCATGCTCATGGGGAATGCTCCCCCTGGAGTGTGACAAAATGCCCTTGCCCTGACAAAGACCCCCCTCTGACCCTCCCTTCGCTGAAACTGCGAACCTGGCTCAGCCAAAGCCAAGGCCTCAACAAGCACCTGTTCAGGACTTTCTCATTCCTGGAATTCCTAAAGGGGGGGGGGGACTCTACACCTAAGACAGGTGACGTGAGATGATCGAATCACAGGAGAGGGGCTGCTGGACTGCAGCCAGCTGACCCTCCTGGACAAATCAGAACGAAGGTCAAGGATGCCTTAAAAGGACCAGCACAGGCATTGTGACTCTCTCTGGACTCACTGACTGAGATCTCTAGCAAACGCTGCTAGGCTGGTGACCTCCCTGCCTGGAGGCACACATGGACTATATGGCTTAACAGTAACTCTGGCCTTTGCCAGAAGAACTTGGACCCCATAGGAAAACCATTCCCTGTGGAGACCTGATCAGAACCAGTGTGAGTACCTTGCTAGCTACCTCAGCTATAGTTTATAGGAAGACGCTTTCCAAACGGGCTACTATGTCCACAGGACTGACTGATTGCTCAAAGGGTTATCACCCCCTAGTTCTATGCTTTTACTCCTTTTTATGTGTGTCAGTAAAGTCTAAGTTTTCTTTTTACCCTACTGGGGGTGTGTATGTTATTAGCTGACCATTAAACACCTCATGAGGCCAAGCTACTAAAGAGGGGGGAAATCTATCTATTTGGCTAGGAGCCAACATCTTTGGAACCAAGGGAAGCCTCCTGTGGGTAGCTCTGGAGTAACACTGGGGGGGGAAACCAGACCCCACGCAATCAATGACATTTTACTGCTGTGTCACAGCCCTAGCACGACTCGGTGCCGTTATAGCAATGTAAAACCCAGCACCATCTCTGGCCAAGAGCTGCTGTGGATCCCAACCCACAGCTAGCCACCACTCATTCAATCAGAGTTGGAAGGGAGCTGGGGGGGGGGAGGGGAGAGGGAGGGAGTTGTAGATTTTAGTTAGATAACAGTAGAGCTGTGCAGCAATGGAACAAGACTGCCAGGGGGGCTGTAGGCTCTCCAGCGCTGGAGTGAGTCTGGACAGTCATGTGTCCGGGATGTTGTAGCGGTCGCCCTCCTGTATCCAAGCAGGGCTTGGACTCTATGACCCTTGAGGTGCTTTCTAACTCAGGCCAAATTTAGGCTTCTAGGTGGTAGACTCAAGTCCAGAACCTCCAGGGTAGGGTTCTCGGAAGTGCTGCCTGTTCCACGCGCAGGACCCCAGAGGCAGGCGGAACTCCAACGTCTCAGTGCGTGGATGAGACAATGGTGCAAGGAGGAAGGCTTTAGATTTATCAGGAACTGGGGGCAGCCTTCCGTGGAGGGGGGAGCCTAGACAGACGGGATGGGCTCCACCGTAACCAGAATGGAACCCAGCTGCTGGCACTAAAAGTTAAAAATGTGATAGAGCAGTTTTTAAACTAGAACCTGGGGGAAACCCGACAGGCACTGTGGAGTGCACAATTCGGACTGTGGCATCGATGCAGGATGATAACTTAGGGGATTTAGAGTTGCTTAAGACTGAGGAAGGGATAAAAATTAAGGGATTTCAGGTGGAATTCGCTGGACAACAGATAAATAACAATTCCAGGGTGCTTGATACAGTCCCCTATAATGTGCCCAGTAAAAATACACAAATGTCTCTATGCAAATGCTAGAAGCCTAAAAAGTAAGATGGGAGAATTAGAGCGTATGGCGCTAAATGAAGACCTAGACATTATAGGCATCACGGAGACATGGTGGAATGAGGATAACCAAAGGGACACTGTAATACCAGGGTACAAAATATATCGGAATGACAGAGTAGATAGAGTGGGTGGTGGGGTGGCTCTAGATGTAAAAGACGACATTGAGTCAAGTACAATTAAAAGGTTGAAGGATGCAAACTGTCCCCTAGAATCTCTATGGATAGAAATTCCTGGTATAAAGGGGAAGAGTATTGCAGTAGGGCTATACTATCGTCCCCGTGACCAGGACGGAGAGACTGATAAAGCAATGCTAAAAGAGATTAGACAGGCTACTACAGTCGGCAAAATAATAATAATGGGTGACTTCAATTACCCTAATATTGATTGGGAGAATGTTTCCTCGGAGCGGGACGTGGAGGTCAAATTTCTGGATGCCCCAAATGACTGCTTCCTAGAACAGCTGGTTCTGGAACCAACGAGAGGAGGAGCTATTCTAGATCTAGTCCTGAGTGGCACGCAGGACCTGGTGCAAGGAGTAACTGTAGGGGAGCCACTAGGCAATAGCAATCATAATATGATCACATTTGACATAATTTTTGTAGGGAGAAAGGTAAAGAAAAGTACAGCCAGTAGCATTTAATTTTAAAAAGGGAGACTGTCACAAGGAGATACTGGGCTACATGTAGACTACAGCTCTAACAAATATGTAAAGGTTAAACATGTATGTAATGTGAAAGCTGAGAACTGGAAACTCACTTCATGCAATGGAGAAATGCAAAGTCATGTCAAATGTGTATTCAGAAAAAGCCTCAACACCTCTGCAGACACTAGCCAGAGACCATTGAGTTGCAAATGGATTTCTTCCTGTGGACGTGACTAAAAGCGCACAGTCACCTGGCAGGAAAACCAAACAAAGGACCCTGGAAAAGTACTTAAGGGGGGAGACCAGGCAAAGAAGGATCTTCTTCTATCTCACTCAGTTGGTTGAGATCAGCTTGTTGAACTTCATTTACATCATCATACCTGACCAGCCAGAGAAGGGCTGCACCAGAGGAACTATGAAGTAAGGCTTTTTGGAAACTCTGAAGACTGGAACCCAGCCAAGCTTTCCATCGCTGGCTGTGACATGAACTGAAATACCCTCAGACCTTGATTAGGGTAAGCCTAAGTCAGGAGAATCCAAGTACAGATAGGAATGCATTATTGGTTGTGTTATTTTGATTTCTGCATTCTCGAGTATAATCTTGTACTGCAGCTTATTCATGATTTATTCATTAAACTTCCTTTTACTGAACTTCGTATGGTCCAGTGGAATAGCTAATCCTAACATTGGCCAGACACTGTGTTTACAAACAGACGAACCTAGTCTGTGACGGGAAACTCTGTGGCTGAAAAGGTGACAAGAAGGTTCACCCGTTGCAGGCTCAATAAGTTCTAGAGGGAGAGCTGATCCAGTGAGAGCTGCAAGCCAGGGAAACTGGGTCATGACAGCCTAGAGTGGGGGAGTGAGCCCTAATCCCATGACAGAGACTATGACAAAATGAGGAAATTAGTTCAAAAGAAACTAAAAAGCCCGGTTGCAAGAGCTACAAGTTTGCAAGAGGCGTGGAGGCTGTTTAAAAGCGCCCTTCTGGAAGCCCAGATTAAATGCATCCCGTAAACTAAAAAAGGAAGCAGGAAGACCAAAAATCTTCCACTGTGGCTAAATGGGGAGGTGATGGAGGCTAATAGGGTCAAAAAAGCATCCTTTAAGAAATGGAAGGCTAGTCCCAATGAAAATACAAAAGAGCATAAACACTGGCAACGTAAATGTAAAGTGTTAATAAGACAGGCCAAGAGAGATTTTGAAGGGAGGCTTACTAAAGAGGCAAAAACAAGCAACAAAAACCTTTCCAAATACATCAGAAGCAAGAAGCCTGCTAGGGAGTCAGTTGGGCCATTAGGTGACAAGGGAGTAAAAGGGGCGCCTCAGGAAGGATAAGGACATTGCAGAGAAGCTGAATGAGTTCTTTGCATCGGTCTTCACTGCGGAGGATTTGGGGGAGGTACCCGCACCGGATCCTTGCTTTGTGGACAAGGAACTAGAAGAGCTGTTACAAATCAATGTGACGTTGGAGGATGTTCTAGGGCAAACTGACAGGCTGAATACTGACAAGTCACCAGGGCCAGATGGCATTCACCCCAGATTCTGAAGGAACTCAAATATGAAATCGCAGACTTACTGTTAGTAATTTGTAACCTGTCACTAAAATCTGCCACTGTACCTGAGGACTGGAGGCTGGCAAATGTAACCCTGATATTTAAAAAGGGATCCAGAGGCGATCCTGGAAACTACAGACCAGTAAGCTTGACATCTGTGCCGGGCAAAATGGTGGAAACCATCATTAAGGACAGAATTACAGGGCATGTTGACAAACATGGCTTAATGGGGAAGAGCCAACATGGATTTAGTAAAGGTAAGTCATGCCTCACTAACCTGTTGGGAATTCTTTGAGGGTGTAAATAAGCATGTGGACAAGGGAGACCCAGTAGATATAGTGTACCTGGATTTCCAGAAAGCATTTGATAAGGTCCCTCATGAGAGACTCTTGAGAAAATTAAAGTCATGGAACAGGTCAGGAGGTAGTGTCTTACTAGGGATCAGAAGCTGTTTGATAGAAAGCAAAGGGTAGAACTTAAATGGTCAGTTTTCACAATGGAGAGATGTAAACAGTGGTGTGCCTCAGGGATCTGTATTGGGACCGATGCTGTTTAATGTATTCATTAATGATTTGGAAAAGGGTGTTAAGAGTGAGGGGATCAAATTTGCAGACGACATCAAGTTATTCAAGGTAGTTAAAACATGAGCAGACTGTGAGGAACTGCAGCAACAGGATCTTACAAGACTGGGTGCCTGGGCATCTAAATGGCAAATGAGATTTAATGTGGACAAGTGCAAAGTGATGCACGTAAGGAAAAATTATCCAAACTCTGCGTAGACAATGTGGACAATACAATGAAATCCTCAGCGCGGTGCGCAGCAGCAGTCAAAAAAGCAAACAGAATGTTAGGCGTTATTCGGAAGGGGATAGAGAATAAAACGGAGGATGTCATAACGCCTCAATACAAATCAATGGTGCGACCGCACCTGGAATATTGTGTGCAGTTCTGGCCGCCCCGTCTCAAAAAAGACATCGCTGAACTAGAAAAGGTGCAGAGAAGGGCAACAAAAATGATCCAGGGCCTGGAACAGCACCCGTCTGAGGAGAGGCTTGGTAGGTTAAGGCTCTTCAGTCTGGAGAAGAGACGACTGAGGCCGCTTTTAAACAAGGCGCTGGAAAGCACCTCCTGAGCCCCGCGTTGAGAGAGAAGCCGCACGGGGAGTGTTTACGCGCTGCCGGAAGTGACATGCTCCCCTTTTCCGCCGCCGGCTGGAGATGCGGCTGTCAGAACGCACCTCTTCAAAGCACCGCATCTCCAGCCGCCACCGCTGCCGGCAACGGGGAGCATGTAAACGCTCCCCGCGCGGCTTCTCTCTCAACACGGGGCTCAGGAGGTGCTTTCCAGCGCCTCGTTTAAAAGCGGTCTGAGATGAGATAGGATAGAGGTCTATAAAATCATGAGTGGGGTGGAACTAATAAACAAGGAGCCGTTATTACCCTCTCAGCTAGTACTAGAAATAGGGGACGCTCCATGAAACTCATGGGTGGCAAGTTTAAAACAAATAAAAGGAAATATTGTTTCACTCAGCGTATAATTGGGTTGTGGAATCTGCTGCCAGAGGCTGGGGTAAGGGCCAGTACTAGAACTGAGTTTAAAAGAGGTTTGGACAAGTTTCTGGAAGATAGGTCCATTAACCAGACAGGATCAGGGAACATGACGGGAGCTGGGGGAAACAACAGGGAATGGATCCCCCATTGTGACCTGTTGGGTGCTTCTCCCAAGCCACCGTGATTGGCCACCGTCAGAGACAGGATGCTGGGTTAGATGGACCATTGGTCTGACCCAGTACAGCACTTATGTTCTTAAATGGGAGGGACGGAGGCAGAAGAGAGAGAACTGCCCCGGTTTTGTAGTCCGGGGCTTAATACCTCAACACATGAACAACCAAACCCGACAAGTGTTTCAATATTTAGTCAGTTCAACTCTAAGCTGCTTTGCTCTCACAAGCAGAAACAGATCCACAGCACTAGACTTTTTTGGGCGCTTTTAAAATAAAATGCCCTGTCCCCTTACCATGCTGTTAATCATGTCGATAACCTTAGACAGTGCCATTTACTGGGTCAGATTAATGGTCCATCCAGCCGAGCATCCTGTCTCCAGCAGTTATCAGTCTCTGTTGCTTCAGGGGAGGACGCAGCAGGTTGCAGTGGAGCAATCCATTTCCTGCCATCCTCCCAACAGCCAAGGGTCTTGTAGGGGTACAGGGGTGACCATCCACCCTAGGAGCCCTTAACGAACCTGGCTTTCAAAAATTCATCCCGTCCCTTTTTTAAGTCTGCTACGCTACTGGCCTGGACAACATCCTCCAACCATGAGTACCAGTTCCACGTTTATTGTACACTGGGTGAAAGGACTTCCTTTTATTGGGTTTATAATCAGCTTCACATTCACTTAATGAAGTGGCCCCTGATTTTGTTTTCAGAAAGGATGAATTGCAGCTCCCTATTTCCCTGTTTCTCACATCTTTTATGATCTTGTAAAGTTTATTATTATGATCAGCAAACATTTTATATAGCGCCAGCAATGCACCTGGCTCTTTACAAAGTAATGGAACAGACACGGTCCCTGCCCTAGGGCTTACAATCTGTGAGGTGGGGGGTGGACACGAAGGAAGGGGAACAGAGGGAGAGACAAGGGGTGTAACGTTCATGAAGATGCGAGGTCCCAGGTGCACGTGCTTGGCTTGGTTACGTCGAGAATGATGGCTGGCTGGTTCGTGTGGTGAGGATACGAGTACACAGAGCTCAGGTAAAACAGATTATACTGGATGGAGGGGATCAGCAGGAGTTAGGAGAGGGGAGTAAGAAGTTGGGGAGGGCAGAGCAGAAGAGGTGGGTCTTGAGGAGGGATTTGAAGGTATGAAGAGAGGGGGTGAAGCGGATGTGGGCAGGGAGGGAGTTCCAGACATGGGGGGCAGCTAGGGAGAAGGGACGAAGGCAGGTAGGGGAGCAGGGTTGGAGTAGGAGGCAAGAGATGGGACAGAGAAGAAGCGGGGTTCATGGACTGGAGTACGGAGGGAAGTTAGCGCAGAGAGGTTGGGGGGAGGAAGGTTGTGCTGAGCTTCATAGGTGAAGACTGGGAGCTTGTGCAGGATTCGTTCAGGAAGGTGGAGCCAGTGAAGAGAGGAGAGGAGGGGCTGCACATGGTCGAAGTGACGGGCGAGGNATGCTGCTGGTTGGCATGAATATTATAAGCAGCCTTTTCGGGGGCTAGACTAGATGACCCTTGTATTCCAACTCAACCATTCTACGATTTGACTAAGCATCATGGCAGAGTTTATGGAGCGATCTGAGGAGGCTGCTGTGGGCAGCTCCGCACAGGACCCCATCCCAGGGCCTAGGGGGGGCGGGATAGGTAGGTGGCTGGGAGTTCTGGCACAGCAGCAATGAGGGCCATGTTGTAACCCAACACAAGCAAATCTCTTTGTTTTTTAAAGTCAAAGAGGTCCCAAGTGGGTGGATAGCAAGCCCACACGTACAGGACACCCACGGCTCTGTTAACGCCCTGCCAGAGGAATCCGTAGCTGGAAGTGGAAAATCTCTCTGCAAGAACAGGGCTGGGGGAGGAGAGGGTCCCACTTTACATTGAATGACGTGCACAGCAAGGACATGGGGAACCAACACAGAGACACAGTGGGTGGAAGGGCGTACAGCCTTCTGCTAGAAGGAAGCAGACCAGCCCACCCTACCCCCACATGTAGCAGCTGAGTCTACACAATAACTCTGTGCAATTCCCAAACCCAGGTTAAGCCAGCTCCTCCTCCAGCCGATTTACCCGGCAGCCATTCCCACGCTAACGTAGACCCAACACCCAGGCCTACCAGTGATATACAGAGCCATCCTGCATGTTTAGAAGGATTCCCTCCCATGTGCAAGGGACAGCATTGGAGAGAATCACAAAGATGTTTTGTCTGCCATTTGGGGGAGGGTGTTGATCAAGGTCAGTATCTGGCAGAGCAGAGTCAGGAGACGAAAGATGAAGCAGGGCTCTCTCACCCTGCCTAACAGGAGTCCGTACGATGCTTGGCTTTAGAAGCAGAATATTCCGTAGCCCTTTCAAATCCTTACACTGGGGTCTCCCCCCATAGCCCCATCCCCGATTAACACAACTATTAGAAAGCCTCCAGAAACTTGCCACAATGCACAGGGGCACTGGATCAGGGTCGTTGTGCCCTGCTGATTTTATTAGATCTGTCGCCTGCTTTTCATACCACTGACCACGAGATGTTGGCGACTCCCAAGCTGGGGTGGGCAAGATTGTTCTTGAATGGTTCTGCTTGTTCCTGGCTAGAAGAATGCAGCAAGTGGTACTCAGGGATTATGTTTAATCTCCTTGGGACTTCTCATGTAGAGCTGCACAAGGTTCTATTCTGTACCCTCTCTCTCTCTCCTGTTCAATGTGGTGTATATGCAGCCACTGGGCGAGGTCATGAGGAGCTCTGGAATTCCATGTCATCCGTACACTCACACCCAACTCTCTCTCTTTCATCCATCCCAGACCGCGCCGTCTTGGTGCTTAGATGATGCCTGGCAGCTGTGAGGGAGCGGAGGAGGGCGAGCCGCCTGAAGTTGAATCCCGACAAGACGGAGGTGATGCTAGTAGGGAAGGCTGTGGGTGAGTGGCATCCCCCATCATTGATGGGGTTCACCCCCCACTGGTTCCCCAGGTTAGGAGCCTGGGAGTGCTCCTCGATGCACAGCTTCGCCTAGATGCCCAGGTTGGAGCTCTGGCAAGGAGCACGTTTTGCCAATTGCATCTGGTGCGACGGCTTCGGCCATACATCTCTGACTCCGACCTGGCCACTATCATCCATGCTTTCTGGTGCAGAATTAGGCGGCCCGTCTCCCCAGCCCATCTTTAGATTGGAAGCTCTGGGGCAGGGACCGCGTCTATCTTAATTTTTTTTTTTAAGTGCCAGGTACATCGCTGGCGCTATATAAATGCTTATAATAATAATAATACACCAGTGCTCGGTTCTCTGCACTGGCTAACTATTGTCTTCCGGGCCCAATACAAAGTGCTGGTTCTTACCTATAAAGCCCTATACGGCTTGGGCCCCATCCATCTGTGGGACTGCCTCACTCCCCGTGCTCTGGATCAGCCCCTGCTGTCCCCCGGGTATCCTGGGGGGTGACTATAGAGAGGGCGTACCCCACGACTTTGGAACTCCCTCCCGGCAGAAGCCCAGGTGGCCCTGGACCTCTCCTCGATGCCAATACAAGAGCTGGCTCTTCTGCCAGCCCTTTGTGGAGGGAGGGTTTCTATTCTCAGGGGGTATTTATTTCTGTTCAGGGTTTTTTGAATGTCTTTTTACATCCCTCTCTTTTTCCGCTGTGTGGTGTGTGTGTTCCTGCTTTTCCTCTTTTTCTCCCTTTTTATAATAATAATAAATGTATTGTTTAAGCCATAACAAAATTTACATGACAATCTCAAAATAAAAATGTCACTAGAAAGAACACATATCACAAAACAAAAATACAAAGAATAAAATAAGGGTACAGTTTCATACATATTAGAATGCCATAGACCATAAGTCAAAAGTCAAAGTACAAGTACCAGAATTTAAAAGTCGGCTTACCCCTGTCTCTTATACACATCTAGATGGGACCGTGTCTAATTCTATGTTCTGTACAGCACCAGGTCACACGACTGGCGCTATATAAATGTTTATAATAATAATAATAATAATAATAAAATAATAATAATAATAATATCTGGCTAATAGCTCTAATGGACCTATCTTCCAGAACTCTAGCCTATCAAGCCTTTCCTCATACGGAAGCCACACACTGCCTTGGATCATTTTTGTTGCCCTTCTCTGCAACTTTTCCAGTTCTGCTTGTCTTTTATAGAATGGGACAGCCAGTGCCAACTTGAGGTAGAATCGTCTCTACATCAAGCACTGAACTGGAAACCTAGGCCATAATCCACCAGTCACTTACTCCAGAGTAACTTCATGCTTCAAATGGGGTTACTCTGGAGTGATCGGTTGACAGACTGCTGTCCTAAACTCTACAGGGGGGGGGGGGCAGGAGAGAGACTATGGGGAGAATGCTTCCCTGCCAAGATTCGACTGCAGCCCATCCTGCCTCCTGCTTCTGAACTACCCAGTAAACGCCTGCCTTGGATCTAGAATTAGTCACACCACCGTGCATCCCATGTGTGAACAAAACCAGGAGGCAACACAATATTTGCATGGACAGGTTTTTACCAGATCGTTTCCACTTTCTAACGCGGAGCTAAGGAACCTTTTCCCTCCCAGGGGCCACTTGGAAAATTAGTAGAAGCTCAGAGGGCTGTGTGTAAGTTGGGAGTAGGGGAAGAGAAGAGTCCCGATCATGGATCTACCCTTTTGTGCGTGTCCTCATCTCTGCTCCCTTACCCCGAGCTCAGCCTTTCAGGGCTTGGAAGCAAGTAGTGGATCCAGGGGGCAAACAAAAATTCACAGCAAGCCACATTCGGCCCCCAGGGCAGAGCTTCCGCATTTCTGTTCCAACGTGTAGCTGAGTGGCAATGGCCTAGTTGTGTAGTAAGGAAAACGCTTCTCACTGGAGAGTCCCCATCATGTTACACACTGGGTAAACAGAACACAAGTCTCTTGCAAGCCCTTTCAGACAAGGAAACGATGAGATTATTATTATTATTATTATTACAAGCATTTATATAGCACCAGCGATGTACCAGCCACTTTACAGAGAATAAGATAGACACGGTCCCTGCCTGAGACGGGGAGGGGAGACAGGGAAGGGGATCAGAGGGAGAGACAAGGGATGCAACATTTATGAGGATGCAAGAGCTCAGGGACACGTTCTTGGCTCGGTTGCAATAAGTTGGGAGTTTACAGTTAACAGGTGGGAGATAATCCTGGGTAGGGATGATTAGCAGGAGTTAGGAAGGGCGGAGTGGAAGAGGTGGGTTTTGAGGAGGGACTTGAAGGTGCGGAGGGTGGGGGCAAGGTGGACGAGGGCAGGGAGGGAGTTCCAGGCATGCGGGACAGCGAGAGAGAAGGGATGAAGGCGGTTGGGGGAGCAGGGGAGGGGATGGAAGAGGAGCAGAGTGCTCAAACAGGGGTTCAGAGGGAGATCAGGGCAGAGATGTAGGGGGGAGCAAGGTTGTGAAGGGCTTTGTAGGTGAAGACGAGGAGCTTGTGCAGAATATGCACAATATGTGCAGAATATGCTCAGGAAGGGCTAGGTGGATGACCCTGGCAGCAGAGTTTTGAACAGAGATGAGGGAAGAAAGGTGAGAGTGGGGAAGGCCAGCGAGGAAGAGGTTACAATAGTCAAGGCGTGAGATGACTAGGGCATGGATGCGAGATTTGGCAAAGGAGAGAGACAGAAAAGGGCGGATCTTGGCAATGTTGTGGAGGAAGAAGCGGCAGGATTTGGCCACAGAGTCAGTATAGGGTTTGAAGGTAAGGTGCGAGTCGAAGATGAAGCCCAAGCTATGGGCTTGGGGGACAGGAAGGATGGAGACCCCATCAATGGCAATTGACAGGGAAAAGGGAGAGGAAGGATTGGGAGGGAAGATCAGTTCAGTTTTAGCCATGTTCAATTTGAGTTGGCGTTGAGACATCCAGGCAGAGATATCAGAGACACAGTTGGTGAGACGAGCTTGAACAGAGGGGGAGAGGAAAAGAGTGGAGAGAGTTGAGTGTCGTCAGCGTATAGATGGTATTGGAAACCATGGGAGGCAATGAGTTTGCCTAGGGATTGGGTGTAGATAGAGAAGCGGAGAGGGCCAAGAACAGAGCCTTGGGGAACCCCGACCAACAGTGGCAGGGAGGAGAAGGAGGAGGAGTTAGGAAGAGATACATTGAAGAAGCGGTCAGAAAGGTGTTAGGAGAACCAGTCTAGGACAGAGTCCTGAAATCCCAGGGAGTGGAGTGATTCAAGCAGAAGCGAGTGGTCAACAGTGTCGAAGGCAGCAGAGAGATCAAGGACGACAAGAATAGAGTAAAGGCGGTTGGATTTAGCCACAAGATCGTTGGTGATCTTAGCAAGAGTAGTTTCAGTGGAGCAAAGGGGGAGGAAGTCAGATTGGAGGGGGACAATGGAGGAGTTGGCGGAGAGGAGGTCGAGGCAACGGGAGTAGACAATGTGTTCAAGAAGTTTGGAAGCAAAAGAGAAGAGCAAGACAGGATGGTAATTAGAGGGTTCGGAGGGACCCAGCGTGGACTTTTTGATGGGGGAAGACAGTGGCATGGGGGAAGACACTCCCTTTACGAGAGACAGGAAGTGTAACATTCACAAAGATGCGACGTCCCAGGTGCACGCGCTTGGCTTGGTTACATACACTTAGGGGCCCCATTATGTGCTGTGTTAGCTGGATCATACTACTATGGAAGGCCCAAAACCTGGTAACTCCATGTTGCACACAGCTGTCATCAGATATTCCAAGTAACTCATCATATTTTTTTTATAGGAGCAGCCTGTCACGAAGGAACATAGGGTCACACGTGTGATACTGGCCTACACGTAGGTTTCAAGCCTAGTAAATATGTAAAGCAAAAGGTTCAACACGTATGAAATGGGAAAACTGTGAAACTCATGTCATGTAATCATGTACGTAAAACTAAGAACTGTGAAACTCAGGGCATGTAAATAGATACTGTAAACTAAGAGCTGGAAACTCCAGGAAATGCAAAGAGAGAAAAGATTGTGGATTCACCCCCCACAGCTAGACAGACACCTGTGGAGATGCAAATGGACCCGTTTGCCTGGGTTGCCTACGTGACACACTCATTGAGCAGGAAAACTCAAACAAAGGACCGTGAACAGGTATTTAAAGGGAGACGAGACAAAGGAGGATGTAGCCATCTTGAGCAATCTTATCTGCATCCTGGAGTCTGCCAGCAAGACGACTGCTGGGACTATGGACTGAGGGGAAAGACTTTGCTTTCCAGCAACTCTAAGACTGGAGACCCAGTCGCTTACATCAAGGACTGAGAAGAACCTAGACGGACTTTTGTAGGGTAAGATTCTCATCAAGGGACTCAACCAGTATAGATTAGGAATGCGTTACATTTACCTTTGATTTCTAGTTACCACTCTGTACCAACTCTCTCTTGCTTATGTAATCAATAAACTTGCTTCTTATCTTTATGAAGAAGTGTCTGTGTCTAACATTGGAAACACGCTGAGCACCAGTGCCTAAACACTGGGGACCCCAGAGAGTGAGTTTGTAAACGGGAAGGATCGGGCTCTTGGGTGACAAAGGGGTTGTCCCTGCTGCAGGCGTGAATCAACCAGAGAGAAAAACTGATTCAAGCGGGCTGTACGCGAGGGAAACTGAGTCACTCAAACCCGGTAAAGTGGGGGTGCGGACCTCCAGCCCGTGACACAGTCACACCCCAGCAAGCCAACTCAATTGGTGTGTTAAGTGGGGTGAGAGGCAGCTGTCATGGATTTCTCATGAAGCCACTCGAGGATACACTTTCTACTGGAAGAGCAGATCCAAGCATCTTGGTACACTGGTTTACAGCATCACATGCAGAGGGGAAGGAGCCGGTAGAGAAGGAGAGGTTGATGATGTGCAGGAGGGGAGGGGTGATGGTGGCAGAAATGGAGGTCAGGAGGCGGGAGGGAATGGGGTCCAGGGGGCAAGTGGAGGGGTTGGAGGAGGAGAGCAGGGAGGAGATTTCCTCAAGGGAGGCAGGAGGGAAGGAGGACAGTGGGGGGAGGATGGGAGGAGTGGTAGGCAGAGAGGACTTGGAAGCGATATCCAGGCGGATCTTGTCAATGTTAGAGGTGAAAAAGAGAGCAAGATCCTGAGAGGAGAGAGAAGAGGGAGGAGGAGGACAGAGGGGTTGGAGGAGGGAGTCAAAGGTGGAAAAGAGGCAGCGAGGGTCCCAGGAGCAGGACTCAATGCGGGAGGCATTGAGCGAGGGAGATAGCAGAATTGAGCGATGAGAGGCAGAGTATGAAGTGGAGGAAGTCAGCGCGGTAGTGGGATTTGCACCAGAGGCATTCAGCAGCCCAGGTGCAGGAGCGGAGATGGCGAATGGTGGGGGTGAGCCAAGGGCGAAGGTTATGAGAGTGAGCCGGGTGGGAGGAGAGGGGGGCAAGGAAGGCGAGGGTGGAGGCAAGAGAGGAGTTGAAGGTGGAGATGGCAGAATTGGGAGAGGAGGAGAGGACTGAGGGGAGAAGAGGGAGGAGGTAAAGTCCTGGGGCACAATGGCCTGCAGATCGCAGAAGGGACGGGGAGATGGGGAAGAGGAGGGGGAGCAGTGGGAGAGGTTGAAGGAGGCAACGAAATGGTCAGAGATGGGAAGGGGGTCGAAGGAGAGATCAGAGACAGAACAGTTCCTAGAGAACACGAGATCAAGAGAGTGACCATCAGTGTGGGTGGGGGAGCGAGTCCAGAGGCGGAGATTAAAGGAGGAGGCTAAGGAGAGGAAGCGAGCGATGCAGGGCTGAGAGGACGCATCTACATGAATGTTGAAGTTGCCAAGGATGAGTGTGGGGATGTCGTTAGAGAGGAATAGGATGAGCCAGGACTCTAACTCGGAGAGAAAGGAGAGGGAGCTGGGAGGGCGGTAGATACCGCAACACGGAGGTGGAGAGGGGAGTGGAGGTGTAGTGAGTGAATCTCAAAGGAGGGGAAGGAGAGAGAGGGGGGAGATGGGAGGGGTTGAAACTGGCACGAAGAGGCGAGGAGGAGGCGTACACCATCACTCCACTCGGTGGGAGAAGGAGAGACCACCATAGGAGAGGGTGGCAGGGGTGACCGAGTCAGTGGGGGAGATCCAGGTCTCAGTAAGGTCGAGAAGGTGAAGGGAGCAAGAGAAGAAAAGATCATGAATATAGGGAGCTTTATTAGCGGAGGAGCAAGTTCCAGAGGGAACAGGAGAATGGGAGTTGATCAGGGGGTAGACAGGGAATGGGGATAAGATTAGGGGAAGGGGGCGTGAAGTGGTGGTGGGTAGGAGGAAGAGGCGTGAGGACGGTGGAGAGAAATGACAGGAGTAGTGGGAGGCGAGGGGAAAGAAGCAGGTGATGGGGAAGGGGGAGACAAGGGAAGAGAGGGGGTGAGATGAGGACAGGCATCTTGGTGGGTCGGTTACGGAGGGGGGGAGCTGGGATGGATCTTGTAGATGTGCTGGTTGCCACCTCCACTGCCTCCGCCCGCCACCTCCACTGCCTCCGCCCGCCAACGGCTCTTCACCCTTTGGCGGCGCCCTTCAGCCGCCGCCCAGAGGGTGCTGCCCCTCTGGGCTGCTCAGCCTTATGGAGCTAGGCAGCTAGTTACCTGCGGGAGAGGGGGGACAGACATCCAGCTGTATCCGGTCTCCACCGCATGCTGCTGGTTGGCATGAATATTATAAGCAGCCTTTTCGGGGGCTAGACTAGATGACCCTTGTATTCCAACTCAACCATTCTACGATTTGACTAAGCATCATGGCAGAGTTTATGGAGCGATCTGAGGAGGCTGCTGTGGGCAGCTCCGCACAGGACCCCATCCCAGGGCCTAGGGGGGGCGGGATAGGTAGGTGGCTGGGAGTTCTGGCACAGCAGCAATGAGGGCCATGTTGTAACCCAACACAAGCAAATCTCTTTGTTTTTTAAAGTCAAAGAGGTCCCAAGTGGGTGGATAGCAAGCCCACACGTACAGGACACCCACGGCTCTGTTAACGCCCTGCCAGAGGAATCCGTAGCTGGAAGTGGAAAATCTCTCTGCAAGAACAGGGCTGGGGGAGGAGAGGGTCCCACTTTACATTGAATGACGTGCACAGCAAGGACATGGGGAACCAACACAGAGACACAGTGGGTAGAAGGGCGTACAGCCTTCTGCTAGAAGGAAGCAGACCAGCCCACCCTACCCCCACATGTAGCAGCTGAGTCTACACAATAACTCTGTGCAATTCCCAAACCCAGGTTAAGCCAGCTCCTCCTCCAGCCGATTTACCCGGCAGCCATTCCCACGCTAACGTAGACCCAACACCCAGGCCTACCAGTGATATACAGAGCCATCCTGCATGTTTAGAAGGATTCCCTCCCATGTGCAAGGGACAGCATTGGAGAGAATCACAAAGATGTTTTGTCTGCCATTTGGGGGAGGGTGTTGATCAAGGTCAGTATCTGGAAGAGCAGAGTCAGGAGACGAAAGATGAAGCAGGGCTCTCTCACCCTGCCTAACAGGAGTCCGTACGATGCTTGGCTTTAGAAGCAGAATATTCCGTAGCCCTTTCAAATCCTTACACTGGGGTCTCCCCCCATAGCCCCATCCCCGATTAACACAACTATTAGAAAGCCTCCAGAAACTTGCCACAATGCACAGGGGCACTGGATCAGGGTCGTTGTGCCCTGCTGATTTTATTAGATCTGTCGCCTGCTTTTCATACCACTGACCACGAGATGTTGGCGACTCCCAAGCTGGGGTGGGCAAGATTGTTCTTGAATGGTTCTGCTTGTTCCTGGCTAGAAGAATGCAGCAAGTGGTACTCAGGGATTATGTTTAATCTCCTTGGGACTTCTCATGTAGAGCTGCACAAGGTTCTATTCTGTACCCTCTCTCTCTCTCCTGTTCAATGTGGTGTATATGCAGCCACTGGGCGAGGTCATGAGGAGCTCTGGAATTCCATGTCATCCGTACACTCACACCCAACTCTCTCTCTTTCATCCATCCCAGACCGCGCCGTCTTGGTGCTTAGATGATGCCTGGCAGCTGTGAGGGAGCGGAGGAGGGCGAGCCGCCTGAAGTTGAATCCCGACAAGACGGAGGTGATGCTAGTAGGGAAGGCTGTGGGTGAGTGGCATCCCCCATCATTGATGGGGTTCACCCCCCACTGGTTCCCCAGGTTAGGAGCCTGGGAGTGCTCCTCGATGCACAGCTTCGCCTAGATGCCCAGGTTGGAGCTCTGGCAAGGAGCACGTTTTGCCAATTGCATCTGGTGCGACGGCTTCGGCCATACATCTCTGACTCCGACCTGGCCACTATCATCCATGCTTTCTGGTGCAGAATTAGGCGGCCCGTCTCCCCAGCCCATCTTTAGATTGGAAGCTCTGGGGCAGGGACCGCGTCTATCTTAATTTTTTTTTTTAAGTGCCAGGTACATCGCTGGCGCTATATAAATGCTTATAATAATAATAATACACCAGTGCTCGGTTCTCTGCACTGGCTAACTATTGTCTTCCGGGCCCAATACAAAGTGCTGGTTCTTACCTATAAAGCCCTATACGGCTTGGGCCCCATCCATCTGTGGGACTGCCTCACTCCCCGTGCTCTGGATCAGCCCCTGCTGTCCCCCGGGTATCCTGGGGGGTGACTATAGAGAGGGCGTACCCCACGACTTTGGAACTCTCTCCCGGCAGAAGCCCAGGTGGCCCTGGACCTCTCCTCGATGCCAATACAAGAGCTGGCTCTTCTGCCAGCCCTTTGTGGAGGGAGGGTTTCTATTCTCAGGGGGTATTTATTTCTGTTCAGGGTTTTTTGAATGTCTTTTTACATCCCTCTCTTTTTCCGCTGTGTGGTGTGTGTGTTCCTGCTTTTCCTCTTTTTCTCCCTTTTTATAATAATAATAAATGTATTGTTTAAGCCATAACAAAATTTACATGACAATCTCAAAATAAAAATGTCACTAGAAAGAACACATATCACAAAACAAAAATACAAAGAATAAAATAAGGGTACAGTTTCATACATATTAGAATTCCATAGACCATAAGTCAAAAGTCAAAGTACCAGAATTTAAAAGTCGGCTTACCCTTCACGGGGGATATTGTGCCAACGTTTGTCCCCTCACAAGACATCCCTGAAAAATATATACAGGTGGCAACATCCCACTACACAGTATCGGCATTATCCAGGCCAAAAAAATTATTAAACTTGACTAGGAGACCACATGGTTACAATGTATAGTGTAATAGTACTCATACTGAGGTATTAAGAACCACCGGGTTATAGCACGTCAATACAAAAATACAATTCATGCCAATAATACCAAACAACACAATTAGTACTTAAATCCGCTGTGACCTCACAAGGGGCCAAAGCTATAATGCAAAATACTACGTCCTTAACTTTATAAAAATGGAGGGTAGACCCCGTAGCAATAGACCATCAGTTCGGGTCTATCTGCTTCTTCCCAAATAACTCCAATTTGAGGCAGAAAGAAGCTACCCTCCGCATAATTTCTATATCAGAGTTGGCAAACAAAAAGGAGATCCGTGCAAGGGAGTCCCAATATTCCTTACCCTCAAACCAGCTCCCAAAAATCTCGGCGCGTAAATGTGCAGACTTAGAGCAGGTTAACAAATAATAAGGAAGATCCTCGACCACAGCTAAGCCACAATAACCAAAACGCTAGTTGGCGGGAACACCCCGATAACGGCCCTCCAGCACTGAAGTGGCCGTCATATTGAATCTTGCCGTTGTAAACGCTCTTCTACGCTTGAAATTAGTTTAATTCCACAGGTAAGGCTCATATTCAGGCCCCACCTTAGAGAGTACCACAGCGCAATATTTTGATCCCTTAGGGCCATTCTCTCACTCTGTAGAATATCGTTTGACCTGATTCTAATCTGAAGTTTAGCCTGCCGTCTCCCTTTTTATACTGTTGTTTATAATGATTAAATTTTTTATATAGCACAAGCTGCCTCGAGCTGCCTAGGCAGAAGGGGCCGGATATCAAATATTTTAAATAAATAAATAAACCCCTCCCTCCAGTGCAGGGCTTGCTGCGAATGGGGAATGCAGCCCCCTAGACCACCAGTTGTCCCCACATGCAGGGCTGCCCACGTGGCCAACGCCTGCCACAGAGCTTACGGAATACTAGAACCTCTTTTGCCAAACTAAGGATAGGCAACACGAACTAGTCCAAACCAAAAAAGAGTGGAGAAAAAAAACAATAAAGTGCTCCTGCAAGCACTGAAAGTTACGTTTCCTTAGAGACAAACACGCCCGTGACCTGCTCTGGCCGGCTTTGTCCCATGAGTCAGTCACATTTGGGGGGGGGGGGGGGGGGGGGGGGCACAGATGTTTGTCCCGGACTGAGCCCGGGTGCAGCGGCAGCTGGCCAGACTATTACGCAGCCAAGTGCTAAAGTCACAGTCCGGGCCAGTGCCCGTCCCTCACTGGGGTCAGTCTGGGGCAAAGCAGGCCACAGCGGGGCAGAACATATGTTCTGACCCCGCTGTGGTGCTTCCTGGATCAGAACCGCCATGGCAGTCTGTGACTGGCCGTCATGGCAGGGGGGCAGGGTGCTAGGAAGAGTGCAGGGCCAGCTCCCTGGCTGGGGTCATGCGGGATTAGTTCCCCCAACCTGACCCCCAGCGGTGTCAGTGGCGACCTGACCCAGCTAGGCTGCTGTCACGTCTGGTTTTACCCATCGTCGATCAGTTCCAGCTGTTTGTGGCTGCAATTCGACAGGCTACTGAAGCCTTATTTTTAAGCCCAGCAGGCAGGTTACCAAAGGCCGAGAGGATATCGGGGGGCCTAGAATGTCTAGTAAGGCATCTAGAAATACACCCCAGAGCACGAAGGCAACATATTAAGGAAACTTTGTGCATTATTGATTCCACTATTAATCTGAAATCCTTGGATTCATGACAGGCTCCCTGGGACTAACCGTCTTCCCTGAACCCCGACTCAGAATGCAGTGACGACAGCCCAGGACTGAGTGTGCTGAACCTTGCAATGACTTCACAGGCACCGTGTGCTCCTCTTCCATCCAGAGACTCCCTCGGCCCAATCTAATTGTGCCAATTCCTTCAGCGAGTGATTGCCCAGATCACCATCCCGCTTCACTCTTTGCTAGCTCGCTCAGCTTGTTCCAAGCTGTTCAGGGGCAGTTCTGGTTTTGCTGTAAAACATCTAACTCAACTGGATGCTGCAACTTAAGTCGGTCAGGATAAGCCATTTCCTGCCTCTGACCAGAGGCTCGTTATTGAGGAACTCTTGTACTCCACCCTAACCACTTCAGGTTGCTCGGTCACGGACTCACCCGCTAATCATGAGGTTTCGATACTATGTTTATACAGATCTTTATCATAGATCTGTCCCCATGCCGGATCCTTCTGTTGTGCGCTAAAGGGAGTAGTTGCCGTACTGGTCCCAAACGTAAGAAATGGAGACAAAAGTTATGATCTCGTATTGGCAAGAACAGGCAAGCTGTTGAGCCCTTCCTCGGGCATGTAGCCTAGCCGGTCAGAAATGAGCCAATGCAGGTCAAGTGTCTCGGAATAGGCATGGCAGTGGACAGCACAGCAACTAGAGGGGGGCTGGAGATGGAAGACACAAAATAAAAATGGATGCCCAAGATTTAAGAACAAAGCTGTATAAAAAAAGGTTGGTGCGAGATTGAATGCAAGAGGGGACAAGGCTAAAGCAAACGCACGGGGAGGGTTATAGTAGGAAGCTGTTTATCAAGTGAGTAAGGGGAATTTCACAGACGGAGCCGAGTTCACAGCAGTAAAACAAAGGTCCAGTCTACAGCTGACTCAGTTATTACAGTCGCCCTGAGCCTTTGTGGGAAGGATGGGGGAGAAACTGAATAAATAGAAGCTTAGGTCTCAGCTGAGTCTATTAGTTTTAGTATCTAATGAAGTTATGAATTGTAATTCCCAGTCCCGTCTTCCACAGGTGTTGTGTACGCTGCCTTTGCGGTCGAGGACAGGGACCAGAGATTGAGTGGCTGTCCACTTTAGAGTCCATATTTTGGCTCACAATCCTATTTCTATGCAAGTTCATTCCCAGGTGGAAGGGTTGCTGGGTTTCACCAATGGTTTCTATGGGGGCATTTCTTGCACTGAATAAGGATTAGCATAGCTCATTCACCAAGTTATTCCCATTTCCCAACTAGAATGGGACCACTAGTTCGTGACCTCGCGGCTGCGCCAGACTTGTGCTCTGCAACCTTAAGTAACTGACCCGAGCTCCCAGGACTCATCACATCCCGTAGCTGACAAACTCAACTCCAAACTGCAAGTCTGTAGCACACGCCAAGAACACAAGACATTGCTATTTTGGTGTCCTTCCCCAGCAAATGCAAACATTATGGTTAGCATAAACCAAGGAGTGACAACTGTACAAGCCGCCAACATGCTAGCTCCCATTTTGTTTTGTGGCTCAGTTGCTACAGGGAGAGGGGCTTGCCATTCATACCTGGCTTAGCTTTCTCCAGGAACATTTTAATGCCCCACAGCTGCAGATTGGCTTGAGGCAGCTTCTGCAGAAATCCAAGTCCTGTTTGCTCTGGTAACCTGCAGTTTGTGCAGAATGCGGCGGTCTGCCTTCTGTCAGGGACGGGTCGCCAGGAGCTCCAGATTCTGCACTGGCTGCTAATAGCTTTCCGGGCACAATTCAAAGTGCTGATTTGAACCTATAAACCCCTCAACGGCTTGGGCCCCAGGTACCTGAAAAACCGCCTCTTCCCCTATGTCCCGCACGGCCTCCAAGTTTGACCAAGCACTCTCTTCTGCGAGTGCCAACTACCCATAAAGTTGTTACAATGAGGGCTTTGAGGTGGGCATCCTTGGTAGCTGCCCCACAATTATAGAACTCCCTCTCCTTGGATGTCCACCTAAGCCAGAGCCTGCTGGTCTTCCGGAGGAGATGCAAAACCTTTTTTTTTTTTTTGGCCAGGTGCTTGGCAAGCAGTAATAGGGCTGGGTGGGGTTTGGGGATGAGGACTGATGGGCAGCAGCCGGTGGGGTTAAAGGATGGGGCAAGTGGGTGGTTGGGGTTCTAAGAAATGTTAAAAATATTTTATATTTTTAATGTGGTAAGCCACCCCGCGTCTATGGAGAAAGGCAGGGTAAAAATGTCATAAATAAAATCAATAACTAAACCTGAGAAGCCAGTAACCATTTCATGGCACTGCCACAGAGAACACACCATTGTCCTTGGTAGTCAGGGTCCTTTTCCACAGCGCAGAGATGGCTGAAGTTTTCCTGCTTTACCTGTGCAGGGCAGGAGCCCGAGCTGAACCAACCAATTTTGCTCTTTTACAGACATGAGTTTTTGGGCCTCAAGTAAATAAAACGGAGACAGGGGGCCTGACAGAGGCAGCAAGCTTTAGAACGAGCACCCGACGTGCAGTCCAATACGATGGCTTGCTTCCAAGTCTAATAGCTATGGGTCAAACAGAGGATCAGAACAAGACACTCAGTCTTTAGGCAAGCTCTTGCATAAGCACAGACAAGGGCCTGTTGATCAACATTTAGAGGAAGTTTCTGCCCGCCCGCACATCTGCTCTCTGAAGGGAAGTGGCATTCTGAGAACAGCCCTTTCACATGGTTCTCCTAAGCCTGGAGAATTTAATAGCCCAGCACCATGTAAACTAAACCAAGATGCAATGCCCTCTCTCAGCAAGGCATCATGGGAACACCAGCCCATCTCCCACGTCTTGTGCTACAGTCACACTGTGAACGCGGCCACATGGATATTATTAGTGTCTGTCTGATCAGCAGAGTGAAACGTCACTACGGCAATGACCTTTCCATTGAGGTGCTTCTCCGTCACATGCTCCTATCATCTCAGCACTAGGGGCTCCCACTTGGTTCGCATTTAATTCAAGTCCGCCATTCCACATTGGCTGAGTGCAAACCCTAGGAACATTCTGGATAGCAGAGTGCTTCCATTCTCCTGGTAGGATCGGACAAGTCTGGCGCGAGCAGTACGGTACCCAAGCTACGATCGGAGGAATAGCTGGGCCTTGCTTGCCTGAAGCCACTATGGCCAATTTACTCCAGAAAGGCCAATACACACATCTAAGAGGAATGGCTCCAAGCTCATTGAAAGCGTCAGCAACTGACTGGCATCTCGGGAATCTACAGATCTAGTAGCAAGAGGTTCATCCTCCACAAAGCCTCAATGGGGCCAGTAGGTCGCCGTGCCACAGCAGCCAGCCAGGGCAGACACTGCCTCTTTGGAAAGCCAGCCACGTCCTGTACGCAAGCACAAAGCCAGCACCCACACAAAGACCTGAAAGCACCGGCTTCTCCATTCACACCAACAAGGACCCACCAGATAATTTCAAAGTAGGAAACTGTGGAAGGTACACCAGTCCAAATCCCTGGTACCCACCATCCCACCCCAACCCCGTTCAGTGACAACGGGTTCAAGGAGCAGAGGCACTAGCAGACAAGAGTCTATTCTAGAGAGAACTGAACAAATAACCCAGGTAGGGCGGCGATTACCATTTTCTCCTTCCCCTACGGAATACATCACACTACAACACCACACAGCAGGCCCGACGGACACTGGCCTAGCCTACTGCTTTCTGACCCAGGGCAGCTAGATCTCCACTTTCTACCACCGTGTTCTCTGACCTCACTCACAGCATGGGCTGCGTGCCCGGGAGAAGTGGGGGAAAGAGGGGGATCCTGGAAAAAGGACAGGGAGAGATCTGGACTTGACTTCAGATGACAGCACCCACTGGACACTCTATCCCAAAGAGATGTACCCATGGAAAAGGCCTTCTCCTGAGAGATCACATAGTTCAGAAGCAACACACACACACACACCTCAAACCTTACAAGATGATGATAATACAGCACAGGATGTGGAGGGAGAGGACCATTAGAAGCTAAAGCCTGGGGTACATATGGGGGTCCCCAGTAGACAGTCACTGAGCAGACATACACCCACCCTGTCCCACAGTAGCTGTAGGCATCAATGTAGCGTCCCCCATGAGAAGGGGTTAGGGCAAGAGGGTGCCCCGGGGAATGAAGCCTAGTAGACTCAACTTGTGCCAGGCCTCAGGAGGACAGCCCCAGGGAGGGGCAGGACAGTACTGGCTCTCAGGGTGAGCACCACCCCCACTTAGGAAAGGCTGGCTTCATTCAGGCACAGCATGCAGAAAGACAGAGGGGTTCAAGGCCTAGTCCTGGCAGAGAAGGGAGGTCTCCCCAGCAATCCCAGTGCCTGGCAGGCCAATGCTTGGTACCGGGTATTCAGAGAGACCATGCAGCAGTAGGGTTTGGGTCCCTGCAGGAGGAGTTGAGTGCCGGCAGTACCATGGGCACACAGGAGTTTGGGGGGTAGGGGTTAGAACACGCAATACAAAGGGTGGGGTACAGGGGGCTGATACATTGTGCTGGACCTGCCCAAGGCTTTGGTCTACACAGTGGGGTTGGGAGTGCTGGGTTGCCCAGGGGGACAGTGCTAGCACACCATACAGGGGGTATAGGGTGCAGTGGGTGTGGCAATTGGGGGCGCATATTGGGTCAGATTCCGACCTAAACAAGGCAGATGCTGCAGCTCGATCCCCCCTTTCTACCACTGTGTTCTGTGTCCTCACCCACAGCAACAAAGAGGTGAGGGGGCACAGTGGGCTGCCCATAGAGGCTGTGTGGGCGCGCACACACCAAGGGGTGCCCCTACCTGATACACCGAGGCCTTGGGCAGACTGCAGCACAGCACTGAGTAGAGCGGGGGGGATCGTACACCCCCCCCCAGAGGTGGAGGGTTGCCCCTACCGGGAAGACAATGGCCTTGGGCAGGTCGAAGCAGATCATGCAGCAGAGCGCCG